>JAMPIV010007468.1:0-32822 GCA_024509875.1 Oreohelix idahoensis | reverse complement strand
TATACTGCGGTGTCAGAATCCATGATGGCTTGTACTGTGAAGTCACATGGCCGTAAAAAGAGAGCACATCTCGCAGATTTCGATTGCAGTAGGCCCGTACTCTGAAGTCCATTAATTGCAGCTTCAGTTAATGGTTGGAAGAAACGGAGGGACAGAGATAAAGGTGATATGATGACAGAGATAAAGGTGATATGAAATAATCTTGAAAAGATGTCGCAGGAGAGAAAGGTTTGGTGTGAATTTTTTGAAGACCAGTGTCAGCTGATATATATACATGATGAATGATCCGTCAGCGTGTTCATATTTCTGCTTTGTCAGTGTGTTCATATTTTTACTCTGTCATTGTATTTATATTTCTCCTCTGTTAATGTGTTCATATTTCTCCTCTGTCAGTGTGTAAATTTTTACTCTGTCAGTGTGTTCATATTTCTACTCTGTTAATGTGCTAATATTTCTATTCTATAAGCTGATGACACACAGTACTTGATGATTCGAAGTTAATGGTTATTTACAAGGAATTATGTGGACGTTAATGTCAATTCAATATCGTACTTACAGGCTTATTTTGTACTTGGCTTTCACTGTCAGCTATTTGTTTCATGTATTTGACAACCCTTTATTTAAACATCTAATATATACAGGTAAAAGTTATTGTTTCTCCTTCGAATATATTACAGTTTATTCTTACATTAAAAGATTTAGTTTATATGTAACCCGATCGTAATCTTTGGTTACCTCAATAATAATGTACTATATATGTTTACAAAGTGCTACAGAAAACATTTTGTTTAGATACAACCTGATCGTAATCTATGGTTGCCTCAATAATAATGTACTATCTATGTTCACAAAGTGCTACATAAAACATTTAGTTTAGATACAACCCGATCGTAATATTTGGTTACCTCAATAATAATGTACTATCTATGATCACAAAGTGCTACAGAAAACATTTAGTGTAGATACAACCCGATCGTAATCTTTGGTTGCCTCAATAATAATATACTATCTATGATCACAAAGTGCTACAGAAAACATTTAGTTTAGATACAACCCGATCGTAATCTTTGGTTACCTCAATAATAATGTACTTATCTATGTTCACAAAGTGCTACAGAAACCACTGGTACAAGAGCTCATAAATGATTTGATGCAGGCGTTCTATAAAGAGACCAGCTGGTATTGTGACTCCGTGCTCCATGAGGAGCGAAAAAAGCAAATATGATGATTTTATGTGTTCATATTGTTTTGTTTGTTAGTTTTATTAATTTGTCTGGCTGGTCAGTCTTGCGTTACATCGTTGATACATCTCAGATTTAAAATAATTTTATTTCATGTAAACACAAAAGCTGATTTTTCTGGCGCTAATACAAGTCACTATCAGTGCACTTAACAAATAAATGCATAGTTTTACTATAACAACTGAAACGTCAGCTTATTTTAGTCCTGTTATCTTCTTCAATTTTATATTTTCATGCGATTGTGCCAAAATTCGTTCAGAATTAGCGACAAAATTATTTCCTCGAAACAATAATACATTTCAATTGGAGACATGTCACTTAATGATTTCGTAATGTCGTGATCTAAGGAAAATAATTTAAATATCAGAGGCAGAATTAAAGACACGGAGATATCTAGAATGGATGTCATGGGACAGAAGAATATGTATGAGTTTATTACAGGCCTTTGCTCCTTGGGGAGCTGAAAGGTGGCAGAAATAAAGTTTAAGATTTCTCAAGAAAGTAAAGTTAACGAGTAAATAAAGTTTAAGATTTCTCAAGAAAGTAAAGTTAACGAATAAATAAAGTTTAAGATGTCTCAAGAAAGTAAAGTTAAAGAATAAATAAAGTTTAAGATTTCTCAAGAAAGTAAAGTTAACGAATAAATAAAGTTTAAGATTTCTCAAGAAAGTAAAGTTATCGAATAAATAAAGTTTAAGATTTCTCAAGAAAGTAAAGTTAACGAATAAATAAAGAATGATACCTTTCTCATTCATGTTTTGTACCCTCACCTAAAGAAAGTAAGGTTAACGAGTAAATAAAGAGTTTAACTTTTCTCATTCGTGTTTTTATCCTTAACGAAATATCAGATTACTTTCTTCATGTTATCTTCTAACATTTGATATTTTTCACACAGTTCTACAAGCAAATACATTGAGAAAGAACGCTAATAATAGTCCCTAGAGACAATAATGGGTCTTAATTAGAACGGTGTCACTTAAAGGTCTCTTGGGGAGCGTTGTATCTAAGACAACTTGAAAGATATATTTTCAATAGTCTACAAATTGGGACTGACGTCTTTAGTGTTCCAAAAATCATTTGTTAAGTTAATCCAATTACAAAAACTGGCAGTTCCGTGGTCACTGCTCTTGTTTTACTTACCGGACACGGTTGACCAACATCTTCATTGTTCTTGTTGGCGTTACAGGTTTCAGATATCCCGGTCACGTAGTTTGTTTATATAAATACGGCGATGTCAGGTACATTATTTCTTTGAACCTGGCGGTCTTCGAACAATGGTCGTGTCCACTGTTGATTCAACAATCCCGGGGGTAGGAAAAATCGGTCATTTGGATTCGCGATAATTCTAACAATGATTTCTTAATTGTGAGCTGAAGCGAAGTGTATATAAGCTCAACTAAATTTGTATCTGCCTAGTTTGTTTCCAAACAGAGAAATAGTGTGTGTGCTCTGGATTATTGCTGACTGTTGAAGGTTCTTCTATGCGTGATTACCATTTTGCATTTTCAAGTTTGAGAAGGTAGTTGCTATTGCTAGTTTGATTTGCCTGTATCAGTCTGTATCAGCTACCAACATGGCGCAGTCCATTATATGCAGTCCTAAAGTGTACATGCTGGATGGAGATTTCTTTAGCACATTCAAGCTCCAGCCAGAAGAGGTGATTGACAAGGGAGTGTGTGGAGATATAGTATTGACCAAACCTTTGAAGGACACAGACGCCAGACGAGTAGTGAAGAAGTTCACGCTGTTGGATCAGGAGACAAAAGCCAGAAATCAGCAGGCTTTTCATGCTGAAGTGCAGTTTATGCAGTCTTTTGATCACCCATATTTGATGAAATGTCTCATCGCTGGTGAGTGTCCAGAGTACCTGGCCTTCAGTATGTACTACTATCAGAGAGGCACATTAGACCGATACGTTGGTGAGCTCAGCCTTGAGTTATCTGAACTCTGTGTCATTCAAGTGGCTTGTGCCCTTCGATACATGCACAAGAACCATGTAGCACATCTTGATGTCAAATTAGACAATATCTTCATAGATGCGGATTTCAACGCTATCCTCGGAGATTTCGGACTGGCGGAGGAGATGTTCCCTGACCAACAGACATTGCCCAAAAGGAAATGTGGCGGTACACCTTGTTATTTTGCTCCAGAATGGGTAGGAGCACCAGCAGACAAGGAACTGGATCCTTACAAAGTGAGTATACTTACTTTCTTAAACTTGTTGTGTTATTTGTTCTCTTGTATTTTCCAAGTCTATCATTGTCTTGTAATCTGAAGACTCGGCTTCACTATTTACTTCTACTGTAATTCTCTAAACACGAATGTGTCTTCTTATTTTTCGAGTTCTCATATCTCATGTTGCTCTTCCTTCCTGCTACTTCGTCTCCTTTTTTTTTTCTTGCTCCACTTCAGCGTACACTATTTGCTAATTGAACATTATTTGATCTAACATTTTATTTAAGAAGACATAATTGAAAATTAAGATTAATGTAAAAATAATTATCCTCATTTAAGTAACAACAACAGCCAACATTTCTGGCGTTACAAATTGTCAGTATTTAATTATGTAGATGCCTAAAAAGGGAGGCTGATAAGAGAGCATCAATTAGAGAAAAATAATGTTACTATCAGTGCCGGGAAAGATAATAAAGAGTGACATTTTCACATCTCAAGCTACTCTTTATACCTGCTGCTTCATCTCCTTTTGTCTTTCTTCTTCTATTCCAGTATTTCCTCTTAGGTGCTTGAAAAAAGTAATATATTTGTAACATTTACTTTAGTACATATAAATAAGTAAAAATGAAGATTAATTCAATGGGACCTTAACCCGACATAAATAAAACAAACAATGCAATGTGTCGTATAATACAAATATTTAGTATTTGGCAATACATTATTTTTATTTATTTAATACGAATGTTCAGTTAATATGGAACATATGTTGTATCTGATAGTTTTGTTAAATTACTTCTTAACGTTTGGAGGAGAGAAGACTGGAAAAAAGGATATCTGGTCAAATTGCCTGAGAAGGGAGATCTACTTGAGTGCACACATTACATAAGAATTATGGTTGCTATCAGTGTCAGGGAAAGTTTTAAACGGGATCATTCTTCTAAAATTAAAAGAGTCCATAGAGATACAACTGAAATACCAAAAGGATTACACTTGAAGAAACGCCCCTACAAGATGTAGAATCATATATCTAGGCTACAACATAGACAAAGTTAGAGGGACAGACAGCGACATCACAATCATGATACAGAAAGCACGATCAGCTTTAACTACATTGGGAAATATATAGAAAAAAGATTCAATCAAGTCAAGACCACTCAAAATGTTCAACTCAGATGTCAAGTCAGTCCTATCGTATGGCATGAAACATGGAGAAAAACAAAGACAACAATCTAATAGTTGCAACTTTCATATTTGGGTACTTTCGTAGAACAGAAGGATGAAAATTGTAAGATAAGGTCATCAATTTGAAACTGATTACAAGAACTAGACAAATTTCAATGGAATAAGATATGAGAAGAAGACGCTGGCGATGAATATAACACACTGAGGTAACCTGTTGATAGCATTACAATTCAGTCTTTGTTCTGGAATCGTTATGGTAAGTGAGTGCATGCAGAAGAGAACTGGTAACAGAAATAAAAAAGACAAGAAAGACTGAGAACAAACTGGAACTGATGACATGAGATAGGAAGACTCGGAATAATCTTTTTATGTTCTATGTTCCTTGGGGCGCTGGTATGATGATAACTAAATATTTATGTGGATGATAAAGATAATATTTATGTGGATGATAAAGATAATATTTATGTGGATGATAAAGATAATATGTTATGTGGATGATAAAGATAATATTTATGTGGATGATAAAGATAATATTTATGCGGATGATAAAGATAATATTTATGTGGATGATAAAGATAATATTTATGCGGATGATAAAGATAATATTTATGTGGATGATAAAGATAATATTTATGTACAGCAAAATTTAGCTCTTTATGTAATGATTTAACACAATACTTTATATTCTTCTAATCCTCACAGAACTTTATCGCAATCTTAAGACTACATTGTTATTTTTGTTTCAGATGGACTCTTATTGTCTTGGTGTTGTGATGTGGGCGTTAGTACTGGAGCGGTATCCCGATGACAATGTTCATTATTACGCCGAGGCGAGAAAAAAGCGAGACCTGCCCTCAAATATCAGGTACAGAATTGTTTACCTTCATTATTTTGACTTACAACTGTAAACACTGAGTTTATGAACTTTCAGTACTCATCCTTTACATTTCTCTCTCTCTCTCTCTCTCTCTCTCTCTCTCTCTCTCTCTCTCTCTCTCTCTCTCTCTCTCTCTCTCTCTCTCTCTCTCTCTCTCTCTCTCTCTCTCTCTCAAATAACTTGAAAACTGGATTAGTTACTTTTATATTTAATTTATATGACAGCACATTTTAAAATTAAAACAGTTCTCTCATCTCTCTCTTTTTCTCTCTCTCATCTCTCTTTCTTTCTCTCGTCTCTCCTTCTCGCTCCTCTCTTTCTCTCTCATTTCTCTTTTTCTCTCTCTCATCTCTCTCTCTTCATCTCCCTTTCTCTCTCCCATCTTTCTCATTCATCTTTTTATTTCTATCTCTCTCACTCTTATGTCTCACTTTCTCTCACTCTCATCTAACCATTATCTGTCTTATTTCTCTCTTTCTCGTGTCTCTGTCTCATCTCTCTCTTTTATCTCTATATTTCTCCATGTCAGATCTCTTTCTCTTTCTGTCTCATCTCTCTTTGTCTCAATTCTCTCTGCCTCCTCTATCTCACCTCTTACTTTTTTTTGGTCTCAGTTTTCTCTGTCCCATCTCTCTCATATTTCTCTTTGTCTCATGTCTATCTCTTTATATTTTTCATCTCTTTCATCTCTATATTTTTTCTCTGTCTCTTATCTCTCTGTCTCATCTTTGTCTTTATCTGTCGCATATCTCTCTGTCTCATCTCTTTCGTTCTCTGTCTCATCTCTCTCTGTCTAATCTGTCTCGTTTCTCTTTCTTTCTCTGTCTCATCTCGGTTTCATCTCTCATTCGTTCCCTATCTCATATGTCTATCTCATCTCTTTCTGTCTCATCTCTCTATCTCATCTCTTTCTGTCTCATTTCTCTTTCTTTCTTTCTCTGTCGCGCTCTTCCTCATATCTCTCTGTCTCATCTCTCTCATCTCTCTTCCTTTCTCTGTCTCATCTCTCTTCTTTTTCTTTGTTATATCTCGCGTTGCCTCATCTCTCTCTGTCTTATCTGAGATCTCTCGCATCTCTCCGTCTGTCATCTCCCTTTGTCCCATCCATGTGTCTCATTTCTCTCTTTCTCTGTCTCCTGTATTTTTGTCTCATCTCTCTCTGTGTCATCTCTCTCTGTCTCATTTCTGTCATCTCTCTCTCTATGTCTCATTTGTACCTTTCATCTCTCTCATCTCTCATCTATTCCTCTCTCTCTGTCTTATCTCTCCTTCTCTCATCTCTCTATCTCATCTCTCTATCTCTCAGCTCTCTCCCATATCTCTGTCTCATCTTTCTCTTTCTGTCTTCTTCTTCTTCTTCTTCTTCTTCCTCGTTCGCCTTCAGACTTCCACATTTATGACTCTAATGAAGGCAGTAGTCAACACAAGGTTCCCGACATCTCCAAACAGTTTTTCGTTGACGTAAGTGGGTTGTTGCCATATGCTACTCCGTTCATTACTGTAGGTTGGGCAGTACTGCTGGAGGTGTTCGACCGTCATCGGGCTGGTACCGCAGGTGCAGAGATCTGTTGCACTAATTTTGTATTTGTGGTATAGATGGTATCTCAATCTGTTGTATCCAGTGCGTAGCCGAAAAATGATGACCTGTTCTGTCCTGGATAGTTGATGATATGCATCATTTTTCAAATGGCCTTTCTGTCTCATCTCTCCCTCTCATATCTCTGTCTCATCTCTATCTCTCATCTCTCTCCATCTCTCTGTCTCATCTCTACCTCTCATCTCTCTCCCCGCCCTCTTTCTCATCTCTCTCATCTCTCCCTCTGTCTCATCTCTCCCTATCTCATCTCTCTGTCACATCTCTCCCTCTGTCTCATTTCTCCATATCTCATCTCTCTGTCCCATCTCTACCTCTCATCTCTCTGTCCTCCTCATTCTCACTCCAGCTGGAGTATAGAGCTACCACTACAGCTGATCCTATTACACTCAAGGAATCCTGTGCTTTAGCAGCGGTGGTTTCTGTATCAATTTGCTTTACAAAATTAGGTCGTCAACCCCATTCAAGACCCCATGTTAGCTGGCTCTTACGACATGCTTGTTGAAGCAGTATTTTAATTGTTATAATAAAACGACCAACCAAACTAAAATTATTTTTAATCTTTCTCCTTTTTTCTAATCCCTATGGAGCATGGAGAGACACCACTAAAGTTGAAAGCTTGAATAAATTATTCACATGGTCTTGTAGCGGTGGTTGTGTCATTATCACTCTTAAGCTCAGCCAGGATAATATGCCTTCAACAAACTTATGTCAAGTCTTTTTGTCCTGTGCCATCAGCTTCAGGTCTTTCCGTGTCTTCTTCATGTCATTCATGTCTGTATCCAGTTCTTTTCTCCACGTTTTCCTTGGTCTCCATCTACCTGTCTTACTCTGAAGATTCCAGAACAAGAACTGCCTTGTAATGTTATCAACATGTTTCGTCAATGTGTGTCCTATATCATCTCTTGTTCTACTGGCACTTGTCTGGTTCTTGTCATCTCTTGTTCTACTGGCACTTGTCTGGTTCTTGTCATCTCTTGTTCTACTGGCACTTGTCTGGTTCTTGTCATCTCTTGTTCTACTGGCACTTGTCTGGTTCTTGTCATCTCTTCTTCTACTGGCACTTGTCTAGTTCTTGTCATCTCTTGTTCTACTGGTACTTGTCTGGTTTTTGTCATCTCTTGTTCTACTGGCACTTGTCTGGTTCTTGTCATCTCTTGTTCTACTGGCACTTGTCTGGTTCTTGTCATCTCTTGTTCTACTGGCACTTGTCTGGTTCTTGTCATCTCTTGTTCTACTGGCACTTGTCTGGTTCTTGTCATCTCTTGTTCTACTGGCACTTGTCTGGTTCTTGTCATCTCTTGTTCTACTGGTACTTGTCTGGTTCTTGTCATCAGTTCCACATCAGTGATCTTGTCTGAATGAACAGTAATCATGTTCTTTATCTGTCTCATAACAGACACCACGGAAACTGCACAAGGCAACGAATATAATATGGTTGCCATAGAAACTGGAGCACTAGATTGCAGGAACTGTTTTATTTACAATTCTCTCACTCTCCATGTATCTCTTGCTTCATTAATTGCAATTCTTGTTTTTCCAGACTTAGACATAGTAACAATTTAGTTGTAAGACAATTCTAATACATTTGTTTTATCATTCTAACAGAGAATGGTTGCTGAAACTGTTGGAAAGCCACCCAGCAAGAAGATTGACAGTTGCAGGTTTCCTCAACAGAGTAAGGCGGGAAAGCGCTTTTCGTTCTATTATAGATAATAACTAAATTTGTCGGTGTCTGATTGGCTAAGCTGTGGTGAAGTTACCGGGCTCATGATTCGAAACCTGGTTCTCCATTCAACCCAGCTGTAAATAGGTACCTGACTCTGCTTTTTAGTTTAGAAAGTCAAAGGCAGCATGCAAAAGCAGCATTCACAGGAACTTATAAATAAGTTGGACCTAGTAAAGTTATTTAAATACGTTGTTGTTTGTAGGTCCAATCTTTTTAGTTTTCAAATGTTTCTTTCGTTTATATTTATTAGTCTATTTTTTTTAATTATTTCACTATTATGTATTTCAGTTTTCGAAGTACTTTACATGTGTACATATTTCTACTACGGTATATTGTTTGTCAGTTTGTTTTCATCAATAAATAGAATAAACCAAGTGTAGATTTCCATACCACGTGACGTGTTCTGTGTAATGTTGTCATGTTCTTCGTTATCGTCTCATAATTCTTTCATTACCGCTAAGTTACCCCTAATTCATGTTCCTCACTTTTACATATTATTTTTTCCAGTGTTCTTGTCTTTCACAATAATTTAATCACTAAATCTTTCTCACATTAGTTTCTGGACGTAAATTCTCTCATTTACGCCTTCTTTGATCTCAATTATTATTTTTTAATTGTTGTCTCTCTCACTCCTTCAACTAATGAAATAATATATAGTTACTTTTTTTAAACATCATTATATATATATATATATATATATATATATATATATATATATATATATATATATATATATATATATATATATTTATATATATATATTTATATATTTATATATATATTTATATTTATATTTATATTTATATATATATATATATATATATATATATATATATATATATATATATATATATATATATATATATATATATATATATATATATATATATATATATATATATATATATATATATATATATATATATATATATATATATATATATATATATATATATATATATATATATATATATATATATATATATATATATATATATATATATATATATATATATATATATATATATATATATATATATATATATATATATATATATATATATATATATATATATATATATATATATATATATATATATATATATATATATATATATATATATATATATATATATATATATATATATATATATATATATATATATATATATATATATATATATATATATATATATATATATATATATATATATATATATATATATATATATATATATATATATATATATATATATATATATATATATATATATATATATATATATATATATATATATATATATATATTTATATATTTATATATTTATATTTATATTTATATTTATATATAATAGCAGGATGTTTTAAAAAGTATCTTGATTAAATATATATATATATATATATATATATATATATATATATATATATATATATATATAGCAGGATGTTTTAAAAAATATATCTTGATATAAATATATATATATATATACTTTACACCACTGAGAAGCCACACATACAAAAATTGACATCATCCTCACAACCACACATAGAAACATTCACCTCAACGCCTTTTTGTGCACCACATAGTTTTCAATTTCAAGTCTCCATGTTGAGCACAAAAGGGGACAACACCACTATGCATTTTTGGATTAATTGCTGGTCTCCCTTAGTGCTTCTGAAAGGCTGTCTAACTATTTTCCTGTTCTTGTATTTATGTTTATTTTAAAGTTCCTTAACGCAGTTATATCTGATAGGGAATCTTTAAGGAAAAGTATCTTGGTTCTAACGTTATCTTTGTTGTCCTTGATGGTTATTGCACATCTTGTTTGTGCGTCTGTCCTATCTTTGAATATGTTTTGAAATTTTTCCAGTGGCCACTGAGATATGAATTTTCTTTTATTCTTGACTTCTCTGTATACATCTCCGCCTCCTTTTTATATTTAAAAAAAATATTTTTTTTAGATCTTCATCGTTATACGTTTGTCTATGATTGGGAACGTCTTTATGAATGTATTCCATAGCAACACGTTTCCTTCATACGTCCATTTGTCTGCCTATTCATCTCTTTGGGTATCCTGTCACTGAGTTCAAGAGCTCTTGATTGTCTGAATGGTGGAACATGCTGCTTGTCGTTAAATAAAATTTGTGATTAAAAAAAAAATACTGATAATAATAATTTCGATATTGATAATAAAAATAACTAAAAGCGACAAAAAAAAAATTACACGTTTAGTATACACGAACATAGTAATAAAATATGTTATAATTAACAATAATTAAGAAACACTATCAACCAAGAGTAATAAATTACACGAAAATTAAAACCAAGGACCATTGGCAAGTAATACTAATAAAACAAAAGGGGAAATTGACAAAACAAAATATTAAAATAATTAGCGTGAAAAACTCAACAATAAAATAAAATTTATGTAAACAATCAAAGAAAAAAAAACATGAACACAGAAACAAAATCAAATGTAAATAGTTCACAGTGTAAACAATTTGCATTTATTGTAGGTAACACAATCAATTGTTTACAAAACGAACATCAATCAATAAAAATGGAATTCAATTGACTCCAACAAAACAACTTGATACTCCATATTTTGCATGTGACCTGGCTCTTCTGTCTCATAACAGTAACTAGATGTAAGGCGAGTGTTCGATTAACAGAGTGGTTAGAGCGCGGGTCTCTCGCGGTGAAGGTACTGGGTTCGATATATGTTTACATCACGCTCGAGTCTTCTTCTTCTTCTTCCATCCTTAGCCATCAACCGGCAAAGCAGTATGTGGCCAGTACGCCTAGTGGCGTCTTAGGGCAACAACAAATTGATCAATCTATCGCTGTTTCCACCACGCCTAGTGGCGTCTTTGTGGAACAAAAACAGACCAAACAATCTATCATTGTTTCCGTAATCAGATTGGTTGGCAAGCAGGTGATCAGCCCGCTGTGCGAATTTTTTACGGGATGGGGTAAACAGCCCCATGCCCATACCCTCCTTAGTCGCTTTTTAGGACATGCGTGGTAGGGTGCAGTGTTAATATTCTTTGCTCCCCTTTCGGGCCCCGGTAACACACGGGTGACGCTCGAGTCTACCCAACTGTAAATGGGTACCTGACTCAGCTCATGAGTTAGCGTATGTCAGGAAACTGCTTGTATAGCCTTTCTAAGTAGAATTTATAATTAAGACTTTTAATTTTATAATTAAATCTCAGAAGTATTCTGTTACATTTCAGGAACACTCTGTTTATCCAGATAGGAACTCCTCGGTAGAGCGGACGGATTTGGAAATTATTACAGCATTTGAAAAGGATCTGCTTTGATTTTTTGTTTTGATTGGTTCTACAAAGTAGCACCTCTTAAGTATTCCCCTTTCTGTGACAATTATTATCTAAAATAATCTATCGAGATAACTGTGAAAGACAAATCAAGGGAGCAATAAGGAAATCCATTGCGCTTCTCAAAGATGGCAAAGTTGTTGACAAAGATGGCATTTTAAGTAGAGGCCACCCATGAACATATTGATAACTACACAGACATATAATATAAATTACTCTTTTAAGTCTGCGATTGAGAAGAAATACCAGCAGATTGGAAGGAAGAGTATCTAGTCGTGTCGTCTGTAAATCTAAGATATATTATGTCCTGCATCAACACAGAGATCAATGCGTTGTAACGCAATGACCTACCACTGCTGTGTAGTTTAATTTCATACATTTATATCTTTTTATTCACTATAACATTAAGCACAACATTATTGTTTCCCTATACCATTTACTACTGCCCCAGCGTCGAACAAAACAATGGTTCAATATCAAAGACAAAAATATATACTTTCAATAACAAAGCCACTTGCCTACAAAGGTGTCACTCTCAATGTTCTAGTACCATCTAAGAACTTTTGAAAGACGCAATTTAGAGCCTTCTGTTTCTACTTGCACCTTGGGTTTAAAAAAACTATCAGGACTTTAGATAAACCGAGCCACGTCAAAGAACCGGTGGACTTCTTACACCGACGCGTTTTACTTACGGGACGTCAGTGACCACCTTGTCCATTGTTCTAGAATAGGTTACCATTTTCAGATTCCCTGGTTGTGCAGTTTATTTACACAATGAAACACTTCCAACTTTATTATTTTTTCTCGTCTACGAGTTATCGAACAATGTCCGCTTACATTATTTGTGCCGCAGATTCTTGTTTTTCATACATATTCTAGCTGAGGTACAAAAGTAGGAAATTAAGCCTACATTTATTTCACGTAAAATTGTTGGAGAAGTTCAGAACTTGGTATCGTGAAGCCCTAGTCTAAACAGCTGTAAATGGGTATCTGACTATGCTCCTGAGTTAGGGAAGGCAAAGACATTGAGGAATTGAACGGATTACCCCATCTCATAAAGCTGAACCACGTATTGTGAAGACTCTAACATTTCACACCCTTAAGACAATATTTGCTATAGGACTCGACGCTGCTCATCTCTGGAACAATCTTTCTCATGCCCTGATAAAGTATGTTCGTTCAATCTTTTAAGCTAACCATTTTCAGGGAAGCCAGTAAAAGACACCACTAAAGAGTAGAAGACAATTAGGAATAGAAGACATCGGGAATATTGCCCGAAACAGTTCAAAAATATAGTAGGCACACAAAAAGAGGAGTTACGACAGGTTTGGGTGAAAAAAAGGCTATCATAGTGCACTGAGTAGAGCAGAAAGGTTGTGTAAAAAAAAACGAGAAAAGCACTGAAGGATATGGAACGATTTTTTCGGCATAAACTCTAGCCTGGGGCAATCCGAATAGCTCCATAGGTTGGCTCCAGGAGTGATTTATAACAGCTGTATAAGGGATATGCATGCAAACTTTAATGTACATCGAACGGTTGTGATACGAATATGAATTATCTGGTTCAAACATCGGTGGCTTCGCTGTAGTTTTTTTATAGTTCCAATTTGATGTTTTAGAAAACAAAAATACACTCTTCTTCTTCTTGCGATCGCATCTTTGATGTTTACACCGTCAGATGGGTTCTCATGATGAACTCGACAAAAATACATGTTTAAAAAAACAAATCAAGAATAGGGCTTGTATTTGGCGAAATAGATAGAGAGAGAAAGACAGAAAAAAATGAGCGTGAAGAAGGTACACAAGCGTAAATGAGAAACAGCTACGTCTGGAAAGTTTGTAAACTAATGTGAGAAACATTATGTCACCCTAATACTGCTTTATTCCATCTCCATTTCAGCTTGTTTTGAGACAAACGGGTGTCAAAGATTTTGGGTTACTAGTTGAAAAGATGGACATATCACATTAACATGAAACTGTTCATGAAGATCCAAATTGTTAACTGTAAGATCTTGTGTAGGATGATATACGCAGTATTTTATCTCGATTTATGACCTCAGATCAATTTTGACCACAAGTGGAGATAGAATAAAGCAATTCTAAGGCGACAATTGAATGATTAAATTATGGTGAAGCACAACAATAGAAAACATTTAGTGATACGTAAAGGTAAATCCTCCCGTAGTTTCTCTGGGGAGGAACAATGAGGCTAATTCTCCTTAAGGTAATGCGTAAGATGTGACTAATATAAGAGTGTGCGTGACGTAGGCAACCTTATCATGTAAAACAAATTGCTACAGAAGCCAGCGCTACAACAGCATACACATGTTTTGGTGAGGGTTTCCTACAAAAGATCCAGATGTAGTGATTGCTCAATGCTCCATAGGGAACGGAAAAGGAAATGATGACGAAGATAAAGGTGAAGAACATGAATGAGAGTTAAATGTGCAGTTATAAAAGAACTGTGAGACGATAACGACGAAAATGGCAACAGCACACAGAACACATCACGTGATATGAAAGTCTACATTTGTTTGCATCTATTTATTAATGAAACAATATAGCAAAAATAATTACAACGTTGAAATACTTCTTAAGCTGACATCATTTGATAGAAGCATAAATAAATAAATAAATAATATATAAATAAAATGAAATGAAAATTTAAAACATTGGAAAAAAAAGCATTTAAAATATAGCAGAAAAATCCAGAACAGAATAAGATATGAAAGTAGCACATTTTAAATTATTTAAAAACAGCCTCTAAGAACGCATTAACCATTAAACATAAACTAAGAACGCATTAACGAAAAAAAAAAAACGTAAAACAGATAATAAAAAAAGATACATTACAGCATAAATCGTTTAAAAATACTAGATTAAAAATAGAAACACAGAAGATGATAATTGTGAATACAAAATGATCACAGGTTAAATAATTTAGTGTGTGAAAAGTGAAGTTACTATAATAATGAAAGCAATAAAACGATAATTGAACAAAATAATAAACCAAAGCAAATAAGTAACAAGCAAAAAAAAAATGTAAATAAATAAAGTAATCAGTAAATCAATAAAATTAATTAATTAATAAAAATAAGAAAAAAAATACATAAATAAAATCACTGTTAAAATAGCACACCATTATAATAAATCATTTACTGAAAAATACAAAACAAATAATAAATTATTATTATAACACTCAACGTATCTTTTAACATAACGCATGTAAAAAGAAAACCCTGTCTATGTAAAAAAATCGCACATGTTACGGAAACAACAATAAATGGAAAAACTTTGCTGCGGGACGGACATCCGGAGTCTCAGGCTCGTATGACTGACAGTGGTGAAAGCCGAAAGGAAGCCACTGGCATGAAAACGGATGCCCCGACCGCAAAACACGAAACCAGAATTGGTTTTTGGAACGCCAGAACTATGAAATAGGCAGGAAAGCTGAGACAAATCACAGCAGAGATGAGGAACTACAAATTACATATCGTGGGAATATGCGAGAGCAGATGGACAGGTAAGGGGAGAATAAAAACAGCTACATGGGAAACAGTGCTTTATTCTGGCAGAGAGGATGGTCAGCACAACGAAAGTGTAGCCATTATTCTGAAGAAAGGAATGGAAAGGTCTTTACTGGAATGGAAACCCATCAACAACAGACTGATAAGAGCAAGACTGAGATGGAGGTTCACCAACATCACAATTATACAAGCTATGCACCAACAAACGATAGCGATCAAGAGATTAAGGACGAGTTCTATCAACAGGTACAAAAAGAAATGGAAAGTACACCCAGGTACGATCTCGTTAAAGTAAAGGGAGACCTAAATGCGAAAGTGGGAGCACACAATAATTATAACGAAAGAGTAATTGGGAAATGCGGCAGTGGAACAGCAAATGAGAATGGGACAAATTAATAAGCTTCTGCGGTATTTACAACCTGGTCATTGGAGGAACACTTTTTCCACACAAGGAAATGCACAAGTTAACATGGGAATCACCAAATGGACGAGAAAGAAACCAGATAGATCACATAATGATCAATGGCAGATGGAGACATGCACTACAAGACGTGAAAGTAAGAAGAGGCGCAGATGTGGGAAGTATCATCACCTAGTAGTAGCAAGACTGAAAGTTAAGCTCAGAGCTGCAGGACCAGTTGCGGTCAAACAGAAAAGATACAACATCACGAAACTGAAGGATCCCCTCACCAGAAAAGCTTTCGTTGTCGACGTACAAGTAAAGAGAAGATATGAGATTATCAAAAGCCAGGAAAGAACAGAGACCGATGATGTTGACCAGAGATTCAACACCATCTCATATGAAATGAAAACATCCGATTCTCTCTCGGCAATGTTTACAAAAAACTTCTTACATTTGCCCGGACTATTACAGCATTTCCGCTCAGGTGTGTCCGACTGATAAGTGGGTGTCTGTAATCTTTTTTTTTTTCCTTTCGTCTGATTATTTAGCTGTGATACCCTGTTCAACCAAAACCCAGTGAAGGGTTATAAACGGTTATATTGGGGTATATAGGGTGTTATCGTCTTCGCTGGTATCTCGTTCGTAGTCCTGGAGGTGATTGGTCCTGAACAGGACCACTAGCTGGCTTTCTGGATGCCTCTTTGTCCGTTTGTGGTGCCGTGTCGCGTTCATGGTGTTTTTTATGTCCTGCTTCACTATCTGGCTTGTTTGGTTTTGTGCGTTTCTACGCTCCTAGTTTCTGTTGCTTTTGTCTTCTTGCTCTCTTGTATCTGTGACAGTGCTTTTTCAATTATCGTTGGTATTAGCTGTTCTAGCTTTTCTTCGATGATTTCTTCTACTGTTTGGTGGTTGGTTTTAGTTTCTCGCGTGCCGTTTGATGATATTTCCTCAATGGCTATTCTTTCTTCTTCTATTCTTTTGAGTATTTTTGTGTATTCTGTCAGCTCTGTCAGCTTCTTGACATCTGTTTCTACTTGCTGCTGGATTCTTTTCATTTCTTCCATCATGTTTTTTATGTTCTGCATATCTATTGCATCTTCTCCACTGTCGATTGGTTCTTCGGGGGCCTGCTTGCTTCTGTTTTCGATCTGCAGTTTCATTTTCAATTGTTTGACTTCAGCGGTCGCTGGTGTAACTGATGTCTGTCAATCGTGCGTTGCGTTGTTTTTCTGCAACATCCGCAGCCACTCAGTTTTGCCTCCTTGAAGGGGATGTTTTTGGAAACCGCTTCCTTCAGGATGCTCTTTGTTTCCTGGAACCTCGAGCAGCCTCGGTATCTAGCCCCGTGGTTTCCGAGGCAGTTTGCACAGGTGCGGTTTGAGTTTACTGCTTTGTAGTTGTGGTCCTCTATCGCCTTGGGGCAGTCGCGATATAGGTGGCCACCTGCACAATATCGACAGACTGCATCTCTCCTGCACATTTTTTTGTGTGTGAGAATTGCTGGCAGTTTGAACACTGCATCACCGGAGGGATATATGCCTCTGTCCTCTTTGATGTCTCCTTGAGTGTCTGTCTTTCAGGTCTTGTCTCTCCTTCAATAATAACTACCACCAGATTGGTATCTTTTCCATTCCATGTCCTTAACCTCTCGACCTGTATGACCTGGGCACCTGTGTTTTCAGTCTGTAGGCAACCCTGGACTTCGCTAGCGGACCATTTTGTGTCCACCCCTCTTAGCACCAATTTCTTTGTTGTCTTGTTGGTCTCCATCATTACTTTTATCTGGTGAGGCAACATGAATTCTTTCGGTCCGGCCTCCAGTTCTGTCATCAGTGAAGTTGTCTATCAGTGTTGTTGAGCGAAAGCACGACTCCTTTTTCGTGCCTCCGTACCTTAGAGATGCTTCTCCTGCCTGTTATTGTCTCTAGGATGCTGATCACTTTGTCATCTGGTAGGGCCCTGAGTGAGGCCTCACCTCCAGACATCTGAGTGATCTTAACGCTCTTCTCCTGTCGTGTTTGCCTTTGTTCCCTATTTACTTCTTCGGTCCTGGTCAGGACAAGAATCATGCACCTGTTTGCTGTCGGAAGGAGCTTTTTCTTGAGTAATGACTTTTAAGTAGCTGTCAGCTACTTTTTTACCCGGAGTAGGTCTGGTGGTTTGCATCTCGGGGTTATTGTTGGTTTTTACTTCAGCTCTCGACGTCTGGTGGTTGTTTTGTTGACTTTTACACATCTCTGCTGCTTGGTGATTTTCCGTCACTGGGTTACGGATAACGTCTTCGATGCCCAGGTCTGGCACGACGGGCGTGGATGTTGGTGGTGACTTTGCAAGTTTGTCCCTTGCCTCACTCTGGAGCCTCATACTTATCATCATAGTCTTTGCGAGTTTGTCCAAGGCGTCATCTAATTTTGGGTTCGAATAAGGGTCTTTTCCTTTGCGGCTGTCAATGGTGTCAGGAGCTGTTTCGCTCGGCTTCCCAGGAGGCCCGGCCTCCACGCTAGCACTTGGGACAGCCCTGCTCTCCGGCAATTTGATCTTGTCCTTTTCCTTCGAAGCTTCGGGTCGCTCATCGGTCGTAGTATCAGAGGTTGCGTTGTTCGTCTTCTGAGAAGGACTTGCCACGACGCTAGTAGTTGGAGTATTTGTGCTCTCTGGTTGGCTCTGTTTGTTCTTTGCAGATTCTTGTTTGATGCTGCTGACAAGTGTTTGAGGGCTTGTATAGACTTTCCTCTTTTTCCTTTGTGGCTTGGTAAGAGTCATTTTAGTATATTGCTATCGTATAATGATCCGTTGGGTGAGCGCTGTGTACGTCCTGAAAAGGACGCTGGTTATAGTGCTGTCTTGATCGACGATGACATAATCTGTCCGCAGACCGGTATTTTATCGCCAAACATGCCTTAGGTAAACCCAACGCTTTGGTCGCTGACCGGCCTTCTGGGTTCATGACGAATTAGTAGTGTAAGATGATTTGAAAGTACACAATATCTGCTTGATTGCAGAGAAAGAAAATGTGCTGATCACATAAATTTTTTACACAAAAAAATGTAACTAAATACTGCCGGAGAGGAAGCGAGATCGATCCAATTTTTTATGTGACAACATCAAAGTGAAAAATGAGTACTAGACACTTGCACAAAATAAAAACAGTAGCGGAAATGGGGTGCGGACAGAAAAGAAAATTAATTTGTTCCCGTGGACACGAATGACATATTGAGAAACGAAATTAAAAGTAAGACCAGCAGCATAATTACAAACATTAGAACAAAATGGTCAAAACGTATTAGAACGAAGACATTTTCTAGTGAGAAAATATAATAAAAAACTATTTGAAAAATTCATAGAGTTTATTACCGCATTTAAAACTTAAAAAAAAAAAAAAAACACCGGCAGACTAACTAAAAAAGTTTCTTTGCATTTAGACTATCAAGTGTAGCAACCACGTGCCACGAAAATACAAATAAATTATTTCCCCAAATTTGAATAAAATCAATCAGCTTCACATAAACACAACATCATAAAAAATTTATAATAACTAAACAAGTTGGTTGGATAGGAGGGTTGATCAGAGATTTTACAAGTCACTATCGTAAAACAAGCGATTGTTTTCGAAACAGAACCAGGCTCGACAGTACTTAGAAGAACAATAATAAGAGAAGGAAGAACGTTGGGCCTAAATAATGTGCAAGAGCTAAGAGGAGTGGCGTCACAACGAACAACCTGGAGAGCACTGGTTTCTGCCTTATGCGCCGTGTTTGGCGCTTAAAGAATTTATTATTATTATTAAACAAGAAATAATAAACATGATAGTTATCTGTAAGGTAATAACACTTCCAATTAAGGGTGGTTGAATGAAAAATGTTAACAATATAGTTAGAGACTTAAAAATTATTTCTATGAAAAACTTAATTAACAAAGCTAAAAATATATGCACGCAACATTCGTGATTATATTACTCCAAACAATTGAAACAACAAACACACACGCACACACAATGAGAGATAAAGACAAATAAAAAATAGAATCTAATATAACAGATAATAAGGGCGTACAAAAAAAAAAGTAGTTACATTAGTTTCCTCGTGCTTTATAAAGAGCAAAACAGTGACAGCATATAATTACATATTGTAAGAAATAACAAACAAAAATAATAACACCAATTTAGAAATAACTCCTATAAGAGGAAACAGGAGGATGTTGTGTATGTTTTTGCACTTAGGCGTATGCCATTCTCTATTTTAGATACGGCTGTCTGCATTAGCTGGTTTTTGTGCGTCATAGCACTTGTATTGAACGCCGCGATATTATTACGTAATTGGTAACTATATGATGTATGCGTCGTCTGCTATTGCAGCCCAACGGCTAATCTTCTGGGCCTTTCTTTATTGAACGTCGACTAGTGAAGGCGTCTATTTTCATGCTCCTGATCCGTGGAGACTTTATTTCAAGTAGGTATGTTTGAGAGGCCGCCACTAAACTATTATTGGCCATGACGGTTTACTGTCTTAACAGAGAAGTACAGTAACCGGTTTGTTGAAGTATTTTCGTAACGATGTCGTCGCTAACTAATGATGCCGCAGAACTTTGGTCACCTGGTGTCCGAACTGACTTCTTGTCGGTTTGGCCAGAACTGAGATGTATTCCTCTATTGTATGCTATATTATATGCTTCTACAAACGATGGACACTGGACATCTGAATGCAACACATGATTATTATTACTACATGTTTTGAAAGATATGGAGCCCAATAAATGTTTTGTTGGACTTGACCTGATTCGCATTATCGTCGACTGTTGAAATTATCTCGTTGTATGGCGCGCCAGTTATGTAGAATGATTCCATCTACTATGCCTACGACATTCCCGCTTCAAGCACGATAAGCTTTATTCTGCAGTCACTACATTCAAATAATAACAGAACTCTTTTTGCAACAGAGGACATAATTAGAATACGAAAGTTGAAATCACAAAATACAAGCACCATTTATGTTGTGAAGAAAAATTATTTTCAGACAAAAAACCTAGATAAAATAAAACCAAATAATTAGAAAGGTGTAAAGCCATCATTATATTAGATAAATGTATTTATGACCTAAAAAAAATCACTATCAGATGTAAAAAAAAAACTAGAAAAAAAACTAGATGTCAAGTCATCACAAAAGTATATCAGTAGCTAAACAACATGTCATGTAAAGGAGAATAATAGTCTAACATGGTCATCACTATAAAGAGGAAAATATTGTAGTCTTAATTACAGAAAACAATGACTTAAAATGTAAGATAGTTAGAAATGACTTAAAATGTAAGATAGTTAGAAATGACTTAAAGTGTAATATAGGTAGAAATGATTTAACGAACACACACGCGTAGAAAAACGCTTACAATTAATTAAAACAAACACATGACTTATAAACACAACATGCAAACACAGCATACAGCATAGGACAAATAAAAGTGGACATAACACATCGTTGGCAGTAGATAATTCTATCTTCTGTCAATAACATTAGCGATACACGCCATCTCGTCTCTGTCTGACCAGAAACCCTAATACTGTCACCCTTCTTTCAGGATTTCTCTCCAACAAATGTAGTAGCTAGGTCCTGTGAGAATGATAAACAAACAGAATCGATGTGTCAGTCATTGACAGTGTCTAAAACAGTTAGTGACGTCAATAATCGGAAGGAATATGACTACGCTCACTCATCAACTAAATCTAATGTGTCTAGCTTTTCTGCACCGATTCCGTATTTTGACAACAAACTTTGACTATCAAACAATCATTATCAATGTCAGCAATGTTCCAAAGTAGTTTGACACAATTATTTGCTTAGGAGACTTAGAAAATGTAAATATAAAGCGTGACATATTTCTCTAGCAATAACAACGAAAAACGCAAACACGCGAATCGTCACCCAAATTTTGATAATAACATCAAAACACGCAGATGTGCTGCTTAACTACAGTCAAATTAGTTGTTTAAATAGTAGCGGAAGTTATTCTACGAGTTTTAAAATATGAATTGCATTAAACGGACGATTTTTGGGGTTTATTTGTGATAAACTAAAAACAACTCTCTGAGCGTTGCGCTGGCACGGCGCGTTGGATTTTGCAACGCTCAGAGCGTAGGTCCGGATTCAAAGAGTTAATGAAAAAAATTGTTATAGAAATGTTTGTTAAAACTAGTAAAGTCTAGTAAATACATTTTCTGAAATTTTCTTCCATAGACCACAAGAAATTACACAGGGAAAAGATAAAGAAAATAAGAATAAATGCAAGAAACGATAACAATGTCAACGATGAGGAAACACATAATGGAATCTAACACAAATCTTGGGTAGCAATACAGACACAGTTAGAGAGACACACAATCATATCTAAAAAAGAATACAACAAATAAGAGGATATTTCATTGCATCGGGAAAGCAATAGAGATCAAGATCAATTAAGTTCGACACAAAAATAAGAATCTTCAGTTCAAAGGTCAAGTTCATTATATTGTACGGCTCTGAAACATAGAGAACAACAACAAACAACAACAAACAAGTTACAGACATTTATAAATGGATGCTTGCGTAGAATAGAAGGATTGAAAAGGTATGACAAAGTCACCAATGTGGATCTAATGACAAGAACCAGACAAGTGCCAGTGGGACAAGAGATGAGAAGAAGACTCTGGCGATGGATAGGACACACACTGAGGAAACATTTTGATACCATTACAAGGCAGTCCTTTTTCTGAAGTCCCCAGGGAAAGAGAGGCAGAGATAGACCAACAAACACATAGAGAAGAGAGCAGGAGACAGAAGAGAAAATTATGAGGAAAACTTGGAAAGAGCTTGAGCGTATGGCACGTGAAAGGAGGGCTTGACATTTGTATGTTGAAGGTCTATGTTCCTTGGGGAGCTAAAGGGTATTAAATAAAACAATTTGGCCAAAAATGCATGTTATCTCAATGCCGTTTTTGTTTATTTATTGTTTTTCGTTTGCAGATATGTTGACGAACGTCTTTTATGAACTTCAATTGTTCTTTTAAATAAAGTATCGATTTTTTACAGTTTTTCTTTTACTGAATTTATTTCATAAATAACAAACGTAACATTCGGTTCTATTAACTGACATACTCAACATGTCATAGCATTCATTTACTATGTCTTAAATATCATAAAATTGGCTCTTGTGGTGTACGCAGCTAAATTTAGATAAGTGCGAAAAGTCACTATCGGCTGTGTCAATGCTGGTCAAAACAAGAAAGATTAACATGTGACAAGAAAACGATCTGCATGCAGAGTTTCTGTTTTCTGTGTTAAGTGAAATGAAGGGATTTTGAGCGTAACAGATTTGAAACATATAATATTAGACTAGTGTGACAGCTTTTGGATCTTCTTTTTCTTCTTTGCTTACTCTCAGACGTCGACGTGAATATATTCAAAGAAAATAGTAGCCAGACCGCTTTCTCTGTTACGGTACTCATACGTTTGGCATCTTTCAAGTAGATATTCAGCAGTAATTTTATTGGTGCCTCAGTTATACTATCAGTAGTTCCTTTCTTCAGCTTCTTGAAAAGATGTTATCTTAATCTCTTGTGGCCTGTGCGAAGTCTGAAAATTACCACTTATTCAATTCTGCTTAGCTGGTAATATGCATCATTTGTTCGGTAGCTTGGATGTTCTGTTTCCAACTTGCTGCTGAATACTCGCTTGATAAAACTCTGGACTTTTTCATGTTATGCTTGTTCCACCTTTCTTTGCCATTTTGTAAGCCTCTTCTTTTCCGGGGATGTTGCAGTGAGATGGGATCCACTGTTTCGCAACTCTTTTGAACTGCTGGCATAATTATTGGAGCGTTACTCTCAGGTCATCCAGGTCGGCATTATTCTGACTTTTCGGCGCTGAAATTAGTGACAGGGCATCTCTGAACACAGCTACTTGTTTCTCAGAGCTTTCTTCTGTCAGTAGAACTTCTGTTGCAGTTTTCTGCTTTAAGATAATGTTTATTATCTTTAAATCATAAATTTCATTGTCACGCATATTAATCATATTACTACACTGTCGGATAAAGAGGAAAATAACATACCTGACATTTGTAGGCAGCTCTTGATTTTTCCTCGTCTCGAATTAATGTTGCTAGAGGGTTCCCTTTCTGACACTAGCGCCCAAAACACAACACCGACAGAATAAGAATCCAGCTAGAAATATGAAATAGTTAAGAGTATTTTAGAATTCTTATGAGAGAATCTAATTTAATATAATAAACGTTAAGTTTCTAATAAGCTATGAAAGTTTAGTACAGAAAAATCGATTGGCTAAGCGGTTAGAACTAATTCCGCTCAGTGGCTAGCTCTTGCAGTTGATTTACAAACAAAAACTATGGAATCTGATTTCAATATTACTATGTTTCTTGATCCAGGATGCATGTACCCCTTGGAGATACGCGACCTAAATTCTGGGAATGCGAGACCTAAGCTCTGGGGATGTGACACCTAACATCTGGGGATGTAAGACCTAAACTCTGGGGATGAGAGACCTAACTTCAGGGGATATGACACATGCTGAGGATATGCATGCTGTCACATTAATTAATCATCAAAGATACTTACTATCTTCTTACATCATAATTGGCAGATCCATTCCTGAGAAAACCAATCAATACCGAAGTTTAGTCCCAAACTGAACACTGTATTACGGAAATATCATGAAACACAAACATGATATGAAATGCAAATATCCAAGGTAATAATTCGTAATTCTTCCTTCAGAATTAAACAACAAGATTCAGCCATAACATATAGCCATCTTCTCCCGCTCTACACGCAACCTTTCAGTTCACCTTTCAGTCAACCACTAACCACTTCGCACCATTCTCCTGTGTTTTTGACCCACCGTCTCGCAGGAGGCAAAATCACGTAAAACCCGACTGACCAGTTTTCATTTGCACTTAACGTACACACAGGCCTACGCAATTTACTGTTCACGCAAACAACCTCTCTTATTTTATCATTTGCTTACACAGGCACACACTGACCATAATCATCTTCATCAGCGTAATCATCAACATCCTCAATGCAATATAAGCTTGATAATTGTATTAAACTGATCATCGTTACAACATATGCTCGATGACTGTATTATACCGACATCATCATCATCATGTGACATCTACATTACACTGATATCATCATCATCATGTGACATCTACATTATACTGATATCATTATCATCATCATGTGCCAGGATGTAAGACCTAAACTCTGGGGATGAGAGACCTAACCTCTGGGTTTTTTAGACCGAACCTCTGGGGATACGAGACCTCACGTCTGGGGTTGTGAGACCTAACCTCTGAGGATATGAGGTTTAACATTTGAGAATGTGAAACCTAACCTCTGAGGATGAGAGACTTAACTTCTGAGGATATGAGACCTAACATCTGAGGATGTGAGACCTAACGTCTGAGGATGTGAGACCTAACCTCTGGAGACATGAGACCTAACCTCTAAAGATATGAGACCTAACCTCTGGGGATCCGCGACGTACTAGAGGTTTTAGAAGGCGAATAATCATCAAGTTTCTATTTTTCGTAGACCATGGAGCCCCTACTGCTGTTGGACTCCTTGAAGGAAATCAACACCGACTATCATGTGCTCATGCAGCAGTTATTTCAGTCGCAATTATTTCACATAATCAGGTTGCCAGACCCGTTCAGAACATCATATTAATCACCTTTTTACGATATGCGAGAGGTAGCAATAGCCGTATTCTTTCCCCAGTAACTGCACGCGAATCTTTATAAACACAATATAAAACACATAACTCAAATGTATTTGTATCAAATATAATATTGACAACGCGAATCATAAACACAATATAAAACACAGAACACCATAGCGAAGAGAAAGGAAATGAACAGAAAGAAAACAGAAGCTAAGTCTCCTGTGACAGTACGGACTTTTACGTCGGATTAACACTAAGGTGCTGCCACTTAATTATAGTTAGGGTAAGAATACTTAGCAAGATTTAACACTAAGTATTTGAGCGTGTCTAGTTAGCGTAATAACACTAGTCACAAATCCTATGAGTGATTTAATTAAAAGTTAAGAAATGACGTCATCGAACTTGGGGTAGAATTGCTCAGTAGCTAGGACGGAAGTGATGGTTTGAGAGAAGGGAGTTAAGTGAGTTGGTTTTAGGCACGAGACGAGCGAGACAGTGATTTTGGGGTTTGGACCATCTTGTAAGTTCGATGGCTGTGTGTTATTTCTTGGGATGACTGGTTTGTATACCTCAGAAGCACATGTATTTATGAACTATTATGAAGTTGTCAGAGTGTGCAGACACTTAATAAAGGTGTTCATTCATATTTAATCAAGCTTGAACTTATTTCCTGAACGTCAGTAGGAAGTGTCAATTGTTTACATCAGGTAATAGAGAAAAGAATATTACCATATTTTCGACGATCATGCAGCCTAAAACATAAACACAGTTACGAGTCTCCAAAAGAACTACCTGGGTTATGTTCCAATTCCTATTCTGTAATCACCATCTCTGGCAGTCGCCAGTAAAACAACAGATGAACATTGATAAAAGATTCCACCCCATTCTCACCCTGTCACACTAGACTTGATTTGTCACCGTGACCAAGCCCGGTCACATCTAACTTGATTCGGTGCCGTTCCCGTCCACTCCCCCGGCCACATAAATTGATTTGGTGCCCGTGACCAGCTCGTAACTGTTTTTTTATGATGGATTCACCCATTCAACAGCTAGAGCATCAGGTATACTTGTTACAACAGCAAAATCAACTGCTTCAACAGCAATTGTTACAACAACAGGCAGCGAGTAAAACTTTACCTGATTCTCCGGATACTTCATCCAACACATTACAGTCCATTGCAAATACGCTCAGCTCCGTAACACAGAGTGCCAATTACCAAAACATTAATAACATTGTCAAGCCGTTTCACGGTGATGCTTCTCACTTTAGACAATGGCTTGTTGATATTGACAAGTTTGTGTCTTTGATCCCCATCTATTAAATGTATTGCGTATGTTCGCAATGAATCCTGCAAAATCTTTTGGAGATTCAGGTAAAATTCCCTTAAATTTCAACCTACAGTGTTCCTCGTCCAGGTGAAACCTTCGTAAAAGCAAGGACTTAATAGCACCGTAGTTATTTGCTATTGATGGGTCAGCGTTTTGTGAAGCCGTCAATGGTTCTCCAACCAAGAATTCATTTAACTTGAGTACCCATGACTCTTCAGGCAAATGATTTGTTTTGCAAGTCTGTTCAAAACGTGACAGGAACGATGAAAGGTCGTCCACGTTTAAGTTGAAAGTGGGTAATTTAAAGTTGTAGAAATGTTTAGTTTGGCTGGATGACGATCCATTTTGTGCGTTATTATTCTGGTTTGCATCAGCACTTTGTGCTTGTAATCTTGCTGTCTCCAATTTAATACGCGCCAATTCCATTTCTTGTTGTAAAATAATTTCCTCTCGTTTCAATTTATTCTCTTCTTCCTGTTTGGTAATTGCTCTTTGCTCTTCTCTTTCACGTTGAGCAATCTCTCTTAATCTTGTTTCCTTGGCAATTTGCTTCATCTCACGTTCCTCCTCCTCTTTCTTTAATGCAGCCTTTTGTTCCTCTTCCTCTTTCTTTAATGCAGCCTTTTTCTCTGCTTCTTTTCTTTCACGTTCCTCCATTTCTGCTTTATGTTTTTCCAGTTCTGCCTCAGCAAACTGACGAAGTTCTTGAGATTTATAACCATATTCCTTACCAATTTTAACGAAATGGTCTATAGTAAGCATTTTGACTTTTATCTGGTAAGTAATTATTGGTAATTACTGATTAAAATAGTCAATAGTAGCTTCAGAGTAATTATTATACTTACTCAACTTAGGAATATTCAATATAAATAATCACAATAGTACTGAACTCTAATGTCTACGTTCAACTAATAGACAATATTTTGTAACAATATTGTATCTAAGTACAAACTATATCATAAATAGTTATGATATCTGTTAACTATAATGTAATTGCATCACACAATTAATCTCAATATCCAATGATGTTGGGTATGATTCCTAGTAATTATATTGTTCAATGTACTAAGTCACTCTCTTAGTACCAGAAAAGTATATTAAATAATATACAATGGGTCTATTACCTCAAAGGTAGACTATAAGATTAATTTATTTGGTCAATATATATATTATATTTTTATGCCCTAGGCATCTCTTATAAATTGCAGTGCTAATTTCTTGGACTATCACTGCATAATTATGCAATGTCCCATATTAACCTTAAATGTCAGAAAAAATTAATTAAATTAAATTACAAGTGTATTATTGAATATAATGTTATAGTATTAATGTAGTATATAATATATATCATGAGGACAAACAAAACAATGATGCAACTAAAGGGTACAAACAATGTCAAGACGCAAACAAGACATTTTCACAATTAAAAATGAATTTATGAACTAAATAAAACAAGCGGAAGTGTCACACGGAAAACGAAGGGTCAAAGATTGACCCGAGGTCAACTTAATATGCAAAGTACACAAAAAAATGACTGCAAAAAATGATGACATCACAGGACTCATAACGGACGAACATTTAACAATCATAAAATAAATTGATAGTAAGAGTAGACTGGACGAAATAGTTAACGAACATGATACAAAACTGAATAAAATTGTGAACTGAGTACGAATAAAATACACCAGTTATCTACGGAACGGTACAGCTAACACAAATCGTCAAACGACAGCAGATTTGGACAGACAGTCCAATGGCAAACCTCAATGGGGCTTCCAAAAGTGCAATCGTTTAACTGCCCTAAGAAACGACCGAAATCAATTCAGGCATCGTGAGAGCCACAGAATCTAATTTCGGTTCATTCTCCTCTTTACCGCCCACTAATTAACAACACATTAAGACAACAAAAAGTACATTAAACATAGGTAAAAACATGCCGATGTAGGCAGAGGGCATGGACTCAGTTAGCACTGTCACGTTAACGACAATAGTTATTGAGCTAAACTTATCTTTATTTGCTGCTTCACTTGATGCTCGTTGTCGTCGACGGCTAGGCCTGTGCCTTTGACTGTCTGCTCCTGTAGTCCATATCGTGTGTTTGCTTCAATGGCTCATGTTTCCCCTGGTTAGACTTAGAAACGGCTTTGGTTTTCCCCGACAGTTCACCTACACGACTTTCGGTGACGTCACGTTGTTAGGCATTATAATGAGTACTGCGTCATCTTCGACTGGATCATGTGATCGAAAATTGATCGTAAATATTTGTGGTTAACATGTGCGTAAGGAACAGAAGTTTGTTTCTTTTTTTCTGTCGTTCCCCGCATTCGGCCGCCACTTTTGTTGAAGGACTTTCATGTGTGGTTACTGGTTGTGTTGCTTGAATTCTGATCGTGCTAATATTCGTACGCGAATGGGGTGAACCTCACCTTTGGTTTGTCGTAATGCCTGAACTTGGCATCAAGATGTAAACAAACTGTTCATCTTATTAACTCAGCAACTTGATATAAAATACATAATTCATAAGATTGAATGGTGTAACGTGATTCAATCAATAATGCCTCCGGTTCGAGTCCTTCACAATTTAATATGGATTACACACATACATAAACAGTTCAATTCACACATGAGGTACATGCATCAATCAATCAATAGCGTAGACTGCTGTTTTACATGTCAATATCCGTTTAAGGATACAATGCAGTAATTGTCGTCAGAACATCACAGCTATATGCACGCGCAGATAGAATGGCTACCTGCCGACAGTGAGACTGTGAGTCTAATTACTTCGTATAAAGTAGACGATTATCTTTCTCCTTCCAAGGATTTAGTTAATCACTAACCTCCATAAGTTTCCTCTCATGTAGAGTTCTAGGACTGACCCTGGTCCATCATAATGCACATATAAATGGCTATATCATGCCATTGAATTGGAAGGTTAACAAAACGCAGCTATTCAGCTTGGCGGTCAAGTAACAATGGGTAGCGTCTCCTAGTTACCGACTGTGACCCAAACAACGCTAGACACGTCATAATCGATCGTGTATGGAGCGTTCAATAATTGAAACATCTATCGCAATATATTAAATGTCTTAACCTTTACATTTCCACGTCCGCTAACCTTTAGCAGACGGCGTTAATATCATATACCGTAACAGTTGCCCAGTCTACCATCGGCGTGTACGGCCACGTCAGCTACTCACGTTGGAACAGGAAACCTTAAATTACATAGGGGTTTTTAAATTCTATTCCATGCTCTGTTCTTTTCGATTCAGGTTGCTCCACGATCGGCGTCAGAAGCTCTTTGGTCAACCCATCCTGTACTACTGGAAATACCGCCCAATGTAGGACTTTTGGAGGGACAGTAGAAACATTTCCTACAGCAATAATTAATATTCACACTCCATTTTTTTTCAGGAAATATACATGCATGTCTCCTCCCGTCACCAGTCTGTGACATAATACTGGGTCGCATACATGATATAAAGGAATGTACCCCACAGCAAATTGCTGAATGGGAAAAGCAGCATATACAGGATGCCTATGCTTTTAAGTCTATACCTAGAGTTGTGTCACATGCACATGCTATTGACCTGTTGGGTAATGCTAATGTATCGGAATCTAGTGGTGAAAATGATTACATGGTTCATTACGCCACTGTGGCTAATGCATTACAACCTTTACGATATGCATCCATTCTTAAGAAGGATATTAAGGTTTTAACGCAACCTGTGAAGACTAGTAAGTCATTCCGGGGGACATATACCTTCCCTCGACTTGATCAGCAGGCAACTGATCGTAAGAAAAGTAAAAGATGTTACTAAAAGAAATAAGAGTTATAACTCAAATGGGAAAACTAAAACCAATAAGGTTGTCGACAAAGTTGTCAATTGGTCCAGCAAGCAGGGGTATACGACATGCCGTACACCACCTTTGCCTAGTGTAAGTTATCAGACTCAAGTATAAAAGTATGGTTCATTTAAGAACAATAATTCTATACATGTAAATAATAAAGACTATAACTTACCTAAGAGGGCTAAGATTACCCATCAACCTTATTCACATTCTTGTGACAACGCTACCATTTATATTGGTAGAGGTGCATCTTCTCGCACAATCCTTGTGCAAAATCTGCCACAACGAACCACTTGGCAGGCACTGGGAGATTTTCTCAATCACACGGCGGACGTTAAGTTCGTACGTCTATTACCACATACCAAGAATAGGTATGGTGACGCCGTGGTTACATTCAGAACCAATAAAGATGCTCGCATGGCTATCGAGCGGGACAATGGTGTGTATTTTCATCACCACTCTCTCCGATTACAATTGGTTCCTGATTCTGCGTCACGCAGATACTAACCTACTGATATTGAATTTTGATGTCATATTCTTTGATGACACAGCCTATGCAGTCATCATCTCTTTTCTTTACTAATCATCATCTCTTTTCTTTTCTAGAGATTATTTCTTTTTCTACTCCACGGGGGTTATTCCAATATAATTTCATGCCATTCGGTTTAGTAAATGCACCGGCTACATTTGTACGCATGATGCGTCGCGTACTGTCTCATCGTCTCGATGTCATTACATATATTGACGACATTTGTCTCTTTAATGACACATGGGATGAACACATTACTGTATTGAAAACATTACTGTCCACTTTACGGTCATGTAATTTAACGGCTAAGCCTTCTAAAGCTTTCGTGGGTTTTCACGAAATTTCATTTTTAGGCCACCGCGTTGGTCACGGTCGGTTATATACTGAGGACAGTAATGTCTCTAAAATCCTCAACATTTCTACTCCCAAAACTAAGAAACAAGTGAGATCATTATTGGGTCTGGTTCAGTTCTACGCTAAGTTCATACCTCATCTGTCCACTATTACTGCACCTTTCTCTTCGTTATTAAGAAAGGGCGCAGCTAACGTGATTCGGTGGTCGGAGGAACACCAAATTGCGTTGGACACCATTAAGGCATTTTTTTCTTCTAAATCTCCTATGTTACAATTGCCCAATGCGAACCTCCCTTTCATCTTGCGCAGTGACGCCTCTGCCTACGGTATTGGAAGCGTGTTACTACAGGAGTATGCTGGCACCTTGCACCCAGTACTGTTCGTCTCAAGGAAACCTACGTCGGCTGAACAAAAGTACTCCGTTCTCGATAAGGAACTTTTGTCTCTCGTGTGGTCTATAACTAAACTCCAACGTTATCTTCTGGGATCACACTTCTTTGTTGAGACTGATCAGAAAGCACTTACTGCTTTAAACACCAAGGACGTCAGGTCTGCAAAGTCCACGAGATATGCGATTTCATTGCAACCCTACTGTTTCACAATCCGGGCAATACCTAAATCACAGAATGTTTTCGCTGACATTTTATCCCGCTGCCCGAGTGAATCATGCGACTTGGTACGCCCTACAAATTTGGATGCCTCTACACATACTACATCACATTTGTAAACATGACGTTCTTTGAACTTTACTTCATGAATCATTGACATTTTTATGCATACTTAGTCAAGTGAATAAAGTTGTAACATTCCGTTGAATTACTTGAAGCGGAAAAAAAGAAAAAAAAACAGTGAATTATATATATAACAGTGAGGATCACATAACTTTTAGTATTTATGACATTATCTGCGTAAAGATACATTGTGAATTTGGATAAACATTAGTATATCGTGAATGATTTAACAATATTTTGTGGAATCTAT
>JAMPIV010007466.1:0-186372 GCA_024509875.1 Oreohelix idahoensis | reverse complement strand
TTTTTGATGTAAATAAATCAAACCAAGTTTTGAAGGAACACATCTCAAGTTGGGTTAACTCTCTACAGGGTTGTAGAGTGCTTGAGTATCAAAACCAACAGACATAAGGGAATAACTGCTTATAACGAATTGTCACTAATAACAACATAAAAAAGGGATGGAACGAGTTTTAGGTTTGGAATTTGAGGAGATATCATCCAGGAATTAATTAACACTGGCGTGAGGGCCAGTATTAAGATATACCTCTTACTTGGAAATGGGTCAAAGATCAAATTTACAAATAGAAGATAGACAACTAGGCCGGCCCCATCACCTAGTTCCTATAATAATAAGAGATAGCACAGTCACATAATAGATGATCTGGCCACTGTGACATACACTAATTGCGCCGTGACCAACCATCTAAAGTGACATGGCTACATCACAAGGACAGATGGATTATCAACAACAACAAAACTCCAACAACGCACGAGTGAATGGTTATAATTAACACTGGGACACTTGGAACAAGAGAGCACAGAGAATATCATTAAGAAATTTTATCAATGAAATTAAAACCAGGACAGTTTATGGGGAGTTTAAAAACATAACATCAAACAACGGTCAAGTTGGCCTACCACAACAGAAGATGGCTGGATGAGCATAACCACATCGGGACAAATCAAATCAGGGAAGAAACATCACAGAATACCAACCAAGAACACATTACAAAGATATTAACAGACATGACAATACAAGATCCAACAAGCAGTCCAGAAAAAGACAAGTTACTTAGAAAGCAACACCTCAAACACAGAATGGTCGCAGTACAAACAGATTGACTTACCATGATTTATAAAGTAACTGAAAAGGTTTGATAAGTTAGTGAAGCTTGAACACCTGACGAAGAGAATATGGAAGAAGCGACAGTGACAATTATGAAGTCAGAGTACAATCTTGTCGATGCAATGGAGTCACAAGTCAGGCACGATTAATAAAGATAAACGGTGCAGAAAAGTCCAAACAATTGCTAATATTTTCAGAGATAGAGACTGCTGATGAGATGCTGAACCAGTTTTTAGTGTCAAAAGGATTATGTTGTTTCTAGAAAACAATACAGACCTTACTTTCTTCAGATGGGAAAGTCCAAGTTCATAGTAAACAAGGATAATAATTTGATAACGAACAACAAATTAATCCTTTCAAGATCCAAGTGCAAGAATGAGAAACAAGAAGCTAGTCAAAATGCAAAGATTCTAGAAAGAATTGACCCTGAAATTTTGCAAAGTTATGTACCGGTTTCTAAAGCTTGACGCAGAATACACATCAGCACAGATAGATTCAGCAATCTCCAAGAGATGATAACGAGTTGCAGTGTCAGCAACGCAAACAGATCAAATAGAGTATGCAGCAAAGTTCAGGCACAGCACAAACAACTGATGCTGACCTAACGCTGACACATCATGCAGGCGTACAGTACAGTACAGAAATGTAAACAGTGGTCCGAATGAGAAGAAAATTAACAAGGTAGCTAACCGAAGTGAACAGAGTTGAAGAAAAGCAATAAAATGCATGCATCCCTAAGAGATGGAGACCTCAACAAATGTGAACAGTAAAGTAAGGTGCACCAATGGCTTAGAAATAAGGTTTGATATAGACCTATCAAAAAAGAATACAAGAAGTAAAGACAGCTTGTGAACGAGAAAGATGCAAGAGGAGTATGGGGAGGACAGAGTCAAGATGGCTCAAGAAGTAGTTGTACCACATATATGATTTATCGCAGAAGTAAAGAATAAGACGACCCGAACCAAAGAAAGAGCAGTTGAAGAAGGAAATAGAAATCATCATAGCACAGCCTGGGTTTTGACGGGTCAAGAAGACCAGGATGAACATTGTTAGAAGGAAAGGATCGGACACAGTTTCTAGAGATAAGAAATGAATTAGACATGGTCATAACGAAAATGTTAGATGACAGAAATGAGAAGAGAGGAGGAGAGAAATAAGTTATATAATTAGAGGTCGCGGTAGCGACATAAAACCTGAGAGGAACTCAGGGAGTGCGAGAAGGGAAGAAGTGGAAGATAGATAGAAACCGAGGCAAACGGTTGATGAAGTAAGAAGTGGAGAGGTTGAGAGAAACTCGGGAGATATACGAGATAGAGAGGTAGAGAGGAAGCAAAGTGTTAATGAAGTCAGAATAGTAGAAGAGATTAAAGATATTGATAAACTGATAGCGTTAGAGGCGCTTAAAACTAAGGAGGCAATAGAGATGGTCAATAAGTAAGGAGAATGGGAGATAGTAGCAACAGGCTATATGAGGAGAATCATAGCACTATACATAAACAAAATGGCGGCGGCAACTTAGTCTTGAGAAGCCTAAGTATAATTGGTCTGTACCGCACACAACAGAGGACTGAGTACACCTGACTAATAGGTTACTGCAGTAGAGGAGAAGAGTAATGGAGATGTAAGACGTACAAGTGAGGCCGCGGTAGTACGGCGAGAAAATTTTTGTGAAAAGCCGTGGTGATAACGGCAGAAATACTAGAGACTTAGATTTTTTTTTTCTTGATGAAGCTGCAGCAGAAGACAGCAATGATGGAACAAAATGAAGTGACAACTACAGTTACCAGCCACAAGAGAACACCAGCCTAGACGATCATCGCCCTACAGCTCCGCCAGCCTTATGCAGTAGCAGACCAATACGAAAAGTCACGTTGAGTTATTATGATTCCACAGAGACATTAAGTACTTCACGTGAAGAAAACGACATGGATGTTGAGCAGAACATTAGCCTACAACAACGTAACACTTCAGGTCAACTCCAAGACGCTGTACATCGTTTAGTTCGCTGCAGAGAAGACTCAGAAGATGAAGATGACATTCCACCAGCAGAATTGAGAGAAAGACTAATATACAGAGACAATCGCCTACATGGGAGAGATAGTAATACGCCACTGTCGACACAGGACGAAGAACCTCATGCGTCCATAACAAGTCAAACATACTATGGTAGTCAGGGACTACAACCGTCAACTTCCAGTCAACACCAGTCTACACATTCTACTTGGGATAGCGAAGATGACAGACCTTTGAAATCAGCAACGAGAAACATAGCCCCCCACGTAGCAACTTTACAGAAGAACATGGTAGTCAGGGACTACAACCGTCAACTTCCAGTCAACACCAGTCCTACACATTCTACTTGGGATAGCGAAGATGACAGACCTTTGAAATCAGCAACGAGAAACATAGCCCCCCACGGTAGCAACTTTACAGAAGAACATGGTAGTCAGGGACTACAACCGTCAACTTCCAGTCAACACCAGTCTACACATTCTACTTGGGATAGCGAAGATGACAGACCTTTGAAATCAGCAACGAGAAACATAGCCCCCCACGGTAGCAACTTTACAGAAGAACATGGTAGTCAGGTTACTACAACCGTCAACTTCCAGTCGACACCAGCCTACATACTCTAGCTCGGATAGCGATGACGAACAGTCCTTTACAAGTGACGAAAAGTAACATTACTCACCATACCCAGAGTCCTACAGCGAAGCACATAAATAGCAACAAGAATGTCATTAATACGCCTTCAGCACAGGTGGAATCTGAACTTGATGTAACAGAACAAGAAGACAGCGACATAGAGTGTGTGGATGATACAACCACCACCGAAATACGCATAGCTACCAAACGCCCTTACCAACCTTCGTCACTAGACTCACCACCAAGAGCGAAATTGCTACGATTACCGCAAGAACATCTACGAACAAGATTCAAAAGAAATCATCGCCAAGTACATAAACCTTCACTAGGTTTCCAACAAAATATAAATATTCGTTCGCCTCCCACCTCCTGTAGAGCGACTATAAACTCAACATCGCAATCCATATCAACGTCGTCACAGTATGACAGTCGCCTCTCCAGCAGAGAGATTACACTGTTGGAACTCGCAAAACAAATCTCCAGCTTAGTGTAGTCGTCGTAAAGCATTCCCCAGCTATAGTGCTTAATTCGGTACTCTAACCAACATAATACCTAAAGTTACGTTAATTAGTTAAATCACACTGTGTTTAGCTTAATTTGATATTCTTATACTGGAGCACGCTTAGACACTTACAGTACTCACTAACTTCTTTAAAGAGAGAGTCGAGTTGACAAACTAGATTACACATAGTCTTAGGAGTGTGATACAACAGATTGAACACATAGCCTTAAGATGTGACAAGGTAGATCAAGCACATAGTCTTAAGATTGTGACAAAGTAGAGTGAATATATAGAAGTTCATCATTGTGACACAGTAGAGTACACACATATAATCTTATGAAAGTGACAAACTAGAATAACTACATATAGTTTTAAGAAACTTAACAGCGTTCTTCCCAAGGTACAAGATGCAGCATACCTGATGATCAAAACTGACATTGGTTAAAATATGTATAGTACATTAAACGCATGTTAATCATTATAATTTACCTATTTCAGGCATAAAGGTATTCAGGACCAGAGAAGAAAAAAAAAGAGACAAGAAAAAAAAAAAAAGAAAAGAAGGGAAGTGATCCACACTCAGTCAAGCGGAGTTTTACTCATGAACATAGGCAAATATTGCACTGAGGATAAACGTCCCCACTTTTTACTGCACTGGTTGTACAGAGATAACAGGAAAAAAACACAACTTAGTTGCAGTATTGGTATTATGGGTACTGCTTACTTGAGAGATGATGGTAATGACAGTTATAGGGTCATGACTATATTACCTCTACATCTTAAGGTTAGATATTTTGTTAACCCCGACGTACTAGTGCATGTACATATAGGTTTAGACAGAGTTAAGGACTTGACTGATGCATCCAAGACTAGAATCAGTCGGGCACATCAACTCTGACATAGTGACATCTTTCACTATCACATTAGGACATCTACTGATGCACCACTAACTAGTTATTTCTGCTTATCTGTCTAGTATAATGGAAGAATCACATTAACAGCAGATATTTCAAGACATATAAAGGTACTGACAAACCTCTGTGTCCAGAGGCAGTGACCATGTCGAAAAATAGGAACATGTATATATATATATATATATATATATATATCTAGATATATTATAAGTGCAGAGCCATGATTTATTTTTTTTTTGAGTATTGATGATATGCCTCAAGCTAAGGTTCAGCAATGAGGTAGCGATACATTTTGCTTCAAAATATTTTTTTGGGGAAATTTTTTAACATGTAGACTTTGAATATGTATACAGGTGCGGTGATAATGGTATGTTAAAGAATAGAATGGGATTGCTAGATGATGGAACACAAATGTCTCCCTATGGAATACATTTGTATGGCCCCGGGTTGTATGTCACCGTTCGCTTTGCTAGGAGCATTGTAAAATGCTCAAGCAGGAATTATAAGCGGTGATTTGGTTTTGGTTAAGAGGGAAGGTATGAAAAATGGTTTAAGAAATAAGAATAGATTTGAATAAAGACTATTTGTCTTGCTAAAAGGGAAATAAGATGAGTGAAATCATGCTTTGATCAAAGGGAGAAGACTCTAATGATTAAAGTCAGGGGAGGAAAGTGCTTAATTTCACTTAAGTAGATTTGGTGAGTTGGTAATTATGGTTTAGAAAATGTACATATAAGAATTGTATAGCAAGCTTTAGAGAAGACAATATAAGCTTGAGTCAAATATGCAAAGGGAGACAATGGGTAATTACCTCCCTTATAGGATTAAGTGAGTTGAGAGGAAAAAATATGCACGTGAAAAGTTTACCAGGACAACGGATGACACTTCACTGAGTTGTTTACACAGCGGATAAGCGTGAAAATATTTCAGCTGAGCGAAGAATAGGAGGAACCAATGAATTTACAGTAAACAAGGACATATCAGCTGAGAATGATTTTATAGAGGAGAACGCATTTAGACGCGCTGTCGAGCGGTCGCATTTTTGGAGGAGCGGTCCTAGTTAAGGACGTAGAGTGGCAGGAATGTCTGTTCTGCCAGGCTCAAGTTTAATTTCTGTGAGAAACAGAATGAATACTTCTGAAGAATCCTATAGACCTAGTTAGAGTAGTAGAATCTATTCACAGGAGAAAGTCAGAACTGTGTTTTAAAAATAGGTCTAGTGATTAGAGGTGATAGTAAGAAATATGAGTGTTGTGAGGATTCTGTGCAACCAGAGTAAATAGGTCCTTTGACTCATAACTTTTGATAGACATTAAATAGAATTATTTCAGAAGTCGAAATGAAGTATTACAAGGTTATGGACGCTTCAACTAGGGGAGCGCAGAATAATGAGAAATGAAGCTGAAGCTACAAAATTGACTATGAGGTGAACAAACTGAGACTAAGTAGGCAGTTGAGGAGATTTTACAGAAGAACAGGGACTTAATAGCCGGGTTGGGCTATTGTATAATGAACTTTGCAACATCGACTGCTACAAGTAAGATGAGTAAGCAATTGAAGGCTGATTGTATTTACAGGATGAAACATGCGCTCTCTAGCAGGTATAAGTATGAGGATATCGCAACAGGTGTACCCAATGTATTGATTTGCATATATTGAATTTTTTAGATGATGGTATTTGATTAAATTGAGTCAACATTGAAAGGCTTGGTAACTCAAGGAAAACAACTCAGGAAAGAGTTGATGAGAGGCTTGGGAGAAGCCGGAATAAATAGAAAGGCCTTAAGGCCAGAAGATAGGTATAAACCATAACTGAATATGTTCTCAGGCAGAGAGCTAAAAATAGATATGTAGATATGGGAATGTGCCCAGAAGGAAATGGGACATACAAGAGGCAGTTAGGAAATGTTTGTACCTGGAAATTGTACCCCATGCATCCTGTTATGATGGAATTTTTTTGATGTAAATAAATCACTTGTTTTGATGGAACACTTCTCAAGTTGGGTTAACTCTCTACAGGGTTGTTGAGTGCTTGAGTAACAAAACAACAGACATAAGGGAATAACTGCTATACGAAGTTGTCACTTAAGTAACATCATAAGAAGGGATGGAACGAGTTTAGGTTGGAAGTTTGAGGAGATATCATCCAGGAATTAATAACTCTGGCGGTGAGGGCCAGTATTAAGATATACTCTTACTTGGAAGATGGGTCAATGGATCAAATTGACAAATAGAAGGTAGACAACTAGGCCTGCCCCAGTCACCTAGTTTACTATAATAAGAAGAGATAGCACTGTCACATATTAGATGAACTGGCACTGTGACAGTACTTTTTCGTCTTAATCTACTGATACTTCCATCTGTTGTATGGTTGGGTATATTATATGATTAGATATGACGTAACTATTTTTGATAATTGTATTTATTTTATATGACAGGTATTGCGTAAATTATTATTAGTACCATGTCATATTGGTGATGATTTCGCCTTTTCTGATTTTGTTATCTGAGGTTTGTGCCTATGCCTCATTGGTTACTATACACTTGATGCATATATTTTTCCTGCAATATTTTTCTGACTTAACGCATATTGTTTTCTAGTTGGATAATAGAATTTCATTGTCCCCTAAATTTTTGTAAGGTACTTTTCAAAAAAATGATGTTATCATTTTTTTTCCTTGGGGGGTGGTGTAAGCTGTTGCTGGCTGAATTACCCCACTCCTAGTCCAAGGGAATTAAGTGTTAGGAATTTAGGAGATACAAGCCGGATTTTGGTTGTCCCGCTTGGTTAATTGATTTAAAAATATAAATCTATTGTTTGCTCGTATGGACGAGAATATAGCGTGTTGATCGCTACAAACATCTCACGGGATTTCGTGTCCCGTGTGAGATGAGTTTGTTTAAGTTTTGAGGTGAGCGATATTCGCCCAGCTTGCCCGGGTCAGGTGTTTCGACTGAGGGGTTTGGAAATGGGTAAAGAATTTTTTTGAGTGACATTGAGTCCCCAGAGGGTGTTCGGGGAAGAATGGTGTGGCCATTTAAAGTGTGTAGTGGCCATGTTTTTCGGAGTGTACCTGGGAATATGTTGGTACCAGAATTACTAATGGATATTTCCTTGTATATCTATTACGTTAATATGTGATTTGTCTGCAGATATAATGTACATTATTTGATACAGCTGTGTAATAGGCTTTGATGTGCACAGGCTGTGATTTGATACGTATTATTGTTGATAGAGGATCTATGGAGATATATACATTATTGAGGCCATATGCATTATTTGACCGATCCATGAACATAAATATATTCTTGCACTGCTATGGACAGTATTGTGCTATTGAGGGCCATATGCATGTATTTGACGGATCCATGAAACATAACAATATATTCTTGCACTGCTAGTGACAGTTAGGTGCTATTGAGGCCATTATGCATTATTTGACGGATCCATGAAACATAAATATATTCTTGCACTGCTATGACAGTAGGTGCTATTGAGGCCATATGCATTATTACTGACGGATCCAATCATGAACATAAATATACTCTTGCACTGCTATGACAGTAGGGTGCTATTTGAGGCCATATGCAATTATTTGGAGGATACATGAGTAACTCCGATTAGTAGCACTGGGATCTTTACATAGCTACAGAAAGGGAGAGCGCTTAAGTATTTCACGATATATTACTTTCGTAGGGCTTCTGAGTAAAACAATCAGATTGTGACTTTAAGATTGTAACTACCAGTATTTATCATAAAGACATTTATCATCTGGGAACCAGTCATTATCAGTCTTGTAACCAGACTTTATCGGTGGTAACCTTTATTTATCAGTAACGTAAAAATTACTGAGAAGAAAGAAGAGAGAGACAGAGGGGAGGGAAGGGAGACAGATAGATAGCTGAATAGACCGTTTTAAGACAGGAGCGGCCGAGTGCCTCGCGGTATAACTGGGTCGGGAGTTGTTTGGGACCCCTCCTAAGGTGCAGGCACAATACCCACCGGCGAGTGGACCATGCTCTGGCCAACACCAACACAAACCTCACTCATTGGGTAAATGCTACTTTCTCTCTTCTCCACTTGCCCACGAAACTTTCTCTGTCCAAACTATTCACGATAAACCCCACCAAGGATCTCGAAGTGGTTATGGTAAAATACAGGTCTTTACCTAGAAGGGATAAGGACCCTGCACTATGTCCCAGCTGCAGCGAGAGTGCCATGCGACCTGACATTGCACCCATAGTCAGAATTTGTCTGATTCCTGAGATACGGAAACTACAACTAAATGGAAATGTAGAACCGCGGAACTGGGAAAATCGTGAAGGCATAGGATACAGGACGTAACATTGTCACAGCGAAAGCTCAGCCACAGAATGATGAAATGAGGCCTACATAATTAAACATGTGACTAGCAAGGAATGGATTTCTATGAACCCCACCTGAACCCCCAAAGCGAAGTGATCTCTAGAGCTAAAGAGGTAAGTTGCTAAACAGATCAGCCCAACACTCAACGAGAAAGGCATACCCATTGCACTCTTTGGGAGGGAGATGACTGCAGCAAACATTCAATACCCCCAATGACAGTCAAACAACATATTCTATACGATCTCGGGCGTCACCTCGGTTACAAAGGCCCGCGCACAACAGTTAAACCCCCTGCACCGTGCGAACAATCAGCAAAAGGGAACCCTAAACTTTTACAGCTAAATATAGCTGCTCTACAAAACAAGACTATCGAGCTTACAAAAATTCTACACGAACATCAGGTACATATAGCCTGTGGCAAATTGACAGTAAATTTGAATTTTCCAATCCGTCTCAGCCCCTCTCCTGGCCTTACTATTTAATTGTTTCTATTCTTAACGGCAACATGAACTTTATATTTATTTTAAATTCATCTATCGCGGCCGTAGGCTTATTATTTTTTGTCCGCTCAGATTTCCCCCCTCCCCCACTCCCCCTACGAAAGGCAAGTCTGGCTTTTGATTTCGATTCTGGCAGTCATTATAAATTCATTGCTCGGTCCTCAGTAGCCTGCGCTCTCCAGCATACGATAACATTGCATAAGACACACCTGCTTGCATGTTTGTAGGATGCCAGTCGCGGGGAATGTCCTCACACGTAATTGTGTTGTCACGGATTGCTTCCCCCTGCTTTGCAGTGGTGATCCAACAGTGAACAAAACTCATCATCTCATCTCAACCCATAACCCGTCATGGGTCGTAGGGGTGCCATGGTGGAAGCATCAGCAGACAGGGTCCTCCACTGCTCTCTATTCTCAGCAATGCGTACAAGTGTGGAGAAACCGTGTCCTGCCCATTCTTTGATGTTATCAGCCCAGGATTTTCTTTGCCTTCCTCTTCTCCGTTTACCTTCGACTGTTCCCTGGAGGATCGTTTTCGAAAGGGAGTCATGACGAGTTACATGCCCAAACCAGGCAAGCTTTCGACGTTTCACTATTGACAAAAGTGGTTCTTGATGGCCTGCATAGGTGTTTATCTTGTCTCTAACATAGACATTTGTTTTGTGCTCTTTATAGCAAATGCGCAAAATTCTTCTATAACATTTATGCTCGAAAGCCTGAATCCTTCGCTCCGTATCTGCAGTGAGTGTCCAGCTCTCACACCCATACAAGAAAATAGATAATACAAGTGATTTGTATAATTTGATCTTCACAGGAAAACTGATGTTACTTTTCCAGATCACATTCAACCTTGTCATGGCAGCTGAGGCCATCTCAAGTCTTGTCTTGATTTCTTTATTTGATCTTCCATCACTACATATACTCAAGAGTATCTAATACTGGCTTGCAAGGTTATCTACTCTTGGCAGAGTTGTAGATAGAAGATTAATGACACTACTACTTCATAAGATATTTCCAGAAGTCACGAACAATGTTGCATTGGGCTGAACAATTGTTAACGCATTATATCTGGGATGTCGTATTGTGTGAAAGATTTAAGCAATGGTTTAGCCCGTTAAGCCCCCAGTTCATGTAATCCAACGAATGCTCTCTTATAAGTACGCTCTCTTGATATATAATATATATATATATATAAAAGAAATATATATATATATATATATATATATATATATATATATATATAAGTACGGTTTAATGGATTTAATAGTCAATTAGTTCAACAAGTTAAAATAAGGATTTAATGGGTGTGAAAGATAAATTAAAATTTTTCTCACAGAGATTGGATCGCTATCAATGACCGTGTTTTGCTGTTGCCTGTGACACAAAAAAAAACAACTTAACTCCAGATTAGTCCTGCAGCTGTGGTTCATCAATTATGTGATGACGGAAGCCTTCTGCACACTCTCTTCCACTGTAGGAGGTTAAGGTGGATGCTTTTCACTGACAACAGCGACGTGAATACCACAAATGGTCTGATTGCTTGTAACCACGAACTTTAGACAAATAGAAAGAAACAAATATCTGCTAAGTACATTTGTTCGCAGCAAACTAACAGATCCATTGTCATGCGCTCCACCTACCAATGTTAACCTCTCAGAAGAGTTAAATTCCCGAGCACACAGTGTAACTCAGGGAATTTGATGAAACTTCACCAATATCCTTCTGGGTGTTAAATAGGAAATTGCGTCTGTAATGCGTGAATAATGATTTGCCTGAATTACAATTAAAAAAGGTACATAAATCTCACAAGATAACATGTTACACTTTAGGCACATGTGATATAATCATCACTTATTACTCATCACTACTCCCGTAGGAGTCTGGGGTTGCTCTGCTGTCGGGTTTCCCGCACGAATAGTCAGAAACAATCACTAGCTCTTGCAGTAGTGGTTCATGCATATACTATTTTCATATGTTGAGGTTGCCAGCCTTGTATATAACCATTTAGCAAGAAACCTGTAGAATTTACATTAGTAAATAAATTGTTTACACTTACCCCTAAATTTTGGGAATACACGATCTTCTTGCACAGATTTTAGGATGGGCACAGCTCTGTATAAGAAGCTTCGAAATCACTAAGGTCTGGAAATTAGAGTAAATTCCTCTGACGGCGTGTGTTCTGCGAAATCCTGGCCTGGGAAACCTTTGTTTAATTGCTCTATGACTTGGTCTGGGAAATTAGAGTTATTTCCTCTGACGGCGGATGTTTGTGAATTCAACTGGGCCTGAAAAAACTTTAGTTAAATTCCTCTATGACTTGTAATCAAATTCCTAAGATTCCAGTCTTGTTAATTAAAGTCCTGGCCCTTTTAAGTTTCCAGTCTTGTATTAAAAATGCAGGTTTACTTGTGAAATCCATAGTTGCCCAACACTCTACATGTTACTTATAGTTGTGGAATTTCTAAGTCCAATGTTTCCTTTTTCTTTCTGGCTTTTAGGAGTCACTGATATGACTTGTGCACTGCAGTATCTCTGTGTGATCAGTGTCTGTGTTTTCATCACACTATATTCTCAGTTCTTAGTGCAAATCACAGATTGCACTTCCGACTAGTGTGCCAATAAAATACATTGTATATTTCAGCTCCTCAAAATGAACCAATGCAATCTAATCTCGTTCAGCACTACGTGAGTAGGGGCATTTTTTCAAATTCAAAAAATACCCTTAAGTGTTTCACATTAAATTTAATATCCACGCGTGACTTCTTACAGTGATGTCACATCGTTGCGTAAGACTTCTGGCTGTACCTATCTGCCTCTCACCATATTGTGGCAATGTGCTCCTGGAGTAACGTCTACAAATCTTGAGTTTCCAGACAGATATCTGAGATAATTACACTCAGGGATGGTCTAAGCGGAAAAAAGTTAGGCATTACCACCTGCGTTTAGCTAGAAGGATCGCCGCCAGATTAGCCACACAATATGGGGTTCTATTCATAGACCATGCACAATGCAAGCTTGAATAAACAATCACAATCGCTTTGAAAAGATGGTCAGCCTGATAATACGTGATAAAATATTATCGCTGCCCGGATCAATAAACCTGGCGTAACACAAACAGTCGAGGAGTGAGGTGTTCGAGACTTTACTAGATCCAGCAAAGAGAGTAAATAATGTTGCAAAAAAATATGCCACATAATAATGACAGGGGAGAGAAAAATAAGAAAATATCACTGGACCCGAGGTTAAAACCGAATGACACACAGGAAGTAGTGAGCTTAAGATTCGATTCATGGGTTAAATTTTTGGTATAATGGGGGTGAGTTGACATTTGTCATATCCTATCATCCATTAGATATTAGTGTACATATGACTGATAGCAGTGACTTGTGGTGTTTTTCTGTGAAAACTCCTCAGTAATGTATTCAGTGCCAATGTAGTGCAGTCAACACCCTAAGTTAACAGACGCTTAATCTGTTTAAAGCCTCATCGTTTTGTTACTGTTTACAATGTGTTAAATGGTAAGTTTAAACTGACATTACTTTTGGGAAAATACAGTTATATAAATTATTCATATAAATCAGACTAGTGGCTGTGTTCGCTATAACGACTGAATTGTGAGAGGTTGTCATTTATTTTTTGGGGAGCAACTTCTTATGGCAATAACCAAGGAATGGCTATTTGTTAGTTTAGATCTAACTTACAAGGCAGCCTAGAAAGTTAACCACTGGCCAGGGAAAAAATCATATACCATGTAAAGTCACAATGTATCATAATAGGATAAACATTGTTCTTGTATGTATTCCATTTTCGGAGGTTATTACGTTTCTATTTTGTGTATCGACCCCACGGAGCGCATACCGTTTAATTGTGTAATGTATCTAGTGCTTATATTTTCTGTGAATTCACGAAATGTTGTAAACTAAATAGTACATCCTCTCAACGGGGACTACATGGTTTGATAACCCATATGTTGAATTAAAAGATGACATTGAGTCGATTTTTTTTCCTGTCAGAGCAAATGCTAGGATGTACATGTATGTTAAAAATATATTAGTAGGATGCATGTTGAGAATTGACATCGTAAAATTAAAATGAGGAAAACTCACGTGGAAAGAGACAGCACAGAGACTTGCCGGGCAATAATAAAACAAATACTGTAGTATAACATTACAGTTATGATTTTAGTTTGCTTGAGGAAATGGGTGTTTATTGGGTCTTAGTTCCAGGTAACCCCACTGCTAAAAACAACTGATTACAAACACATGCTGAGTGAACTCACAAATTCTCCCTCCTGCCTAACATGCTTTCAGCAAGACGAGTGTCATATTGCTTGGCAACTATACCCATTTCGCATAACCCCATTAAACGGGTGGAACAATACTAGAATATCGATTCCATTGCATTGTAGAACCAGCGACCGCAGCATGACGTCACGTACTGTGTAGTAGTGGTTTCCTACTCGCGTATTTAGTACAAGTCAGAGCTTGGTGGCATCCATCATATCCATCAACACATCCTCGCCATCTTAATTGAAATTATCTTACTGGATTCTTAAAAGGAGTATGCAAAAGGTCTCAAACCAGACCCAACCAGATTACACATCGAGTACCATATACGAGGCACGCCTGTTATAATTCGCCGCGCCGGATAAGAGCGTCAATACAGAAAGTTGCCCTGAGTTGACCTCCATTTGTTTTGTCTACTGGTCGATACGGACATGGTGTGTATTAGTGGTCAGAATATAGACAAGAGTTAATCTACAGCCTATCTTGTTTTTTGTGTGAACACGGCGTATGGAAAGCGTCTTCAGTGGATTTATAAAGTATCCCAAGCTTTATGAGCAGAGACATAAAGATGGTGACTTTAGTTATTTTGTATTTTTCCACAGAAGCGGAAGGAATGTTAACTTTTTGTTTTTTTTCCCTTTCGGGGGCCTACTAGTTGGTTTTGTTCCTTGATGAATGAAGTGATGTAATTGTTTACTTTGTTATTTGATCAGTTATTGTTGTGCTGAGATCGTTTATTTTTATTGTCTTCTACACAAGCTAAAAAGAACTGTAATAAATGTTAACCTTATCTCAATGCGCTGTTTTTGTCTACAAAGAAAGTCTTCAAAGTTATCTACCTTTAGCTCAAAATGTATGTGAGAATAAATGAGTTCAGTATTAAAGGTCAGAGATAGGAAAGACAGAATGTCAGACGGGGCCTGTGTGTGTATGTGCTCAATTCTCAACACTTTGACAATAATGTTCGTTCGTTCGTTCGTTCAAGATTACCCTTGCCATAGATGTGAATTGAAGAATGATGCTTCAATACGAGGAAGCCTGACGGGAATTTAAGAAATCAAGTACTACGGCTGATAGGATCCATGACGTGTAAACTTTCTATCTTCCCTGACCTTCTTTGAGGAGTAAGAATTGTGCTCGTTTTGATGAGCTCCCAACTGATTTAAATCAGTAAAATATTACTTCAATAGCTCTGTTATATGTATATATAGTGCTACTATATGACAAGGCTCCAAACAGAAATGTTGTATTTTTACATCTCAAATGTCTAACCAATAGCATACAACTTGCATATATTGGTAACGGTTTATCCCCACTGCCCTCTGATGGAAAATTCCTGCTTGACTGTTGTTATACATAGGATATATTTCGTCTTCCGTTGGTTTCCATCTTGTTTACACTCACGACTTCACTATCACAGATACTCTCTGTCATATGGATCACTTAATCGTAACCATTGCCTTGTTCTGCCCGGAAATGAAATCAATTTTACCTGCTAAAAATTACACAAAATGTGAGCATCAATAATGTTGGAGAGAAACATGAGCGAGAGGAAAAGAGAACGGACAATTCTGTCACGGTGAAGTAGAAGAACTAAGATTGTATGACTTTCACGGTGGGGTAGAAGAATTAAGATTGTATGACTGTCACGGTGGGGTAGAAGAACTAAGATTGTATGACTGTCACGGCGGGGTAGAAGAACTAAGATTGTATGACTGTCACGGTGGGGTAGAAAAACTAAGATTGTATGACTGTCACGGTGGGGTAGAAGAACTAAGATTGTATGACTGTCACGGTGGGGTAGAAAAACTAAGATTGTATGACTGTCACGGCGGGGTAGAAGAACTAAGATTGTATGACTGTCACGGTGGGGTAGAAGAACTAAGATTGTATGACTGTCACGATGGGGTAGAAGAACTAAGATTGTATGACTAAGACCAACAATATGGAACTAATAGAAAGGACCAGACAAAAACTACAGCGCAAGAGGTGAGAATAAAAAATTAGCATAGGATAGGACACACACCGAGAAAAACAGCTGATAACATTACAAGGCAATCATGGCTCGGGAACTGTAAAGCTAGAGAAACAGAGGCAGACTTTAAAACATACGGATAATACATTTGGAGACAGATATGACAGGAATAATGAAAACATAGAAACGATGGTACAATTCATGTAGCCTTGGCGTGAGGTTATTGATGGCCTTGGCGTGAGGCTATTGATGGCTTTGGCGTGAGGCTATCGATGGCCTTGGCGTGAGGTTATTGATGGCCTTGGCGTGAGGCTATTGATGGCCTTGGCGTGAGGCTATTGACGGCCTTGGCGTGAGGTTATTGATGGCCTGTGCTCCAATGAGGGCTGCAAGCAGTGGATAAATATTGGCTAAAATATATGGTGCCGTCTCATTGGTTGAGACTTAAGTTTTATATTGCATATTAAAGCGACCATGTATTTAAAGCTGTACTAAAATGTCTAGAAATAATCGAAGATAACCTACCAGAAGCTGTTACGATATTTAAAGACTCATTATCATCACTACACGCACTAGAACACCCAGGTAAATGTAGCCGTCCAGACATAAAGGAAGAAATTCTAACAATTAATACATCACTAGGGAACACATGATGTAGCGTGAGGCTAGTGTGGGTTCCAGCACGCATAGGTATAGCTGGTAACTAGTTGGCAGACCAGAGCGCCAAGAATGGACGGATAATTAAAAACAATATAAGAGCAGGACTGGGAAGGTCGGAGATCAAGAGCCAAGTGAAGATAAATATAAACAAGGACTTTAAGACAACATGGAAGAAAAGTAGAAAAGGCAGACACGCGTTCAAACTGCTGAAAGATCCAACATGGACGCGCCAGGCCAGAGAAGAATTAAAGATACCATCGAACAAAAAACTGTGGCTTCTCCGTCTCGGTGCAGCATACTTTATGATAGAGGAACCACACTGCCAAGAATGTCAGGAAGAGAATGACATAGACCACTACCTGATCCACTGTAAAAAGTATGAACAACAAAGGCTTGAATTAAAAACTTACTATAGAAATCACAATATAGACATGACAGGTGATAAGGTTTTAAGTATAGATGCCCCAAGAGATGCCCAATCAATACTTAAAAGATATATACATAAAACAAAGGAAAACATATAAGGTTAGTTCTTCAGAAAAGACATTCAACTAAATAACAATTAAGCAACAAGAACTAACAAACCATTAAAAAATAAAACTCAAAATAAAAAAAAAGAACTTACTAACTACTCATAGGGCAAGGAAAGACAACGAGGTATAAAAAAAAACACAACTACTCAAAAAGAACAAATACTAATGCAAATTTAAACCAAGTGTAAAGGACAATAGTTATCAATGAACAATACAACAGAGAAAATAAAATGGACAATTACTAATTAAAATCAGCTACTGCTAAAGACAATAGTTATTTAAATTGAATACAAAATTTGAAAATTAAATGGCACTAAATACCCCAATTATAACCAATTTTCAGGTTGAACAGGGTAGACCAAGATAGAACGAGAAGAGGCAATAACGGTCATCTGTTAAGTGCCAGCTCTCCACCCATCACCTCTTCAAAACAACAACATAAAGCTGTACATAACTCAAGGTCTTCCTTAATTCAGGCCCTTCGAGCCGACCGCGATGAGCGTTAAGGACAAGGAGGCGCCGAAACGGGCGGGAAACACATTTTTTGTGTGTGTAGGGGGGGAATGGGTGAAGAAGCCGACTGTTCTTGTTCAGTGACACAGTTCGCCAAAGCTGCCACAATTCGCCAAAGCTGACACAGTTCGCCAAAGCTGACACAATTCGCCAAAGCTGACACAATTCGCCAAAGCTGACACAGTTCGCCAAAGCTGACATAAATCGCCAAAGCTGACACAGTTCGCCAAAGCTGACACAGTTCTCCAAAGCTGACACAGTTCGCCAAAGCTGACACTGTTCACCAAAGCTGACACAATTCGCCAAAGCTGACACAATTCGCCAAAAATGACACAGTTCGCCAAAGCTGACACAGTTCGCCAAAGCTGACACAGTTCGCCAAACCTGACGCAGTTCGCCAAAGCTGACACAGTTCGCCAAAGCACGCAATGTAATTCTTGTAAAACAAAAACCTAAACTCTAGTGGGAGGTATTTGTAATATTGTTGTTACTTGTTATAGTGTTTTTGTTTTGTTTTGTAAGTATTTATTTCGTGAGAGTGATCACAGTGTGTCACAGTATAATATCTACACTTTCATGACATTGTCCTCTAAGCTCGTATCAAACTGCGAGAGGTCACACAATCAACATACTTATAAACGCCATTTACAAAGCGTACACGAAGGCGTGCTGACAATCTCCCTTTTTAATAATAACAATGAAACACGTAGGAATTCAATAATAATAGCAATACATTGTCAGCAATAACCATATGACTGGATCAACAAGTCCTACTACCACTAGGCTATACAACAATGCTGTACAACAGCCAGCAACCATAAAGAGAGCACGATTAATATGCAATGCGGCTTCTAAAGCCGGCCAACTGACATCTTTCTCTGTCAGGCTTCCTGTTCACTCCATTCCATTGCACCCCTTTGCACCATTTTCTTTGAAAGCTGATGTGCGCACCAAAATATATGTTTATTCCACCAAAGTCCATGTGCGCAACAAAAGATATTATGTGACACAGTGTAATTATTCACTAATGTTACTTACTTTCCCAATAGATTATAATTAACTATTACAGCCACAAGTGTGGCGAGGCAGCGCGCGTGAAACCATTTGACTGTGCGAACAATGCTCTAAGGCCGTCATTGCAACAAACAATATAGATTCCCACAGATACAAACAAACAAACTTCGTTTGAAGTTAATATAAAGCATATCCACATATTACTCAGTGAAAGGTACGGTAAGGAATTGCTAAAAAATTCCCGCAAGCTTTTCCGCACAATATGGTAAAGGAGGGTATCGCACCGTGAAAATTAAATTGAATACCATTTAAAAAGAATGCCCATGCCTTGCAATCTTTTCATTGTTCATTTTTAGGGGACAATACGCAAACGGCACGCATGCACAGTGAAAGCTAAATTGAATACCCAGTTTAAAAAAATGGTACGCAGGCCTATTAATTTTGTCATGGTGAATTGACCATAGGTCATGACAAGTTTAACTACAAAGATCCAGTAAAGTTGAAATGGAAAGATATGAAATGACCACAGGAGACTTAATGACGTCATTATGACACGCATCCTGTCCCCAGTGTTGTTTAATATATATTTAGAACATTTTATACAGGAGACTCTCTACTACTATAAAACAACCATATCGATTGGTGGTCGACCTCTTTGCAATCAACGTTTTGCTGATTATATCGATCTCATAGCGGGAACAAAAACAGAACTTCAAGACCTTACCTCTAGACTGGAGAAAGTAACAAGAACTTATGAGATGGAAATTAATATAGAAAAAAGCAAGATATTTGTGAATAGCCATAAGAAACATGTTATGACCATCATTATCTTAAATGGGAACAAGTTAGAAGGAGTGAACACCTTTAAATATCTGGAGTCCACTATATGGAGTGATGGAAGATCAAGTAAAGAAATCAAGACAAGACTTGAAATGGCCTCAGCTGCCATGACAAGGTTGAATGTGATTTGGAAAAGTAACATCAGTTCTCCTGTGAAGATCAAAGTATGCAAATCACTTGTATTATCTATTCTCTTGTATGAGTGTGAGGGCTGGACACGAATCAGGCCACCAAGAACCACTGCAGAGTGACGTCGAAAGCGAAGGGCTTTTCAAAACGCTTTCGAACAGTCGAAGGTAAATGGGTGATGGGTTGAGATGATGCTTCCACCATAGCACCCCTACGACCCATGACGGGTTACGGGTTGAGATGATGCTTCCACCATAGCCACCCCTACGACCCATGACGGGTTACGGGTTGAGATGATGCTACCACCATAGCCACCCCTACGACCCATGACGGGTTACGGGTTGAGATGATGCTTCCACCATAGCACCTCTACGACCCATGACGGGTTACGGGTTGAGATGATGCTTCCACCATAGCACCCCTACGACCCATGACGGGTTACGGGTTGAGATGATGCTTCCACCATAGCACCTCTACGACCCATGATGGGTTACGGGTTGAGATGATGCTTCCACCATAGCACCCCTACGACCCATGACGGGTTACGGGTTGAGATGATGATGATGACATACAGGAGAAAGAGTACAACTTGATTATGTGCCGCCATATGTTGGCGGGTTATTAGCTCATCTAATAAATAAACATGTGACTTATGGTCAACTATTGCGCTGTGGAATGGTGGAGAGTAACAGAGAAGGACATGTCGAAATTGTCCTCTTTCCCTCACAATCTTTTGGCCGAATATCATCACTAACCAAGAACTGCTTACTCGAAGCAACCAAGAGAACATGCACACCATCACAGCTGGCAGACGCTGGAGTAGAGTTGGCCACGTACTCAGAAGAGACCCTGTCACGAGAGGGGTTAATATTATTTAAAGTATAAGATATCCTGGACACAAAGTTATATAATGTGATACCAGGATAGTGCCAGATAAGAGACTGGTCTTATAAGCAATACTCCCTTCTCTGAAAAGAGTAAGAGTGTATGGACATCAGAGGTAAGATCAAGCTGTATAAGTTCCTAGGTATGATGATAGTATATTATCCTAGGTTCCCTAATTCTCCTCTCAAGATCCTCCTCTGTTTACAATGTTAAGCTCTGCTAGGGGTATTAAACTAAACTATTAACCAATAAGAACTGTAATGTCGCATAGAGATTTATGATCAATAATTTTTCTATATGCTTTTCTTTTCTACCCGTGTCCTCTACTTTATTATCGCTCTTTTATCCTTTTCCTGTTTTTCGCATTCGTTCGTTTGCGACAAAATATATTTTTCCATTCTGACTTTGCCGTTTCTTTTCTCATGCTAGTAGCGCATTTTGTTGCATAATGTGTCAGTCCCTGCACGAGATGATATAGTGTGATAATTTGTCTAGTCAGACATAGAGAGCAGACATTTGTCTACATTTTCAACTGTCACGAGAGTTTTCTTCAGCTAAGTTCTCGGCGTGAGGTGTGAACGGCGCCCTCATGCATAGCTCAGGTATGAGACATGTCGTGTGAGCTGTAAAGACGCGTTTTGGCAGTTATGGCCAGCGTCTAAGTTAAGTGTTAAGAGGAGGGGGGAGAGAGAGAGAGACCGGCGCTATTTCCGGATTTCGTTATAGCGTGGGATCCTTTCTCCGTTTTCATATATCTACACGAGTAGCTTAGACTATTCATTCAGTTCTCCAATTTTGCAGTTACAGATTGCTCGTGCTAAGGAAATAAGCTTGCATAGTGAAGTCTTAGTTTGTTCTCGACAATTTGCCGAGCTTCTAGACTACCAATATATATCAGCGTATAATTCTTAGTTTGTGCGATCGCCTGTAGTTCTGTGTGGAGGTAATATACTTGTATCTAGTAGTGTTGAGTGTTTTAGTGATAAATCGCTTATTTCATTTTACTAGTGAGATTCTTGTGCAGAAGTAATTAATTTATAGTCTGTTGTATTCTCTAGCTGACGTGTTTCAGTGGAAAGCAAAATAAATTATAATTTCTACCTTAAACTCATGCAGCTATAAATAAATTTTATTAAATTGCTAGTAATCAGTCGAGAATATTTTAAACTAACTTATAACTGCACTGATTCATCATTGAGTATTGACGAAATACGTATGTATTTTTAATTCATGATGATTGATTTTATTAATATAACTTATTTCACGAGAATTTAAACGAAAAGACCAGCTCTACGCTTGCAGTTTATAATGTAAGTTATAACCGAGGAATAGTGTGTATAAGTATTTTATATGTTGTTTTCTCTTTATTCAGTGAAACTGGGGTAGCCCAACTTTGCCAGCGTTTTAGTACATGAGAAATATCTGTAAAGAACTAAAACTTTTTTTTCTTAAAGACTTGGCTGTATAAAGTAAAACCTGTCTGGCTTTGCGTTGGCATCCAGAACGACCGAGTAACAATTTCACGAACTTTAAGATTAAATGAAGTAACGGGCCTATCGCACCAGATTTAATTCTTCGTAAGAAAAATTCAAGTACATTTCAGCCCGTGTGGCAAGTAATATATTACAATCAATAAATTTTCCGATACTGTTGACAAATTGTGGTGTGACCAAGAATTTTACCTTTGATCGAAGTTACAAACCTGACATTTTTCCTAAGTAGTGGAGACCTCGTGATTCTCACACTGTGAGCCCGCTTAAAACTAATTCTTACCTAGTGATTCAAGTGACATTAACCTTAGTCTGAAAAATATTCGCATGAAGAGGACGCTCCCCGGAACCATTGGATGAACCTAAAAATCTGCAGATCTGGGATCCGCTTCATTAAAAGAAAGACAGATTAAAGTCCGTGGGTGTCCTGAAGTTTGCGCCAGACGGCGAACGACAGCACGATTGTAGGTAAGAATGTATGTCAGGGCCCTGATGAATGAACAGAGAGAAAGCAGGAACGAGTGACTCTTTTATGGTATACCAAATTTCACCAACTTTGTATTTCTTTATGCAAAGTTTTTGTTGCTAGCAATATTTTCCTTAGGATAGATTAGAGTATCAAAGTCTGTTCATACCTTTAAAGGGAAATCATTAGACTACAGCAGATGTATCCGTGACTCTTTGGGGCTATCACTTTTCTTCTAACAGGACTGTGGGCTATACATCGAGGGAAAGGATCATACCAATGGGTCTGTCATTCTTGTAGCAATTCATTGACTTTATGACTATTTGTATATGTTTTGATGTAATTTTATGTGTGGTGATGGAATTTTATTATAATAATTAAAATTCACTTGAACTTAATCAGCGTGTCGGTCAGCTCGTTCCAAATTATCTATATTTTTCATTGTCATAGTTTCACGTCTGTGCGTCTATTGTAGTATTATGTGTGTGTGAGGTATATATAAATTAATATATATTATACTAGACGGTCTGACAAATCTCAATCTGTTGTAGATGATAGGCTGAGAGAAATCATCTCGAGAGTCAGAGACCGACTCTAATATATTTCCTCCATCTCACTCGTGAAATCTATTTCTACCTATATCTCACTGAGATATCACCTGTTTCTATTGCTATTCAGAAGGGACCAAACTTAAGTCTTAATTCACCTATCAAAAAATCTACGACATGTAAATTAACTTAAATAATCCAAGTAAGTCTGTTGGTAAAATTTACACTTTATTTTGTACAAGTTTTCTTTTCTCTGTGAAAATCTTTCACTGAACTCAAAATTTTATTACAACATAACATTATTAAAATTACTTCTAAAATGTTTACAAATATCTACAGTCTTTAAAATTTATATTGATAGTTTTTCTTTCCTGGCTGAACTCAATCTGGTTGCTGACTGTCTGTATTTTAGGATCAATAATAGTTTCTCACAGTTACTGAATTACAGTCAATCACTGAATATGGATTTGCCTATCTATATGCACTGACTTGTCATCATTATATTTTAGTTTCTTTATTTGTGGTAATTCTGTTCTACACTAACCAGTAGCCTTGTATGGCTACTTAGCTTCATTTCTTGATTTGAGGCCTGTCCTATTTCTGTTCTGGAAAGAAACGGTCAACTGTGTTTCCTCCAGGCAGTAGGTACTGGGTGTCTGTCCCTCTGGAATTAAAGGGCGCTTGCACCTCTAGTTCCGTCAATTGTGGCTGGCTCGTTAATGGTGTACTTTTATTACAGGATGTAGCCTGAAATACAATTTGTTAACCAATGTATTGTCTATCTCTATCTCTTTGGCACAGATGTAGGGGATGAGAGACAGTTTCAGACAGGGTGCAGGTAGACGCACAGGGCATAATACATCAGTCATATCACAATCCAGTTCACTATGAATATAATCTTTCTCCAAATCTTTGGTTACAACTACCTGTCCATGATTTGCCTCCATACAGTTATTAGGTCTTGTGGAAAATACTATGTAATATCTTAAACAATACAGTAATGCAATTCCTTTTATCCTTTCTTTTGTTCCTGGTGTATGTCCCATTCCTTCAAGAAATAATTCTTTAAATGCTTTTCTAAAACTATGAACACAATTTCCTCTGCCATTCTCAATTTATCTGAATATACACAGGCTTGGCTTTGCATCCACAAATTACACAGTGGTGTTAAAACACAGTTACACTTACTAACGCACAATTTAATTAATTAATTAGAAATATATATATATATATATATATATATATATATATATATATATATATATATATATTTATATATATATATATATATATATATATACTTTTTATTTATTTATTTTTTTTAAACATTCTTTCTTACCCCCAAGTACATACAGTCGAGCTGTTAATGGTCATACAGTCTGCTCTGAGATGCAGAAGGCAAAGGAAATTTCACTGTCAGTCTGGCGCTCTTACTGTAGTTTGACAGTTGTGTAACATCCTTCCTAACGAGGGCGAGTCTTTTTATAGGTCATGGCCGGACGACACAGAAAGTAGAACTGCTGAAGTGTGTTGTATACTCAAATACCTGCATACTTTCGTTTAGATGTGCGGGTATGGAAAACTAGGAATATAAATATCCTCTTTATTCCTGGAGCGATTTCCTTCATCTGAGGCTTAAAGTACGCCCTCGATTCTTCTTTATCTATATGGGTAATTGTCTTTTTCTTACACAAGTCCGTCTTTTCAAAGGCGTAACCCAAACAGCAAAATTCTCGACTTGCCTAATGTCTCGATGCATTCCACTCGAGATTTCTCCATTCGAATAATGCTTTTCGTGGAAGTCTTTACACCAACATATAAAGGAACATTCCTGTTATTAAATTACTGACCTTTTCCAAGCGATACTTCTCTCATAATGCTGTAGTTTACGTCCAATTCCAATAATGTTACACAGATTTGAGACTAGCCATGTTGAATGCCTAATGCTATTGTAAACAAACGAATAAGGACGCCTTTTCATTGATCCGTCTAGGATACACTGTTATAAAGTATGGCGTACCGTTGTAGTATAAATGACGTGTTGTGAATCAGACTTCACGACAGACCCATATGCCATCACAACAACAGCTATTATAATGACCCTCGAAGAAAAGCGGAAGATAGGCCGACAAAAAACAACTTTGCGGATAACTGTGGAGGTCGAGTTGCAAAGAATGAACCAGAGCTGGGGCATTGCACGAAAGTTGGCCGCCGACCAAGCAAAGTGGAAGCAGTTGGTAGCTGTCCTACAAGAAACCACCAGGCGTGATGCCCACTGAAGCTTTGAGTTGGTAACTAAGGATCAAAGAAGAAGAAACTAATGCGCGACATTTAAAACATATGTTGTCACGTTTACGCGTATCTGATCTTAGACCTACATAATGTTACGCCTTCTTACAGCAAATAGGGGTAATAATTGTAGGGTGGGTTAACGTACCTTGATCATTCAACCAGCTCGTGCTGTTAGTGAGCTGTTTGAGAAAAAGAAGTTCTCTAGAAAATAGTTCAAACAATTTAAAATAATGATTACTAATTTAGATATCGATTGTCTTGGTGGTGATATCGTTGTCAATTTTGCCTAAAGCATCGAAATAGTTGTTCATTTTGACATTATATTCCTGTTTTATATCATTTGATTGCAGTCTGTGTACATCTATTCTTATATTTTTATTCGGTTGGTACAACTTCTTCAGTTTAATTCTCAGTTTAGCTATGCAAGAGGTTATGATCAAATCGATACTAAATGGGAACAACTGAGAACAGCAATGACAGAAGCGGCTCTAGCGACCACCGGATAATAATAATAATAATAAAAAAATTCTTAAAGCACCAAACACGGCGCATAAGGCAGAAACCAGTGTGACGCCACTCCTCTTAGCTCTTGCACATTATTTAGGCCCAACATTCTTCCTTCTCTTATTATTGTTCTTCTGAGTGTTTCTTTTGGTCTTCCTTTTTTCCTCTTACCCTCAGGAACCCAAGTGAGCGCCTGTAGAATTTAAAGCCCAAAAGACTTAGCCTGAAAGACATAGTCAGCAGAGGGTCTGTAAGGGAGCTTTGTGATGACCATTATTATTGTTAACTCAAACTGATGCGACTAGTCAGTGGAGGTATGAGACGATAGACTATCATAAATATATATTTGCTCCTATCGTCCGATTATATTTTCATGCTATGAGATTGCCAAATTGATGTTGCCACCCATTTGTCAAGTATCCAATGATTTGTTGTGTCAACCTGTTCCAATGACTGTCAACCGTGCCGTCAGAGTGTGTATCATTAAACTGTCTGAAACGTCTACAGTAGTTCCAGTTATCATTGACTTCCAGCCGTGAGGGTATAAGTGCATTATTACCAACTTGTCAACTCGACAGAACCATTTATGCATTCGCGTATTGACACTCATATTTACACTCATTGTCAACACTACATTCTTATCAGTGCCTCACGATTTATCAACGTGGTGGACATTCTTGTCGGGGCCTCATTACGTTCCGGGACAATGTGACCTATATGACCACCACTGTGCCGGGTTTGAGTTGACCACGTACTCTCATCAGGCAGACGAGTACATACAAACATTCATTCCATCAAGCCATATAATGAAAACAAGTCTTTATCAACGTGGTGGCCAGTATGGGGAACGAACCCACGACATTCGCGTTATCAGCACGAGTGTAATTCAGTCATAAAATGACCATACACCCAAAAAAAAAATGTACATTGTCTACAAGATACATTTGTGTACAAACCAAGTTGTTAAAATCTAAAGTTATATTTTAAAAAAACAGACTCTGTTAAATTAACTTGTTCCAGACAAATGTTTAGTTTTTGTATTACTGTATGCAAATGAAGGTGGTAACATTAACTTGACAGATCAGACCTGAACAACTGAAACAAACTTTGATGGCTAAAGGACAAGCAGATGAATGACAGAAGAAATGAAGGTGGTAGTTATGACACGGAATGGAATAAAAGTTCATAAAATACAGGGAGAACATTACAAAACCTGTATCACATATTTCTACTTTTGTAGCGAGTACATTAAAATAATTAAAAAAAAAAAAAAAAAAAATCTTTTCCCGGGGTTTGCGGTAGTCTGTTACCAACAGATTACTGGTGGCTATGAATATATATATCTATATATATCTATATATATATATATATATATATATATATATATATATATATATATATATATATATATATATATATATATATATATATATATATATAGGAAGATATTTATTTGTTTGTATACTTGTTTTGTTTGGAAATATTTGGTAATAGTTTGAGTCTTAGATTAGAATTGAACCATCCACTTCTGCATATTCTTCACCGATGGTTATTGTTCGAAAAAAAGACAATAACATACGTCTTTGCGGTGACTATCGCAAATTGAATCAAGTTACGAAGTTCGATGCTGAACCTATGCCTTTACTAGAAGAGCTACTTACTAGGCTTTCTAAATCTTATTTTTTCACTAAACTTGATTTGTCTAAAGGATATTGTCAAGTTCCTTTATCTGAACGCGCCAAACCTTTTACTGCTTTTTCTACACCTAGAGGCCTTTTTCAATGGAATTTCATGCCTTTCGGCCTTATGAACGCACCAGCTACATTCGTACGCATGATGCGTCGAATCGTATCTTATCGGTCAGATGTCATTGCGTAAATAGACGACATCTGTCTTTTCAGCGATACTTGGGAAGATCACTATTCAGGGTTAGTTGAATTACTATCTACTCTACGCGAGTATAACCTGACAGCGAAACATTCTAAAGCCTGCATTGGTTTTAGCGAAATTTCTTTCCTAGGCCATCGAGTCGGTCATGGTTTCCTAAAGACAGAGGACCATAATATAACTAAGATACTTAACATCTCTATTCCTAAGACTAAAAAGCAAGTGCGAAGTCTCTTAGGTCTTATTCAATTTTATGGAAGATTCATTCCGAATCTATCCTCTATCATGGCACCTCTTTCTACACTACTAAAGAAAGGGTCGCCTAATATGGTCCACTGGTCACAGGAATGCCAATCCTCTTTAGATAAGATTAAAAATTTGTTTTCAACACCACCTATTTTAGTGTTACCTACTACAGATAAGACATTTGTTCTTCGTAGTGACGCTTCATCCACTGGGATTGGAGCGGCACTAATGCAAGAGTACTCTGGAACTCTGCATCCCGTAATGTATATCTCCAAAAAACTTAATGCTGCAGAAAGGAATTATTCGGTTTTAGATCGTGAGCTATTGGCTATGGTATGGTCAATTCTCAAACTACAAAGATTCCTTCTAGGCGCACATTTCATAGTAGAAACCGACAAGAAAGCTCGTACAGCTATACAGAGTAAGAATTTGAAGAGCTCGAGGTCTACCCGATATGCAATTGCTCTTTAACCTTTTCATTTCTCAGTACGAGCTATCCGTGGATCAGATAATGTGATGGCAGACATTTTGTCTAGATGCCCACATGATTCCACCTAACTGTTAGGTCTTGGATTTCGTGCGTTGTGAGCCTCTTGTATGTTGCTCTCAGATGGAAAAAAAAATTATTTTTTTTCCCGGGGGTGCGGTATCTGTTACAAAACATTTACTGGTGGCAATGAATATATATATATATACATAGCGTATATATGTATATAATGTGCTATATGATATATATATATATATATATATAAATATATATACTATAGGAAGATGATATTTAATTTTTTAGTTTGTCTACTTGTTGTATGTTTGGAAATATTGGTAATATTTTGAGTCTGAGATTAGAAACCTAGTCACAGGGCGAATACTCATGTTTGCTTCGAGGGAAAGTAAATATATAGTTATGAGCCCCACTCGAATATAGTTGAAAGGTTAACATATTAGCGCATGCCCAATGAGGTATTCGATGAGTCGTCGTTGGCGCTTCCGTGATGATGGAGGATCCTTGAAGGCTGTTGGACATATGAGATTCAAAAAGTTTTTCGTTATTGTGATTGATTCCCGGGAAGAGTGGAGTTTGTTTCTCAGTATTCTATGATGGTCAATATCTTCCAACATATATATATAGTTTAGTGTGCTAGTTACTAGTATTTCATGAACTTATGGTAAAGAAGAAACATTTTCTAAAACTTTGTCGGCCTAGGTTCCTAACGACGCCATAGATTTTACTGCGATTTGTATAATAATATCTATCTATGGCTGGAATATGTGTATTTGATGGTATCGTATGTAGACGATTTTCCATGTACTAGCAGTTCACTATGAGTGGACATATGTAACATTACTTATGGGTATGGAAAACCCAAAGACATTAGATGAGCAAATGAACGGAACTTTCATTTATAGGGAAGATATCTTTTGGATGAACGTCGCTCACTTGGACCGGCGCCATTTTGAATCCCACTGTTGGTCTATTTGAATTGTCAGTCCAGAGAATCAAGATATCTTATTACCTGATGTGATACCAAGACCTACAATGTATTGAAGTCTACTCCTTGTTATTTGAGATTGTCAACCTTAAAAGAAAGACCCTGTTGAATTTAAAGCCTAAAAGACTTAGCCTGAAAGACATAGTCAGCAGAGGGTCTGTAAGGGAGCATTGTGATGACCATTATTATTGTTAACTCAAATTAATGCTACTAGTCAGTGGAGGTATGAGACGATAGACTATCATAAATATATATTTGCTCCTATCGTCCGATTATATTTTCATGCTATGAGATTGCCAAATTGATGTTGCCACCCATTTGTCAAGTATCCAATGATTTGTTGTGTCAACCTGTTCCAATGACTGTCAACCGTGCTGTCAGAGTGTGTATCATTAAACTGTCTGAAACGTCTACAGTAGTTCCAGTTATCATTGACTTCCAGTCTTGAGCGTATGAGTGCATTATTACCAACTTGTCAACTCTACAGAACCATTTATGCATTCGCGTATTGACACTCATATTTACACTCATTGTCAACACTACATTCTTATCAGTGCCTCACGATTTATCAACGTGGTGGACATTCTTGTCGGGGCCTCATTACGTTCCGGGACAAGGTGACCTATATGACCACCACTGTGCCGGGTTTGAGTTGACCACGTACTCTCATCAGGCAGACGAGTACATACAAACATTCATTCCATCAAGCAATATAACGAAAACAAGTCTTTATCAACATCCTAATATTTAAGGTCGTGTTTTTCTACAACGACTGTTCCTCTCCCTTTGTAATATTTATGTCTGTGCGTATAGATAACAGCGCTTGTCGTAAACATATTTGTCAGGAATATCTTTTTTTAAATTTAATACATTATGTTCCTGATTTGACGAAGAGCAATTTTCAGCACTGACGACACATTTTGGTGCGCAAATCTACGATATCAGTGCGAGGGTAACTTTATATTAGCATTTAGAGTGACAGATCATATAAGTATTTACTACTTTATAATTCGTAGCGAGTGAAAATGTTTTTTTAAAAATATATTGATAACATACAATAAAAAACATTCAAATGTTATAACATGCAACTAATGTACATGATGAACTTATATTATGTGTAAGTAAATAAATTGTGATCTATTTAGACTTTGATTCATCGCTATGGGACGCCATTAAGACAATTTTACATTGTTTGACCGATTCTTCCAGCGGAGAGTTTTATAGCAGGACTTTTTATTCCATGTTCTTCTTTTGATTTTCGTTGATTGTTGAATTTCTTGTATTTATTCATTCTTTTTGGTTTTGTAGTTTCTTTGCTTTATTATTGCTCTACATCTGTGTTTATATATATTACGTCTTTGTTGTCTATAATCTATATTTCTTGTCCTTGTTGCCTGTTTTTAACTGTGGCTGACGAAGGTTAAATGCCGAATCGTTCATTGTTTCATGTGCACTGTTTATTTGTAAAACTTATTCAATACCGTTTTATTTGTTTATATATACTTATATTATTTGGTATGTTGACTGGAAATAACTAAAGCATAAAATTAAACGCTTTAATTTAATTTATTATTTGTTTTCATAATTATGTTGTTGTCCATCCAACAACAACAAAATGCTACCTCCCGAACCCCTTTTACCAAATTGTGACAAGTCATAAAGAAATCAGATTTCGCACGTGACCAGAGTTTGTGATTGTCTTCGGTTGTTTCTTCTCTCTCTCTGTTATGTAGTTCATCATCAAGCTTTTGTAGTTCTTCAGTTCAACACGGTTTGTAATTCTGTCTTGCCTCTCTGATAATAGACTCGGTGGCTGCTAACTGGGAATGATTTGTAATGTTTACAGAACTACAGATGATCTAACTGGGATAAATGTGTAATTTTAAAGACCTACAAACGAGCCAACTGGGACATATTTTGTAACGTTCAAAACCTACAGATGAGCGGACTGGGATACATTTGTAATGCTGACAGAGCTATAGACGGGCAACTGGGATAGATTATAATACTGATAGAACTACAGATGGACTGACTGAGCAGAATTACAACGCAGTCCATAGTTTTTTCTGGCTGATTATTAATATATGTTATAGTGGTATGAGAAGGATTGTTGAAACCATTACCTAAAACAATAAATAGTTTGACAACAAAAAATGGTTCGATTTCAAGTAAGCAAAAACTACACATCAAACCCCAACTCCGACAACTGACTACAGAGATTACAGTTATATAACTACGGGTAGACAAATAAAGCAGACATTCTACCAAGAACGAACCAAAATCGTGGAACAAGACAGACAGTGTATCATTGACATATCAAACAAAACAACACAGTGAAACAATAAACAATCCAAAGGAATAATTACTAATTGCAATTTTAAACACCATACGTCAAACTCATGAATCAAGTCATAAATCAGCTGGAATTAAGGAAACCACATTATGGGTAACACAAGAGGAAACGAAAAATACATGGATCTTCATTTCAGCTAGTAAATACTTTTTTTGACACGTCGATACACCATCAATAATATTATCAGATAGAGGTAGAAATCATTACACTTAAAACATATAAATAAGGAAGCCCGCCATGGATTGAACAAGCAGAAACACAGAATAAACTTGACGACGTGACGGTCGATGTGACAGGCAGCTAACGATATTATTCACAGAAATAGACCTTTTCATTGAAGCTAAAGTCACAGAGAAATTCCCTCTCCCCCCTACATTGGTTTAAAGAAAGTTACAGAAATAACAGTACAGCAAAATGCAATAAAAATGCGCACAATAAACCCCGCTTATAACTGAGATATCACACCTCTTGTCAGGTTTTGGCCGGATGTCGAATCTCAGAAATAAGTGAAACAAAAAAACAAAAAAACTTAACCATGTGATACATTAAGAAGCAGAAACAGAGTAGTTAGGGGAAAGCATCCTATTCACTTTCAAAGGGAAACAATTTAGTTATTAATAAAAACACAAATAAATAACATATTTTCATAATTTTTTCAACTTTATGGACTTTTTATACAAAATTATAAAAAGGGTAAACAATTCACTTATTTTTGTTAGTACACTTTTAATATCCTCTACAAAAGACTATTGTGTGTACTTATGTTTGGAGCTAAAACAAACTTTACAGATAATTTGGAGTCTGAACTTCATTCGAGGTACCGTGAACACTTATAAGCTCTGCCACTTTAATATCGGTAAGCGAAAGCGCTCGACAAGACGGGCGTAAAACCTGTTGAACTGAAGAACTCACGTATAAAATGTGATTCAAAGGTAGCAAGAGTGTCCGTGCCAAAGTAAAGTCATCTTACCTGGAGTCAGAGAACTACATGATGATATATACAAAAAAACTGCTATCCAGTTGTCACTCAGAATTTGTTGACGGAAATTTGATACCGACCATTCGTGTAGTGGCAAATGTCATTACGTTTTCTTCTGCCTTAAACTGAGGACATTAGATCTAGTGCATTGTTAGAAATTTCCAGTTTCCATCCTTTTTTGAGACTTTATTTGACAATGGATTCCGGCAAAATCACCGCCACCTACCTCACTACTTCGGACTCCATGGAAGGAGGGAGCTTCCATAAACCAGGAACCGTGGTTCTCACGGTTTCTGGGCCCCAGGCAGCAGCAAGAGCTTCGCCGGCCTTCAAGACGAGTGTGCTCATTGGCCCTGGAGGAATCCCGACCAACGGGATTGATTCCTTGTATCGGTTTGAGAACCCGATCAGGTGGTACCTGACCCTCTCCACGCAAACCCACGGACTATGCTACCAGAGGCTGCATGGCAAGAAAGTGCAGCTCTCTAACCCAGAGCTCACAATCACTTGCGAGCATCTGGAGAAAGAGCGGTCCAAATTAACTTTTAATTGGGTGCCACCTACCATGAAAGTCGATGCCGTAAAACGCATGGCGGCCAGCATTACTTCGGATCCAGAGGCCGAGGTTTACAAGATAAGAAACGCTCCTGACAAGTGGGGCGTGTTGTACCGTCCCTCTGGGGACATGCCCCACTACGTTGACCTTAAAGTCGAAGGGGACGGCCTGGAAGTCCAAAAACTCCTCATCACGATTCAAGGGCGACGAACGGTGTGTCCTCACTGTGGCAAGAACACCCATTGGGCCAACCGGTGCTTGCAGATAGCAGTCAAGACTCCCGCAAACCGTGAACAGCCAAGGCCCCCAGCAAAAGAGGCAGCAGTAAAAACCACACCGTGGCCACAACCACCACAAAAAGCTGCAGCAGTGCCGGAGCAAAGCAAGAAGGCTCAAGCGGCAAAGTACCAACAAGCAGAGCATGACTTTACGCTTGTCCGCACTCGCAGAAACAAGAAGAGACAAAGGCGGCACTCTGCCCCCAGTAGCCCTAACACAGATGAAGATGAAGAAACCACAAGCCAGGAGACAAAAAAACCAACAACAGAGATACCAACAAGAGCGACACCCAGCCAGAAGCCAATAACACCATTAACCAAAAATACAACACCACCGTCCACCTGGACACACACGACAAAGGACATTACCAGAAACACCTTTCTATCAGCAAACGCACCACAGATCCTTTCACCGGCCAAACTTGTAATCGACCTAGTGAATGCACAGGAGGACAATGACCAAGACAACACCCTAAACATGTAAATTATATTTCCACAACCGGTATGTTTTTAAACTGTAATGCCTTATACTTATAATGCTACCTTAATGTATGTTTAGTCCTTTTTTGTAAAATGGCGTCGAATATTGTAGTTTTGAGTATAAATATAAGTGGCGCCCGCGCCAAACTACAACACATCATACGACTCATACATAAACACAAACCAGATTTTATACTTTTACAAGAAACCAACATACACACAGACGAACACGCATCACAGATCACAACCCAATTAGGACTAAGGCATTCTTGTTTTAGCTTAGCCATTTACAACACTGGTTCAGGAACAGCTATACTACAAACATCAGACAGGTGGGAAATACTTAGGAAAAACAGGGACACCGAGGGTAAAATAGCCATAGTTCACGTAGGAAACAAGAACCACACATACACGATAGTTAACATACACGCCCCAGCCAACTACACTCACCAGCCGCAATTTTATGATAGTCTAGATAACCTACTCACACACTTATACAGGGGACACAACATTATATTAGGCGGTGATTTTAACTGTGTTTTAACAGATATGGATCTGGTAGGTGGTGAGGTTAGATCACAGATTAGGAGAACCAACAGAGAAGACACGCACCAACTAGACATATTACAGACCATAATAGACACCCATAGCCTAACAGACGCATACAGACATGCACATCCGCAAGGCACGGACACCACACACGCAAACGCAAACAAAATACACAACAGAGCCTCAAGATTAGACAGAATCTATGTACCATCAACACACCACATAATTCAGGCCAGACACTTACCAGAAACTTTAAAGTTTACAGACCACAAAGCAATACTCACTGCCATTAGTTCTACTCAGGCAAGCACACATTTCAAACGCTCTCCACACTGGAAATTCAACAACACTTTACTCCAAAACAAAACATACACGGAACATATGACTCAACTCATCCTTACATACACAACTGATGTGCCAACAGAAAACATACAACACTACTGGGAAATATTAAAAAACACAATACGTTAACGAACGCAGTTAATGTCAGCTAGGATACACAAAGATAGGATAAAGAGAAACTAGTAGAGGATGCAATACTGCTCACAAAACAAACAGACAGAAATTCACCCAGCATCCTCACATTAGAAGACCAGCTACAACAATACAAGCACCATAGGTTTCAGGGCGCCCTACTACGGACGAAAATGAACACAATCACACAAGAAACACCCCGTAAACAATACATGGCAATAGAACAAAATATACAACGCTGCAGGCAGATAGGGAAAATAGTAGACCAGGACGGAACCACACAGACAGAAACACAAAACATAGTACAGGCTTCTGAAGATTACTACAGAAACCTGTACATAGAAGAAAACGTCCAGTCACACATACAAGACACATTTATGCACTTTACAAAGAAACTATCAGATGCAGACAAGCAAGGTTTGGATGCCGAGCTGACACTTACAGACATAACACTCGCAATAAACACTATGCAAAAAGACAAATCACCAGGGCCAGACGGACTCACAGCAGAATTTTATCAACACTTTTTTCCCACCTTAGGCCCCCTTCTATTAAAAGTGTACACAGAAGCTTTTGAGAACAAAGAACTCCCACCAAGCTTGAACATGTCATACATCACTCTCATACCTAAAGACAACTCAGACAAAACATTCCTTAAAAACTGCAGACCTATATCTCTCCTAAACGTAGACTACAAAACTTTAACAAAAACGCTAACAAACAAACTAAAACCCTCATACACGAAGACCAGCAGTGCAGCGTTCAAAACAGAAATATTCACCAGCACACACATTTCATCAGACATAATCACCTACACACACGAGAAAGATTGTCAGTCGTCAATCCTATCTCTCGATCAAGAGAAAGCTTTTGATCGAATATCACACTCATACCTTCACAAAACATTACTGCATTGCAATATAGGTGAAAACTTTAGGAAATGGATTGAAATCCTTTATGCGAAGCCCGAAAGCAAGGTTTTGGTGAACCACACTTTTACCAACACTTTCAGGCTAACGCGATCCGTCAGGCAGGGGTGTAGTCTCTCCCCCCTACTCTACGTTCTAGCACTAGAACCCATGCTGGAAAAAATTAGAAAGGACAGCTTTATTAAGGGCACCTTTATACCAGGAAAAGGCGAGCAGAAGTTGATTGCTTATGCAGACGACACCACCTTTTTCCCACCAAACGACAGGTCTATTGCAACATTCTAAACACATTCACAGACTTTAGTAAAGGTAGCGGAGCTAAAGTCAACGTACAGAAATCAACAATAATGGGCATAGGCCAATGGAAAAACAAAACAGACTTTCCATTTGGGCTTGTACGAACAAACAACATCAAAATCTACGGCATCACTTTTTCTTCACACCCAAACCGCACACACAAAGACACATGGCAGAACCTAACAACACAAATGACAGACATACTACATAGATACAAATTCAAAACCACAACAATTTTTGGACGAAGCACGATTGTAAACACTTATGTCATTCCCAAACTTTTATACGTAGCTACAGTTTTTGACCCCCCGAAACAGACTATTACAGACATAAACAAACAGATCAGAAGATTTATTTTTAGTCACACAATCTGCAGCATAAAACGTAAGACACTCATACAAGAAAAGAAACAGGGAGGGATTGCACTCCAGGACATACAGACAAAGATCCAAGCATTTAGAATCAAACACGTAGGGAATATCATCAAACATCCAGATCAACACGTACTAGCACACTATTACATAGGGCTCAGGCTTACCAGACTGAGACCACTAAACAACTCAATGCCGCACCATTTCGGCCCACTATCATCATTTTACAAGTCATGCATACAAGCCATTCACGGACACGACAACTTAATTCACCAGAAAACCAGTGCAATCTACAAACACTTAGCCAAACTACAAGCACCCACGCTACATCTAAGGATTAAAAGGGGACAGAAATACTTCAAGACAAATTATACTGACACTTTCACCAACTTACATAACCCTCACATCACTGCCAAGGCAAGAGAAGTTACATTTAGACTCCTATACAACATGACACCCACAACAGAAAGACAAGCTCACAGATCCAAGCAGACATCACAGTGCCAGCTGTGCAAAACACGCATTCAAGAAACCGAAGATCGTATTTACTACACGTGCAATACAGTCATACAGATGAGAAAAGCATTGCAAAGTATCATTGCCTCACACACAGACAGACCCGTAGACTTTTACAGAGCTATATTTTTAAACACAATCCCAAGAACGACACCACACATACAAACAAAACTTCTCATCTTATTGTCTCAATATAGAGATTTGATTTGGAGTTTTAGAAATGTAGCAGTGTTCAAATACCGCCTTTTTAATTCGCAAATACTGTTAAATGTCTTCCTACAGAAAGCACTGTCAATTTCACCTGATTTCAATGTATAGCGGAGCAACACTCCTCCACTCTCTCCATCTTAAGGAATTAGCCTAGACGCCACAACATTTGGGCTAGCCTCTTGAAAGGCGACTCAGAAGCATGTTCAACTTTTACTAAGTTGAAGCCTGCACGACTGAGAACAAAGCAATCCGTAACACATACCGACCTTCCTCCTACCCGGGGCACTCAGTAGTGTATCTCCCGCCCCATTCTGCCTTGTCTTCTTGATGCGTTTTTCCAATGCAGACCGACCACTGGGGTCTTTCATAGCTCTCTATTCTCCCCGCACCGCTTATTGTATTGTTAAAGTAAATTTAATTTGTGTATGCATGTGTATAAAATTTACTAGTGAATGCGCGCTAGTTTTTTTTTCCTTTTTTTTTTCATATATCATGTATATGAACTTTTATAAATTGTTTGGAAAATGTACACATTTTTATTTTTTGGAAACAAAACACAAACCATAAAATTTGTTTACAGAACCACCAATTGGAAAAATATGAGAAAACGGTATCTCTGAAAAGTATGATTGGCAACTTTGTAATGCCGTTCTTTGTTTCTGGGAACGCATCAATGTGTAACAAAGTTTTTAGTACAAGTACGTGTGTGTAGGAGTGGATGCAGGGTTTCCAGGTTTCACCTGCGCTCTTGGTGTTCGTGTGTGCGTGGTTCCCATTTGTGGTTTTAAAGTCGAAATCATATTGTTTTCGAACGATTAAAAAAAAATTGTTGCACGAATATAAATATGTTTTCAACCTAAGTTTCCCCCCCCCCCCCTATTTCACCTTGGAATTATTAATGTCAAATTTACATGAATGTACAGAAATGCCCAACTTTAGTATTTTACTTTCCTCACTGTGGCGTGAGGTTTTATTTGGCTCACAGAAATAGAATTTCTGCAGAAAATGGTGAAGTCCCAGTGTCTGAGAGGACTACTGGTATCACAAATTAGTTACGGCTGTGAATGATCTGATCTCGAAACAATAGTAGAGAGGAGACCGACATAAAGTGCCACCTCCGCTGTGTAACTAACTGTGATATTAAAAAAAACAAGGAAACAGATTTTACTTAACAAGGATAAAATTGACAAGTCGTTCAAATACAATTTCCTTATTATTTATTTAGTATATACACTATCTACTCTTGTGCTGAAGGGTGAATGTTGAAAATGGAATGTAATGAATTTGTAAGTTTACATATGATTTACAAATATTTATATTTATATAGATATGTAAATATATTATAACAAGTTTTCCAATTATAGGAACAAAAATTATATCAACTGTGCTGTTATTCAATTATAGTACATGTATCAGCTGTGCTGTTAATTAAGGATATAACGTTTATCAGCTATGCTGTTATTTACGTATAATTTATCCACTATGATCTTATTATTGTCTCTTGCTACGCTAATTCACGTTTTCTTCATTGACTTAGATTTTGCTCACAATGCCGACAGAAATGGTACTAATGTGTACTCATCTCTTAGAAGTGCTGTCCTTCTTGGCTTGGTTGACACAAAACACAAGCTGTTGATCGTTTCGTTAGCCCACCCAAGACTGAGGGGGACTAAAGATGTATAGTCTTGACAACCTCTATGCTCCTGCGGAGTTCCAGGCAGCTGGATTGACGACCCACGATCTCAGTTTTTATGACACGTATAAAACCTGTAACAAGCAAAAATAGGGGCTAATTTCTGTCCTCAAGCCCACCTATTTCTATTGTATATGATATGAGCGTGTCTCAGTGTCTGCATGTAGGATGAATGACAACATGGCTCAGTATGATTTAGCAATAGCGAGACAAGACAGGTGTCTACTTGCAAAACAATCTTTCTGATAAACTAATACATGGATATCATTCAATAATATAAATTCAATGCATGAATACATTCAATAATATAAATTCAATACATGAATACATCCCATAATATAAATTCAGTACATGAATACATCCAATAATATGTACACCTAGGTGTGATACAACCATTTCCTTCCCCCTATAATATACCAGGCCCTCTCTGACAAGTGCTATAATATATCCTAACAATAACGTTATGTTCTTATGATAGGAGTATATGCGACGAGGACTGTTTGGTGATATATCAGGTTGGAGTTATATGGGACAATAGTTTGGAGTTAGATGAGACAATAGATTGAGTCCTAACAAGGACTGTTTTGGTTATATTGCAGTTGGTCTGAGATAATAGATTGAAGTTATAGGAGACAATAGATTGAGTCCTAACAAGGACTGTTTGGGTTATATTGCAGTTGGTCTGAGATAATAGAGTGAAGTTATAGCAGACAATAGATTGAGTCCTAACAAGGACTGTTTGGGTTATATTGCAGTTGGTCTGAGATAATAGAGTGAAGTTATAGGAGACAATAGGTTGAGTTATAGGAGACAATTGATTGAGGTAGGAGTCCTATTAGTCTTCGTCTATTCAATCATAATAGGAAATACAATCATTATACTTAATTCCCCCAAGATACAATCAGTAACCTGATATTGTAGTATAAATGACACACAACAAATACCAACATTATATTTTCCTAAAGGTTATCGTAAATATATTTACCCTCTAAGATTCAAACCGGCCAGATTTTGACTCGACTTAGCAAAGCAGGCTGCAGGTCATTGCACTACCTCCATTTAGGGAACATGATTATTAACTACCCCTTGTACCTTTCTCGAAATGCCGGTGTGCCTAGCCATTTATGACTCAAGGCTGTGTGCTCAACTTGCCAAGGAGAAAAGCGTTACCCGGCACAAAATTGGCCATTATACTTTCAACCCTTGGGCATTCAATACCTCGCATAGACAAAATTTTCAAGTGTCCTTCGTCCTGTCCAAATGAAGCATCCAAGGCTTCATTGTTTCCGAAAACCAGCTTGTACCGGCTTATCTTCAGAATACAGTCCTACCTTTCCTTTCACCGTGTGCGTGCACGCGTGCGAATTTTTATTTATCGCCTTTCTCCCAAAGTATGTCATACTAAGAGGCTTCCATTAATATTAGTATCTAAAGGAATGTAATGAATATGGGTTTCATAGAATATGTATGTATATGGTTAGACATACGTGCACCAATACTACACATCCTGTTTCTTTTTCTTCTCGCATTTGTTTCTCGGGATTTATATATACCAAGCCCTTGTCACAAACACATAAATTCTATCACTTGGGTTTGCATGTGTACAAAAGTACTTGCGAGAACAGAAGAGTTTTGATTTGCCATGTAACCCCTTTTATCATGTTTCCTTTGTGCAAAATGCTCATGATTTTAAATTGAAAACTTGTCAATGTAATTTCATTCTTACTTGTTGTAAAATGTACACTAATTTGTAAAATTGCAAAGAGATGAAAATAAAGTTCACCTAATTAAAAAAAAAAAAAACACCAAAAGGTTTCATCAGCGCCAAATAGCGCAATTCGATAAACTTTTAATCACATTTTCTTACTTGGTGGATTCTATTCTGCCCTGGTGGCTGGAGTGGCTAGGAGGTTTGGTTGAGAGTACAAGCAATATTTTGTCATGGAATATTTTTCAGAACCACTGGGTTCTAATGATGTTATAAACCCCCCCCCCCCCCCCCACAACTTAATGGTGTCCTCCCAGCGAACACTGGGACCTCCTGGAGATCTGGATCCATATGTATAGTGGTAGACGTTCTTTTTCAATTCTGCAGACGTGGCCAAACCATTGAGGCCGTGTGTTGCAGACCAGTCGGTGTTGGAATGATGATCGTGTGTTGCATAGTTAGGGTATCTCCAGTGTTTCAAGAGTATATACTAGTAATGATGAAGACTGGACAAATGATGGAAATGGTCAACTCGACCGACGCAGTGTTGTGTATCTAGGTCACCTTGCTCGGCAAGTATTGACGCGCTAGCAAAAGGCAATGTTTATTTGGAGTGAGAGTGCAAGGTACGCGAATGGATGGAATGTTCTGTGGAATTGGCAAGTAGACTGGACACTCACTCACTCATAGCTTGAAGTCAATGACATAGACTACTGTTGACGTTTTCTTCTAATTTAATGGGACGCACACTCCGACAACATGGTTTACAGTTACTTGAACAGGTTGGCACAAAAATTATCGTATACTTGAAAAATGGGTGACATCATCAAATGGACATTCGTGTAGCATGTGAATACAATAGAACGATAGTAGGCAAGCATTCAATATTCTGGCTGTCTATCGTCTCATGCCTTAACTGATTAATCGCATCAGTTAGTGTGAATACATAATTATCAACAATGGTTCACTGACAGAACCTTCTGTTAACTAAGTCTTTCAAGCCGTAAATTCAGCCGACTCTTATGACGACAATCTTAAATAGACAAGGAGTGGACTTCAATATAATATAGGTCTTGGTATCGCCATCAGGTAATAAGGCATTCCTGTTCTCTGATCGATAATCCGAATAGACCGAAAGTGGGATCCAAAATGGCGCTAGTTCCAGTGAGCGTCGCTCACTCTGAAGATGTCTTAAACGTAAGTGAAGGCTCCGTTCATTACTCAAATAATATATTGGGCTTTCCATATCCCATGATAAATGTTGCATATGTCCAATGCATAGTGCTGCTAGTAGAAGAGTTGTCTAAGCACAATCAATCAAATACATCGGCAGACAGTATGACGTCTGCATAAAGCAAAGACAAGATCTTCGGACTTTCCTTCGTCCGAGCAGAATCCACAGTTCGCCATCACGGAAGCCTCTCGTCGACACTAATTGACGCATGCGCAGCAATGCGTTTGACCCCAGAGTTCAACTCAAAAATAGGCCGACGTAGACATTACAAAGATACAAAGATATAAGCCCGAATCACCTTAAATAGTCAAGGAATAAATATAAACTCGGGCCATAAACATTCTAAGCAAGACCAATCTGTTTCTGGCCGTAACAGAAGTAAACTGACGTAAATCTAGTATTCATACACCAGGTTGAGATTCAAGAAAAGATAACCCATATAACGGGATATAACATCGACCAATCAGAGTTATGTCCCTTAACTTATTTGATTCTCAAATAAATACTTTTCATCAAACAAATAGATATTACTTTACATTTGTATGCCTACAAAAAGAATCTGTGCGTCACAGACTACCGGTACCACACAAAAGAATCTGTGCGCAACACCGTGTATACCACTAGCAGAAATAAGCAGTTGGTTTAGAGGGGACACGTGATTTGTCCGAGCCAATAACTGAGCTCAAAGTAAAAAAAAACCCGGCCGAGCTTCCTTTTCCCCGGGCAGAAGAGAGCTAGGTTTAGTTCTCACTAGAAGAGGGGATGGGCAAGAATTGTTCTCTGCCAGCTCAAGTTTTCATATTTGAGGAATTCAAGATTTGCATTTTTAAAGATTTTGATTCTAAAGATGCAAAAGCCCAGAGTATGTGGTGTATTTCTAAATGTTATTGGATACAGTGAGTATTATTTACATCAAACTTTCCCCAGGTTTTGTCAGACTTATCTGTCAACGTGCTGAATTACATAATTTACCATAAGAAAAAAAAACGATAAAGTAAAATGAAAGCCAAGGGATTTGACGAGAAAATGGATAAGAGAAGATAGGAACACAGTTTGAACGAGAAGTTCCTATGCAGAGGAATGAATATTCAGAAAAATGCACAGAAAATTTAAAACGGAAAACGTATATCGCCTAAGTTGGTGCACACGATGAAATATATAAAATGTAAGATGCTGTATATATGAAATGCCAAATTCTTGTTGTGGTCGAATTCAACTATTTGCTGTTCGAAAGTATTAAAGTTGCACTCTTATGAAAAAAAAAAACTATATTAAAACGAGCGTCCTTTTCAGGGCGAACGCAGCTGTCGGAATACACTAAAATGGTTCGTACCAAGCCACAAGCGAAAAAGAGGAAAATCTATAGAAGCCCTCAAACACTTGTCAGCATCAGCAAACAAGAATCTGCACAGAACAAAGAGAGTCAGCCGGAGAGCAAGACTGCCGCAACTCCTAGCGTCGGGGTCGGTCTCTCTCAGAAGCCGAACAACGCAATCTTTGACACTACGACCGATGAGCGATGCAAAGCTTCGAAGGCAAAGAACAACCAAGCTCCGAAACCAGACATAGCAACATCACCGCTAAAATAAGATGTCGAGGTAGGGGCCCCATTTTGCAGTGACCAGACAGCATCTGAAAAACACGGCCACAAAACATCAACGACAGAGGGTAACAATGCTTTGAAACCCGATAAAACAAATCCACCGCCAAAACGAGATGTCATAGTCGAGTCTCCATCATGCAGTGCCCAGGCAACTTTGGTTAAACGAGATCAGAGACAGAGACTGAAGCAGAATGTGAATCCGTCCCGCAGACCACACGCTCAATCTGAGACAGAAGTTGGAACGTGCCAACTTCGCAAGCAACAAAATGCCGTTTCTAACGTGGCACTACAGGAGAGGATAATTAAGATCACTTAGATGTCTGGAGGTGAGGCCTCCCTCAGGGCCCTACCCGACGATAAAGTAATCGGTATCCTTGAGGCAATAACGGGCAGGAGGATCATATCTAAAGTTTCAAGACACGACAACGGAGTTATATTAACTCTAAATAACACAGAGAAGACCAACCAACTGATGATCGAACTAGAGTCCGGACACAAAGAAGTCCAGCTGCCCCACCAGATAAAAGCTACTGTGGAGATCTTCAAGAAGACCAAACAGATAGTTGTAAGAGGGGTCGACAACAATAGATCTACACAAGAAATCCACAGCCGCCTGCAAACAGAGAACAAGAATATCAAAATAACACAGGTGGAAAGACTGAAGACGTGGGACAAGAAGGACACCAACTTGGTTATCATAACTATTGAAGGGTCTTCAAGACCAAGTCAACTTAACCTACAAGATAGATGTCGAAAAACAGAAGAATACATCCCTCCTGTTATGCAGTGTTCAAACTGCGAACAATTCTCGCACACAAAGAAAACATGCAGGAGAGAGGCAGTTTGTAGATACTGTGCGGGAAGTCACACTTACAATGAATGTCCTCATGCCAAAAATGATAACAACTATAAAGTGCGCAACTCCAACAGAACCAGCGCAAACTGTCTTGGGAACCACGGAGCAAGATACCATGGCTGCCCGACCTACTATGAAACAAAGGCCATACTGAAGGAATCTGTAACCAAAAACATCTCCTTCAGAGAAGCAAGACACCGAGTGGCTTCAGGTGGCATGGCAAAACAAGAGCAGCACACAAGAGCCCAGATTGTAAAATTAACCACAGAGGTGCGAGACTTAAACCAACAATTCAAAGTCGAGAAGAACAGGCAGCACAACGAAGACACAGGAACCATAAGAGACGAAACAATAGGAGCCTTACAGAGCGTCCAGGCAATGTTTTAGGTCATGAAAACCATTCAACACCAAATAGAAGTCGACATCGCTAAACTCGCAGAGCTAAAGCAAGAGAACGAAGAAATCCTCAAGAAAATTGAAACAGAGAGATGGATCATCGAGGATATCGTAACAAAACACAATCAAAGTAGAGAACAAAACAAAGACACTAAAGACAAAATAACCACCGAAACCGTAGAGGAACGCCTACCAAAAAGTTATGAAGAAAGAAGAAAAGAAGCGGAAGACAAAATAATCACCGAAACCCTAAAGGACCTCTTACCAAATATAATAAAGACAGTCATGAACAACACACAGCCGAAACAGACAACAACGAGTAGGGACCAAACAGACAGCTAGTGGTCCTTTTCATGTCCAGTCATTTCCAAGACTAGGAAAGTGATAGCAGCGAAGATGTTAACACTATATACCCCAATATAACCGTTTGTAACCCTTCAATGGGTTTTGGTTGAATAGGTTGTTACAGCAAAATAACAGACGCAAGGAAAAAATAAAAAATTGTACTGCTACTTAGATCCCAGTGATCGCACTCGCAGATGTGCGAGCCGATAAGTTTTGTCAGCGCCAAATAGCGCCACTTCAACAATCTTTTAAACACATTTTCTTACTTAGTATTTTCTCTTCTACCCTGGGGGCCGAAGTGACTAAGAAGTATGGCGTCCGCATCTAATTATAAAGGTTTAGGGTTCGGTTCCCAGTCTAAGGAATATTTATGATGGAATTTTTTCAGAACCACTGGGTCCTAATCATGTCATAATCCCGATGATCCCCTGGGTAGTGTGATTGGATGCCTAGCCTTCTCAGTTAAGGACGAACAAATAGTAGGTTCCGAGAGCAAGTTGCACACGTTAACAATTCCCTGGCAATTGGAAATCGTAAAGATTAGGCCTTACGGCCCTTGCCCTAGCAGAATGTACAAAATTAGGAAAACCTATCCGATAAGAAAATTTTTATAGAATGTATGATTCTTAAATACACACATTTGGGATTCTCGCCTGTGCTTTGGAGTTCGTGCACTGTGCTGATATCCTCCTTGAGATCTAAGGCAGGAGATCGGTGGTGCAGTGAACATGGCCCTTAAAAACCAAACGACCACACAAACCTTTTTCCACCTTAGGGTTGTGCAGTGAACATGGCCCTTAAAACCAAACGACACAAACTTACTTTTAAATAAAATATTGGGGGTGCCTGACAGCATAAAATCATTTCTGCTCATAAGATTTTTTTTTAACGTGTTTGAAAAAAATTTACGTTACAGAAATAGCCTACCATGTAAACTTCAAATTGATTGGAGCGCAACAAATGAAAGCCTAACCACGATTGGTCGGGCTATAAATACTATCTTGGTTGTTAGGGGAGACGGGAAAAGATAACATTTTTTTCAAACACTTGTCGAAACGTGGCTCATTGGCCAGTCTCGCTGATATACACACTTGGGAGCGTTAGTTCGAAACCACTTGTTTAAATACACTTGATAAAGCATCAGTGCGTTGAAGCCAGCTTATATTTGGCTCAATAAAAGCCTGGAAGATAAGCAGATGGAGATTTGTGCCAGTTTGTGCCAGAATTCATTGCTAATCAACGTATCTGTGTTATTCGTATGAATTGTGGTAAGCTTGAACCATTTAATATCTTTTAATGAAAATTGAATGTGAATTGTTGATTTATGCCTGTATATATATGTGTAGTTCAGTGGCAAACGTGAGGTAAAGCCTAAAATGCTCCAGCCTGAACGGAGGGTGTCGGAGAGGAGTAAAACGGCATGGAATGGCCAAACAGTACACTGACACCTGGATGATTGACTAGAAAGAAATAATGCTGGAAGTGCAGAGGCGTAGTAACCATTAAGAAGGGTAATACTGGAATAAAGTATTTCAAATGAAGCTGACTGTTGGCCTAACGCTCTGAACGCAATGTTTGTGCTGTATTGTGATCAGTGTAAAAGAGAATATAAATTAGTTATGAAGTAGAAGGTACATCCTTCTTGATTTCAGGGACAGTGGTCTTGATGGTACTGAGCAGCATCTGGTCAGAGATTTGCTGAATCCAGAGTCGGACAGCATACTCCTTGGTCCTTTTAGCTATCAGTGAGGTGTCTCCTGAGCCCAGAGGAGAATTCGAGCAGAGGAGTCCTTTCCTGCCGCCATCACTCAAGATAAGCAGAGTTGGCCAGCTGAGCTCAACATTATGTCCCCTCATCTTGAAATAACTTTATAAAAATACTATTCAGAGGGGATTTACTTGTCTTAAAATCAGGAACTTTGAACATCTCAAATACTGGTCCCTAAAGACAAACTATTGAAGTCATGATGACAAATACCAACAGAGCTTGAACAAAACAAAACCAGTATTACCTCATTTTACTACTACACAACTGACACACATAGAACATTTGTAATAATATATGTCACTACAATATTCATATTAAATACATTCTGTACATAACTTGTAATTTAAATTGATTGTGATTCCTGTTCCCTTGTAGTTGAATCAGGACACATATTCATTCATGCCAGTAATGAATACATATTGTTATTCGAAAGTTTATCAGTGACTCTTTTAAGATATCTTTGTAGAGTGTTATATGTATGTGAGTGTCACAGTGTTGTCAAGAGTAGTGGATTAAATTAAATTGTTTATCTGTCTGTTGTTGTGACTTACACTTCATCATACACATACCCTAGACACATAAACGTAGCATCACACTATTCCAGAATAATTCTGACTGAGATATATAGATATGTGGTAGCAAGTAAGGTTATCTATAATACACTACTCTTAATAGATATAGATACCTTCACAGCTGATCTCAGTCAGTACACTAAGTTCCCTATAAGTATTTATAACATCCCACTTCACCACATATATTGGGGTCTCGCTCTTGGGATTTTGAATCTTTAACTATTAAAAATATTGGGGGTAATTCACTTCAGGGAATATAAGAATTAAAGGGTATCCTGGGGTGGAATTAAATAAGGTTGAGCTCACGGTGCCTGTGTTGTCCATTAGAGATTGAATTGTTGGTTAGACATTGTATAAATTTACATAATAGACAATGGCGGACCTGGCCAAATTTCGATCTGCTGCGGTTCAGACTGCAAAAGAGTTAGGATTAGATGGGCAAGTTATGGTTGCCTATGTTACTACGGAATGTGACAAATTTATTGAACGCGAAGAAAGAAGGTTTGAAGCCGAAAGAAAGTTAGAGGCTGACAGGGAAATTAAGAAGTTACAATTTGAAGCTGAGGCTGAGACTAAGAGGTTGCAGATTGAGGCTGACAAAGAGGCTAAAGCATTGGAAGCCGAGGAAAGAAGACAAGCTGCAGAAAGAGAAGAGAAGAAATTAGCTGCAGAAAGAGAAGAGAAGAAATTAGCTGCAGAAAGAGAAGAGAAGGAATTAGCTGCAGAAAGAGAAGAGAAGAAATTAGCTGCAGAAAGAGAAGAGAAGAAATTAGCTGCAGAAAGAGAAGAGAAGAGATTAGCTGCAGAGAGGGAAGCAGAAAAGGAGGAGAAGAGATTACAAAGGGAACATGAGTTACGACTAAGGGAGTTTGAGTTTCAAGGCCATGCTCCTGAAAATGGTGCCAGTCCCTTTGCCTCTGATGCTACGGTTACTCAAGGAGCCTCAACCTCAGCTATGAATTTTCATTTAGATCATTTTGTTGAGAAAGACGATGATATTGAGAGCTATATAAATAGGTATGAACTATTAGCTACCACGTATGGGTTAGAGAGAGAAAGGTGGAGCTTAAAGTTATCTCAGGGACTTCGTGGGGCAGCTTATGAAGTTTTTGCAAAAATGAGCAGAGGTGATCAGGAAAATTATGACATGCTAAAGCAGGCTCTTTTGTTAAGGTATGAAAAGAATGCAGAGTTTTACAGGAAAAAAATTTAGGAATGCTAAACTACTGTCAGGTGAAACCTATCACCAGTTCTCTGCACGAATCGAGACATACTTGGAGAAATGGACTTCTCTGGGGAAAACCCAAGATCTTAAGGAAATGGTCCTTATAGAGCAACTAAGAGAGTCCATGGCTCCAGACCTGAGAAAGTTTCTCATGGAACAAGGTGCAGAGAGGCTGGGTGAGTTGCTAAATGTTGCTGAAAGGTATCAAGCAGCTCAAGCAGAGGTAACAGGTAATAAAAAGAAACAGGTGGATAACTTTAGGGCACCACAGAACTTTAATAAATTTGATCCTAGGGATCAAAATAAAGGTAAGCACCAATTTGATAGGCCACGGTATGAAAATAAAAATAAATTCCCACAATTCGATGAAAGGAAATATGATGAAAGAAAATCTTTCAACCAAGGAAAAAGGTGGTGTAAAAATTGTAAGATGAACAATCATGACACTGACCATTGTAGAAGGAAACCTCCTCATTTTGCTGCTATGACATCGGGGAAAAAGGAAAAGAAGGGCAAACCTGAAGAATTACAGGAACCATACCACCCCCCAGTGTGTGAAGATGTCATCTGTAATGGTGTCACTATAAGATGTTTATATGATACCGGTTTAGATTACGATTCCGTTGTGAGTTCTCACCTGGTGCAGGCCGATCAATACACCACAGAAACAGTGGAGATTCAAACTGCAACCAAGGATGTAGCTACCATGACACTTCCCGTCGCCCGAATAAAAGTGAAAACGCGATATGTGGAAGGGATCATAAAAGCAGCAGTGATAAATGAGCCAATCTACCCTCTAATATTGGGGTGTAGATATGTCTTCTTGGGGAATCCCAAGAGACCTGTGATATTGGCAACAGTGCAGACCAGATCACAGTCAAAGAAGGAGGAGGATAATCCCATAAATACTCACCCAGATGAGATGATGAGGAAGGCACAGGCTGAGGACAAAACACTCAAGCCATGTTTCAAGAAGTTGCCCAAATCTCATACACCTCCAGGCAAGGGAGAGTTTTATATGAAGAACAAACTGATATATAGGAAGGCTGGATCTGAATCCAATGGTCACGGACAGCTGGTCCTTCCCACTTCATATAGGACTAAAGTGTTGGAACTAGGGCATGCGATTCCCTTCAGTGGTCATATGGAATCAGCGCAACAGGACAGCGAATAGCTTGTCACTATTTCTGGCCAGGAATAACTGAAGATATCAAACGATATGTAAAATCCTGTCCAGAGTGCCAACGAGTAGCACCTAAACATTGGACTGCACCAGCAACTCTGGGGGAAATGCCCATAGTGGGAACACCCTTTGAGAGAGTTGCCGTGGATCTTGTGGGACCTCTCACCCGAACCAAGAGAAGGAACAGCTACATTCTGACTCTGGTGGACACTTGTTCTATGTGGGGAGAGGCAGTAGCCCTGTCATCGATTGATTCTAAACATGTGGCAGAGGCATTGCTCACAATTTTCACAAGGTTAGGCTTTCCCAATCAAATCTTGACTGATAATGGCTCTCAGTTCAAGGGGGAAACTAACTGAAGAAGTTTTCAGGATCTTTCAGGCCAAACACTTCCATTGTAGTGTGTATCATCCCCAAGGGAACGGCCAAGTGGAAAGATTTAACGGCACATTGATGTCGATCCTGAGAAAGTTGGCACACGAAAAACCAGATACATGGGACCAGTACCTGCACGCCGCCCTCTTTGCTTATCGGGAGGTACCCCATAGTTCAACCGGTATGGCCCCGGCAACATTATTGTTTGGAAGGCCAATAAAAGGTCCACTTGAAGCTTTGTTAAGAACGTGGACTGATGAAAAGGCAGAGGAAAACATTACATCTTCATACCAATATGTGAATGAGCTGACCACTCGGTTGAAAACTAGCTGGAAACTTGCCAATGAAAATTTGAAACAAGCCAGGAAGAAACATGCTGCCTATTATAACAGGAAGGCGAAGGACAGAAATCTGGCTGTGGGAGAGAAAGTACTGCTTCTTTTGCCTGGGAGTCAGAATAAGTTACAAATTGGATGGCAGGGTCCATATACAGTTCTAGAGAAGGTGTCTAGAACAAATTATAAGATAGATAAGAAGGGGAAAGAAAAAATCTATCATGTGAATCTCCTGAAGAAATATTTGGAAAGAGAACATCAGGAAGAGACACACTTGTTGACCTTGTCCATCGCATGGAGATGAAAAAGGAACCACTTTCATCATTTGAATATCCATTACACCCCTGTGAGACAGCAGCACAGGTGAAAATCAGTACACATTTAACGAAAACTCAGAAAGAGAGAGTGCAACAGGTTCTAAATAATCATGCAGAGGTGTTAACAGACCGACCAGGGCATACAAACCTATTGGAATATGATATGAAACTCATAGACTCCACACCTGTCTGTATGAAACCATATTCGATTCCGTTTGCTAAGGAAACAGCTTTGAAGGAAGAGATAGACTATCTATTGAAGGAAGGAATTATTTCGCACAGTGAGTCTTCGTATAGCTCCGGTGTTGTACTCTTAAGGAAGCCCTCTGGAGAACATAGACTCTGTATAGATTACAGGAGACTGAACGCTATTACAGAAGGACAGGTGGATCCATTGCCGGATACAAATCAGCTGTTTGCCAGACTAAATAAAGCTAAATATTTCTCAAAAGTGGATCTGAGTAAAGGATACTATCAGATTCCAGTAAAGCCTGAGGTTAGACCATACCTAGCTTTTAGTACCTCAGAAGGACACTATGAGTTTAATAGATTGCCATTTGGATTGAAGAATGCGCCTAGTGTCTTCTCTAGAATGATGAGAAAATTATTGGATCCTCTGAATAATCCCTGTATAACAAATTTTATGGATGATATCCTTATAGCAACAGAAACATTTGAGGAACACATTGACTCTCTGAACATGCTGTTTGATCAACTTAGGGAGGCAAATTTAACAGCCCGACCAACCAAATGTTGCGTTGGATGTAAAGAATTGGAATTTTTGGGACACACAGTTTATCAGGGAAACATGACCCCTGACCCAAAGAACTTAGAGAAACTACAGAAAGCCCCGAGACCACAAACCAAGAAGGACGTGAGATCCTTTGTCTCATTATGTGGTTTCTACCAGAAGTATATCAAAAACTTTAATTCCATATGTGCACCTTTAACGGAATTGACACGTAAAGGACTTCCAGATCGCATTACATGGACACCACAATGTGAAATGACTTACCAAGAATTGAAGGAAAAGCTCACAAGTAAACCCATTTTGAAATTACCTGACTTAAGTCAAGAATTCATAGTAAGGACGGATGCAAGTAATATTGGGCTAGGTGCAACTCTACTACAGAAATCAGATGCATTGGATGGGGAATTAAGCCCAGTGGCATATGCTAGCAGAAAGTTGAATAAAGCTGAAATCAACAACTCAACTAGCGAAAAAGAATGTCTTGCAGTAATATGGGCAATAAAGAAATTCAATATTTATCTATATGGGAAGGCATTTAAGTTGCAAACAGACCACAAACCTTTATCGTTTTTTAGCACAGGCTAAGCATGAGAACTCTAGGTTACTCCGATGGTCTTTGCTTCTGGCTCCATATAATTTTAGCATTGAGTATATATCTGGAAAAACCAGTTTGGGAGCTGATTTTTTAAGCCGCCATCCGTGTGATGAGAATCACCGTAAACCCCAGAAATAATAATAAATTTCTATATGTGTATATAGAATAAAGGACTGACATATAATGTCTGTTTTAAGAGGGGAGGTGTCATGAAATATTCTAATCCACATATATAAATTATTAGGTAAATATGAAGCCTAACAAATAAAATTAATAAAGAGAAGAGCAATGGTAAAATAACAGTGCTGTCACAGAGAATGTACTCGAAATCCCCCCTTGTTTTCTGCTTCGTCTGCAAATTGTAACGCTTTCACGTTGATATAAAAGCTTACTGTATTATTACCCGCCTTCTTCAATGAAACGTGTGCTGCATTTCTAAGAAAAACATTGAGACGTACTGCGTAATGACCTAAATTAATCCTAACATTAATTATATTACGTTACCAAAACGAACGAACAGATGGACAAAAGGATAGCGAGAGGGGAGGGCTGAAAATCAGGAACGCATGCAACACGCGACGCGCGATATACAAATGCTGGCAACACGCGTGTAAGTCTACAAGCACTAACTTTTTCAGACGGACAGTGATAAAATACACTACCCTTTCCAGAGTTAGGTTTATAAATCATAACAGACTCTTATTAGAAAAGATAACAATAGATGGGTTTACGTTTGAACACATAACAGTACCCAGACAGCACATCTTCCAAACAGGAGGTAGAAGAAATTGCATATTTTGAACGCAGCCACGTAGCTCCTTTAAATTAGTATTTTGGGTTCCTTAGGGCTTGCTGACAAATAATATGTAAAACGTTACGCAAATAGTCCAGGAATTAATAAATTATACCCAAAATAAAATATTGGGGGTGCCTGACAGCATAAAATCATTTCTGCTCATAAGATTTTTTTTTAACGTGTTTGAAAAAAAATTTACGTTACAGAAATAGCCTACCATGTAAACTTCAAATTGATTGGAGCGCAACAAATGAAAGCCTAACCACGATTGGTCGGGCTATAAATACTATCATGGTTGTTAGGGGAGACGGGAAAAGATAACATTTTTTCAAACACTTGTCGAAACGTGGCTCATTGGCCAGTCTCGCTGATATACACACTTGGGAGCGTTAGTTCGAAACCACTTGTTTAAATACACTTGATAAAGCATCAGTGCGTTGAAGCCAGCTTATATTTGGCTCAATAAAAGCCTGGAAGATAAGCAGATGGAGATTTGTGCCAGTTTGTGCCAGAATTCATTGCTAATCAACGTATCTGTGTTATTCGTATGAATTGTGGTAAGCTTGAACCATTTAATATCTTTTAATGAAAATTGAATGTGAATTGTTGATTTATGCCTGTATATATATGTGTAGTTCAGTGGCAAACGTGAGGTAAAGCCTAAAATGCTCCAGCCTTAACAGAGGGTGTCGGAGAGAAGTAAAACGGCATGGAATGGCCAAACAGTACACTGACACCTGGATGATTGACTAGAAAGAAATAATGCTGGAAGTGCAGAGGCGTAGTAACCATTAAGAAGGGTAATACTGGAATAAAGTATTTCAAATGAAGCTGACTGTTGGCCTAACGCTCTGAACGCAATGTTTGTGCTGTATTGTGATCAGTGTAAAAGAGAATATAAATTAGTTATGAAGTAGAAGGTACATCCTTCTTGATTTCAGGGACAGTGGTCTTGATGGTACTGAGCAGCATCTGGTCAGAGATTTGCTGAATCCAGAGTCGGACAGCATACTCCTTGGTCTTTTTAGCGATCAGTGAGGTGTCTCCTGAGCCCAGAGGAGAATTCGAGCAGAGGAGTCCTTTCCTGCCGCCATCACTCAAGATAAGCAGAGTTGGCCAGCTGAGCTCAACATTATGTCCCCTCATCTTGAAATAACTTTATAAAAATACTATTCAGAGGGGAATTTACTTGTCTTAAAATCAGGAACTTTGAACATCTCAAATACTGGTCCCTAAAGACAAACTATTGAAGTCATGATGACAAATACCAACAGAGCTTGAACAAAACAAAACCAGTATTACCTCATTTTACTACTACACAACTGACACACATAGAACATTTGTAATAATATATGTCACTACAATATTCATATTACATACATTCTGTACATAACTTGTAATTTAAATTGATTGTGATTCCTGGTTCCCTTGTAGTTGAATCAGGACACATATTCATTCATGCCAGTAATGAATACATATTGTTATTCGAAAGTTTATCAGTGACTCTTTTAAGATATCTTTGTAGAGTGTTATATGTATGTGAGTGTCACAGTGTTGTCAAGAGTAGTGGATTAAATTAAATTGTTTATCTGTCTGTTGTTGTGACTTACACTCATCATACACATACCCTAGACACATAACGTAGCATCACACTATTCCAGAATAATTCTGACTGAGATATATAGATATGTGGTAGCAAGTAAGGTTATCTATAATACACTACTCTTAATAGATATAGATACCTTCACAGCTGATCTCAGTCAGTACACTAAGTTCCCTATAAGTATTTATAACATCCCACTTCACCACAAGGGTGTAGAGGTTAGCCAGAGAGAGCGCCATGTTATCATGTAAACTGCTTCCAGTCCAGTACCACCTCAGACATGACCAAACCACAGGAACTGGGACTGTTCCACTCGGCTTTGAACGACCAGTGCTATTGTAAATAAGCACAGACAAAACATGTGACAAAGGAAGAGAAACAGCGGCTACAGAAAAATACATTCGTTATGAAGTTTTTGTTTTTGGGTGTACGACAACATTATTTTGTGACTTTCGTAATTTACTGGGGGTCCTCCAAACACCATGAGATGTTTAACCCGTCAGCTACTAAATTCATTGCATCTAAGGTACAGTGTTGTTCTGACTTGGATAAGTTGATTCTCGACTTACATGATTTAGAAAGTAGCCCATATTCATTACGATGACAGGGCTGCATACAAGCAGATTATTTGTTTCTCTGGAACTGGAGGAATGGTCTACCTAGCTCTACAAACTCCGCGCTACAAATCCACAGTTAATTTAATAAAAATACGTAAAATTTAATGGCATAGACTAACGTACAGGAATGATGAGATGTTAAGTCCTGTAGAGCTGGGGCATCTCACATGGTTACACATAATATTTAGTCAATAACTATAGGATGGGCCAAACGTCTGGAAATATAGGATGGGCCAAACGTCTGGAAATATAGGATGGGCCAAACGTCTGGAAATATAGGATGGGCCAAACGTCTGGAAATATAGGATGGGCCAAACGTCTGGAAATATAGGCAATTTGTCTTATCTAAATGTATTGGCCTTTCTAACTTATGTAATAATTGTTGTCTGTGCCAATATGGATTCGACATTTGCAGCAGATTAACGCACCACGATTGTTCTCATGTACACAAGACAGGGATCCTCACATAGACAAGAAGTAGCCGAATTCTCTATGAATCCAGACTTTTGGGACACACTGTAAATAATTCAACTAAAATATTCCAAAAGTAGTAGTGTTAGTGAGAAACAAAGTTGTGGAATGGAGAGAGAACGACGAGTTCTTTTTCTAATCAGAAGTAAGGAAAACAAACTGGAGTCTAAAAATGATAAGTGAAGACTCTTTCAGAAACTGTACCAAGAATAAAACTGTTGGTTGACAAGACAAAGAATCAAGGGGTATAACTAATTAGTTTAAATGTATTCTGATACATTTTGTGTAAAATTATAATAAAAAACGTTGTTATGTACCAAATAATGTTTTCTTTATGACACTTTAATTAACATGTTTGTGACGTTAGTCCTATTTATTCGTTCCATTTGTTTCTGCCCACCATCACATAGTTAAATAAATTATTCACTAAATGACCTAGAATATAGTCAACATTATTGTATCATGGACACACAACAGATAGATATTCCCACACTACTAATTTTCTTAATGAAAGTGTGTAACCAGTAAAGATAGAGGGCTGAACATTTCAAACATACAAAACAAATTTATCACAGGCAGTAATTAAAATGTACGAGTTTTCATTTCACGCATTGGTTTAGAGCCAATAAAAAATGGAAAAAAAAATAAAATTTAAACACAGGCTTTTAATGCACTAAAAAGGCACACATAATTTTTTCAAGGAGTGTATAGCATGCTGTCAAAAAATGTAACATTCCATTGACAAAAAGCCTGGGACGATGATTCTACATGAAATTAACTTCTGCTTTATACTTCATTAGACACTTATGGATAAAATATTTGATAAACAGCGCTTAAGAATAGAGAACCTGTGACACTTGGTCGTTCTCGTTTTATATACAAGCTATCATGTTCATCCATATTTCGTTTTACTCAGACGACTTGCAGCTTTCTTTCCACATATGTCCTTGTACATTCCGTTCATCCTACGATTTGCTAGGTTTAGCAGAAGTGACAAACATTCTTATCAATTCACGCGTTGACACACTAGCATTCAATTATCTTAGAAAATACTGCATGCCTTGCACTGTCATCTACACCTAAACATACCTTGTTTCCTCCTGGAAGCAAAGGTGAAAGAATTATCACTTTTCATCCATCCTGTTTGGTATAGTTCTATTCGAACGTGGCAACCCTTAACACACAAAAAATGTTTCGCTACGCGTCCAAATTTCCTTTGTACGAGGGGCGTTCAGAAAGTAATGCACCACATCGTTTTTCTCAGGTAATAATGAAGATAGAAGCGTGAAATTTTGCACACTTCACATATAGCATGCGCCAATTGTGTGCATTAAATTGCACTGCAACCGGCCAAATAATACGGCTGCCCTAAACCGTTGAAATGGAGCGTGTTAGCAACTTGCGTTATAAGCAGCGAATTGTGATAGAATTTCTCGTTGCAGAGAAGGAAACTGTTGTGAACATTCACAAGCGTCTATGTGATGTGTATGGAAGTTTTGCAGTCGACAGGAGTACAGTCAGTCGCAAGGTTTAGAGAATCGAAGAATCAGGAAGTGGAGATACGGAGCTGCTTGATCGGCCGCGCTGTGGACGTCCTGCCACAGCCACCAACGCAGAAATGTTGAAATGCGCTGAGGGCATTATTCTTACTGATAGGCGAATCACTACTCAACAATTGGCCTTACAGCTGTCAGTCAGCATTGATAGTGCAAATGCAGTTATAAAAACTCTCGGATGTTTCAAGGTGTGCGCAAGATGAGTTCCTCGAAGTCTCACAAATGACCACCGATTGCAAAGGAAAGCAATTTCTTCTGAATTGTTGGAGCGTTTCAATGCTGATGGAGAGAACGTTGTGGCTAAGATCGTTACAGGTGACGAAACCTGGGCACATCATTTTGAACCTGAGACAAAAAGACAGTAAATAGAGTGGCATCATCCGCAATCACTACGAAGAAAGAAATTCAAGACAATTCCTTCAGCTCGAAAGGTCATGATCACTGTCTTTTGGGACATTGAAGGTGTGATTCTATTGGATGTTATGCCAAGAGGAGAGACAATCAATTCGCAAGCTTACATTAAGACATTGAAAAAAACTCAATCAATGTTTTCGCAGAGTTCGGCCGCACAAGAATCCAGCAGACCTGCTTCTCCTTCACGACAATGCGCGACCTCACACAAGTCTGGCAACAAGGGAAGCAATCACCAAATTGGGTTGGACTGTACTACCCCATCCACCCTATAGTCCCGATTTGGCACCCTCTGATTTTCATCTATTTGGTCCACTTAAAGATGCATTCCGTGGGACAAGGTTTGAAGATGATGAAGGAGTGATTCATGCAGCGAAGAAATGGCTAAATATTCAAAACAAAATCTGGTACAGGCTAGGAATACATGCACTTGTTTCGCGCTGGCATAAAGCCGTACAAGTTGATGGGGATTATGTTGAATAAAACCGATGTTTACATGACATATCCATGTATATTGTGCATAAATTTCATGCTTTTTGAATAAACAGCTCCTGAGAAAAACGATGTGGTGCATTACTCTCTGAACGCCCCTCGTATATTACGTCTCCGCTGGTGCCGTAGCTCGCAGCATTTGATTGATCAATACAATTTTACTGCGAGCATCGATCCCAAAGGTAATGGTACCAAATTTTCCTACAATTATAAATTGCTTTTTTCCATTTCAATTTGCGTAAGGAGTTATTTGGTTTTTGGCAGTTGAAAACTGTAAAGCTAGCTGCAACGACAGATTGTTTTTCCTCGTTGGAAATGTAGAAGAAGATTTGTCCATGCTAAAGTGTGTCCAGTCCATAATGACCAGGTGCTATGGGGCAAGTCATGTTACTTGTACAATCAGTCATACCAGACACGTGGTCCATGTATTGTGGAGAATTCATAACATTTTCTCCATGCAACACATAATTTTTATTTTCCTAGTGGTATTCTCATTCGTTTTTGTGTTTGTTATAACCAGTGTCATTAGCATGGTTTGGCCATGTCTGCAGAGTGAGAGAAGATTGGCTAACACGACAAGCATGGGAAACTAAGAGCCAGGGATCCAGACCTCCAGGACGACCCAGAACCCTAGGAGGACAACATTAGACAATCTTTGAAAGACTGAGGAGTAAAATGGACCCAGACCAGGAGGAAGACAGACGATAGGATAAGATTGCGTTCTCTTCCAAGCCTCTAAAGCTTACGATAGAAGAGGAACGACTAAGTAAGTCATTAATCTTGTATTTATGTTCTTTCATTTATTCTTTTCTTCTTGTCTAGAGCAATTTTTTTTAAAATGTCATGTTTGTTATAGTCCGTTCGGAAATTCGTGCCCACAGAAAGCTTCAATTTTCTCCAAAACTGTTTGTTGTATGGACATGAATTTTTGCATGCAGTCTTAGATTTTCCATGCAGTTAAGATTTTGCGATCATTACATCCACAGCTGTCGCGAAATTTGCAAAACGGCGATTTTCTTTGATCTGCCGACAACTTTTGTGAAGGATTAAGCAATGATTAATTTTAGCTCGTTTAAGCCCCCAACTCTGATTTACTCAGTGGAATTCTTATTATTGTGCCAAAGCACTGTTTAGAGTGTATTTAGTAAATTGACTGAGACAGACATGAAGTACATTTAAAATGATTAAATCAAGGTTAAATTTGTATAATTACAAATAACAAAATTTAATAATCACTTTGGTTTTAACAGTTTAAAAAATTGAATAGTTTAAAAGAAAATATTCATCCTTGGAGGATGGTAAAATGTTTAGTTCAGAAGTCACGTGATAGCTAATAGAACTACTTAGCTGTCAGTGACGGTTCTGTTCCTTCTAATGGTTGGTTCCTGGTAGATGGATCACGCTTGTCGCTGGTCAAGGTTGTAGGGTTTAGCACGTTCCCAGAAGTGTCAGGAAGTGTCTACAAAGTGGTGCCTTGTCTTAACGCTCAGGCCACTGTTCCCTTCATGTTCCAGAGATAGTACACTCAAATGGTACCCCCACCAACAACTATGAATAGAAACGAAACGATCTCCTGAGTATTGCGTTTCCCGACACATACTTAGTGTATCCTCTTTCTGTTATTCCACCATAACAGCTGCCCACAGTTTACCCTTGATGAGAATTAACCTGAACACCTCGAAAGAAAACTTTCTTTACATTTAAATTAAATAGCTTTATCTTTATTTTAAATTTAAATTAAACGGTTAATAGTGCAGGTATAATATGTTTACATTTACATCTCCACTGTTTGAAAAGTGTTCACAATATAAATTAAATATGTTGTCATTTACATTTACGCTGCTTGAAAAGTTTGAAACTTTCATTAGTTTTAAAGTGAATATGTTTACATAGACATTTACTCTGGTTTGAAACTGAAAGTATTATAATTAGACTGTACATTATTTTTTTCCCTCCCTGCTCCATATTGAACCTGGGACTATTTATGTGTTTAGTTCTCTGCAAAAAAACTAGCAATAAAGAAGTCACCAACCCCTTGCAGTGGGGTTCATGAAATCATTCTACACGCTGAGGTTGCCATCCTCAATTGACTTGGACATCCACTAGCGATTTTTACATTTTAATATTCACATGGCAATATATGCGTAATAGATCACATGTTAGTAATGAAAAACATAGAATGTTAAATGAAAAATTACGCCAATCCTAGCTCACATATCTTTTGCTCAGATGAATAAAGTTAAGGCACTGGCAGATGCCTTTTTACACGTGTTCTTGGGGTCGTTACGTTTATAAGACAATTCTTTCTATGACTCCGTGTATTTCAATTTCCTCAGTTTTGGTTTCCTCTTTAAATGGATGGAGTTTTCCAAGGCTGTTTTGTAAGTCTTTTTAAATACTTCAATAAAAGTGGTCCGTTCTGATAAGATGGAATTCTGATTCTAACTTCTGGCAGTCTGTTGTTGTCTTAGCAAGCGTGAATTTTCACAGTGAATAAACCTTGCACAAAAGCCAGGTTATATTGTCTGTCCTCCCCCGCATATGTTTGTTATGAAGCTAATCAGGGCTCCAATCATTTTCAAACATGCGTGTTGTGTGGGGAAATTAAAAAATATTCCGACATCGAATAATTTTGCTCGTAATGCAAATATATGGCAATCAAACCTCCGATACCTTGTGTGCAAACTCACAAAACAATCGGTAAACTCTCTCAGCAATGTGAGAAATATGTAACATTTTATTGCTGTATCTAAAGTAATTTTGTCGGTCCTGTCTGTCCATAAGGTGTCTTCCCGTATTACCAGCTTTGCGACGAGCGCAGTCTGGCCTTATTTCAGAGTAAGCAATTACGCTGGCGATTTGTAGGGCTAATCTGTAGTCTGATGTCAGCTGCACCCGCGATTAGCTAGCATGGTTGTCGTTAATATTATCTCAGCCGCTCCTTGCAAAGCAGGGAAAAATAGGTAACAATGAGACATGACGACTTATCCCCGAGAGGAGTGAAAGAATGTAGATACACAATATCTGCTACATAGCAGAGAAAAAAATTGCCGACCATGGAAAAAGCACGTAAATAATCAGTACAACAATGTAACTGATACTGCCATAGTGAAAGAGAGATCAAGAAGAGGTCGCCCCAAAATCCATCTTGTAACCCAAAGTCCAAACGCTAATGATATAAATTGTAAAAACTGAAGGATAAATCAATGAAGCAATTAAATTCAGAGGCTAAAACATTTCACTCACTGCATGTTCTATCATTTTTAAGTAACTTTATTTGTAAATGTAACAAAAGTTGAAAATAAAAATTATAATGAATACCATAATTATTACAAAAGAATATGTCTTTCCTGAAATAGTTAGTGAGTGGAGGCAAATAAAGCTCATCTGGTGCTTTTGCTCTCTCCTCGTAAAAACCGACTAAGGAGGGTTGTGCATGGGGCCAGATACTCCATGGTGAAGAAAGTCAGATGTGTGGGTGTTGCCTGTTTGTAAGAGGTGTGGGTGTTATGTGTTAGCAAAATGTATGGCTGTTATGCGGTAGTGAGATGATTGGGTGCTATTTGTTAGTGAGAGGTGTGGCTGTTACTTGTTGGCGAGATGTGTGGGTGTCACCTGTTTGTCAGAAGCCCATGTGTTACATATTAGTGAGATGTGTTAATACAATTATAAGAATAATATTAGCACCAGTTTAATCATTAGTGAGGAAAAAAGTAAAACTTCCAAAATTATCCCAGACATTATAATCAAAAGTAGGAAGAAACATACTAATGTCAAAAATATTAATAACAGCAACATTACAAAAATTTAATACATAATATGTAATATAAATACTAAATAAACGTTATCTGCAAATAAATGCAACGTTAAAAAGATATGCAAATAACAATTTTACATTCTAATCACTAGTCAAAAAGACTAATATACTCAGTGATAAACTTGTGCCCGTGTCAGTTACACGGCACCAAAGTGACTGTATGTGCCCGTCGGTCAGTTAAATGCGCAAGTAGTTATATTGATTTTGTTTTCAATAGGAGCTAATCATTTATATGTTGTTGTTGTTCAAGTGCTAACAGGCCTTCCGCCAGAGATGGACATTCTTGACTTTTGCTCATTTTCTTTTATAGGTTCGTTCTTACCCTTTATTTTTAGTGATAAGCAAAACAGTCATAAAATGGCAAGGTATATCCAAATAAAATACTGTAAAGTTCCACAAACAGAAATGCGGTAAATTCAACCATAATTTTATTGATCGTCATTTGACAAGCACTGGTATTTTCACAATGACATGATCGTTACTTACTTATAAACAAAATAGTGTAGTATCTAAAAGGAAAATATATCTAACAGAAGAAAAAAAAATGAACTGATCTTGATAATCTCAAAGACGAAGTTCACCTAACACTACAAACTGCGTAGCACAAATTTCTATCTATCTAATCTCCAAGACGAAACTCGAATCTGGCTTGCCTAACACAACACAATGCATACCTAGCAAATTTCTGCCCTTTCTCGCACTTTTCCACCTTTTATACAGCTACTTCTTTTTCCCGCCATTTTTCACACGACTCATTAATTTTTCCACACGTTACAATTTTCTACACACATCTCTCTGTTTTCGACATTTTGCACACGTCTTTGTTTCCTTTCGACATTTTGTCACCTCTCTTTTCCATCTAAACAATGGAAAAAAAACCAATATCACAACATTCTTTTCACACTTTCTTCGCATAACACCCATTCATTATTATTATCTGGGTCTGCCCTACATTTGCCCTCTCAGAGCAGTGACTGCTAACTAAACTTTTTATGATACTGCGTTTTGTGCAAAATCGACGTATCTGCTTTTAAGGTCTGTCGTTCTTCTATGTAGCTTCTTATATCGCGTATAAATGCTAGTGTAGTAGCAGGGATAATGCTAGCGTGGTAGGCCATGCGGTCACAAACTAATGAAGTAAGAAAGTTATAATACTAGTATGTATTAAACCACGTATATTGATATGCACAATATTATACGTTGTAAAAAAAGTTGAAAATAAAGAATTACAGTAATTACTACAATTAAAGCTAAATAATGTTTTTAATGAGATAGACTCTCCCAAAATGGTGGATGAGCGGAGGCAAATGAAGCTGATCTGATGCTTATCCGCTCTCCACCCATTTCTTTAAAAAAAAATGATGTGTGTGTAAATTGTTTGAGAGGTATATATGCAGTAATGAGATGTATGGGTGCTTCTTGTTAGGGAGAGGTGTGGGTGCTGCTTATTTGTGAGAGATATGTGTGTTATTTGTTGGTGAAATGTGTGGCTGTTATGCGGTAGTGAGATGTATGGTTGCTGTTTGTTAGTGAGAGGTGTGGCTGTTACTAGTTGGCGAGATGTGTGGGTGTTACCTGTTTGTCAGAAGCGCATCTGCTACATGTTAATGAGATGTGTTAATACAATTATAAAAATAATGTTAGCACCAGTTTGAATCATTAGTAAGGAAACTATGGGACTTCCAAAATTACTATAAATATAGCTGAAGAATATGTTTAATGAGATATACACTCCCAAAATGGTACATGAGCGGAAGCAAATGAAGCTGATTTGATGCTTATCCTTTCTCCACCCATTTCTTTTAAAAAAAATTGATGTGTGTGTGTGTAACTTGTTGGGAGGTATGTGTGCTAAATGTTCGAGAGATTATGTAAAATATGTGTTCGTGAGGTGTGTGGTTAGAAGTGTTGGTGTTACTTGTTAGTGAAATGTGGATGATTTTGGATGTTAGAGAGATGTATGCACCTGTGTGTTACCGGGACCCGTTAAGGGAGCACATAATAGTAACACTGTTCCCTACCATGCATGTCGTAAAAACCGATTAAGGAGGGTTGTGCATGGGGCCAGATACCCCATGCTGAAGAAAGTCAGATGTGTGGGTGTTGCTTGTTTGTAAGAGGTGTGGGTGTTATTTGTTAGCAAAGTGTATGGCTGTTATGCGGTAGTGAGATGTTTAGTTGCTATTTGTTAGTGAGATGTGTGGGTGTCACCTGTTTGTCAGAAGCGCATGTGTTACATATTAGTGAAATGTGTTAATAAAATTATAAAGATAATATTAGCACCAGTATAATCATTAGTGAGGGAAAAAATAAAACTTCCAAAATTATCCCAGACATTATAATCAAAAGTAGGAAGAAACATACTAATGTCAAAAATATTAGTAACAGCAACATTACAAAAATTTATTTCATATGTAATTTAAATACTAAATAAATGTTATCTGCAAATAAATGCAAAGTTAAAAAGATACGCAAATAACAATTTTACATTCAAATCACTAGTCAAAAAGAATAATATACTCAGTGATAAACTAATGAAGTAAGAAAATTGTAATGCTAGTATGTATATTGATATGCAAAATTTTATAAATTCTTTTTAAAAAAAAGTTGAAAATAAAGAATTACAATAATGACTATAATTATAGCTAAAGAATGTTTTTAATGAGATAGACTCTCCCAAAATGGTGGAAGCAAATGATGCTGATCTGATGATTATCCGCTCTCCACCCATTTCTTTTTTTAAAAATTGATGTACTCGTATGTATGTAATTTGTTGGAGAGGTATATGTGCTGTATGTTCGAGAGTTTATGTAAGCTATGGTGTAGTGTATAGTTAGAATTGTTAATGCACAGAATAGTAATAGCTATAATTATGTAAACCATGTTATTGAGGTGTGTGGTTAGAAGTGTTGATGTTACTTGTTAGTGAGATGTGGATGATTTTGGATGTTAGAGAGATGTATACACCTGTGTGTTACTTGTTAGTGAGATGTGGATGATTTTGGATGTTAGAGAGATGTATACACCTGTGTGTTACTTGTTAGTGAGATGTGGATGATTTTGGATGTTAGAGAGATGTATACACCTGTGTGTTACTTGTTAGTGAGATGTGGATGATTTTGGATGTTAGAGAGATGTATACACCTGTGTGTTACTTGTTAGTGGATGTTAGAGAGATGTATACACCTGTGTGTTACTTGTTAGTGAGATGTGGATGATTTTGGATGTTAGAGAGATGTATACACCTGTGTGTTACTTGTTAGTGAGATGTGGATGATTGTGGATGTTAGAGAGATGTATACACCTGTGTGTTACTTGTTAGTGAGATGTGGATGATTGTGGATGTTAGAGAGATGTATACACCTGTGTGTTACTTGTTAGTGAGATGTGGATGATTGTGGATGTTAGAGAGATGTATACACCTGTGTGTTACTTGTTAGTGAGATGTGGATGATTTTGGATGTTAGAGAGATGTATACACCTGTGTGTTACTTGTTAGTGAGATGTGGATGATTTTGGATGTTAGAGAGATGTATACACCTGTGTGTTACTTGTTAGTGAGATGTGGATGATTGTGGATGTTAGAGAGATGTATACACCTGTGTGTTACTTGTTAGTGAGATGTGGATGGATGATTTAGTGATGATGTTAGAAGAGAGATGTATACACCTGTGTGTTACTTGTTAGTGAGATGTGGATGATTGTGGATGTTAGAGAGATGTATACACCTGTGTGTTACTTGTTAGTGAGATGTGGATGATTGTGGATGTTAGAGAGATGTATACACCTGTGTGTTACTTGTTAGTGAGATGTGGATGATTGTGGATGTTAGAGAGATGTATACACCTGTGTGTTACTTGTTAGTGAGATGTGGATGATTGTGGATGTTAGAGAGATGTATGCACCTGTGTTACTTGTTAGTGAGATGTGGATGATTTTGGATGTTAGAGAGATGTATACACCTGAGTGTTACTTGTTAGTGAGATGTGGATGATTGTGGATGTTAGAGAGATGTATGCACCTGTATGTTACCGGGGCCCGCAAGGGAAGCACAGAATAGTAACACTGTTTCCTACCATGCATGTCGTAAAAACCGACTAAGGAGGGTTGTGCATGGGGTCAGATACCCCATGCTGAAGAAAGTGAGATGTGTGGGTGTTGCTTGTTAGTGAGAAGAGTGGGTGCTGCTTTTTAGTGAGAGGTGTGGGTGCTGCTTGTTAGTGAGAAGAGTGGGTGCTGCTTGCTAGTGAGAGGTGTGGGTGTTGCTTGTTAGTGAGAAGAGTGGGTGCTGCTTGCTAGTGAGAGGTGTGGGTGTTGCTTGTTAGTGAGAAGAGTGGGTGCTGCTTGTTAGTGAGAGGTGTGGGTGCTGCTTGTTAGTGAGATGTATGGGTGTTACATGTTTGTCAGAAGTGTAGGTGTTACATGTTAGCGAGATGTGTGGGTATTACTTGTTAATGAGAAGTATGGGTATTGCATGTTAGTGAGATGTGCAGGTGTTATATGTTAGTGAGATTCTCAGGTGTTACACGGTAATGAGATGTATAGGTGCAACATGTTGGTGAAATGTGGATGTTATATGTAAGTGAGATGTTTGGGTGTTACCTGTTAGTGAGATGTGTGGCTGTTACATGTTCATGAGATGTATGGTTGTTACATGTTGGTTGGATATGTGGGTATGTTACATGTTAGTGAGGTGTATAGGTGTTACATGTATGTGACATGTGTGTGAATTACATGCTAGAGGGATGTATGAGGGTTACATGTTAGTGAGGTGTGGTTATTACATGTTTACTGAGATGTGCGGGTGTTACTTGTTAATGAGACTTGTAGGTGTTAGATGTTAGTTAATTGTGTGGGTGTTACATGTTACTGAGACGTTTGTGTTACACGTTAGTGAGACGTGTGTGTTTTATATTTTTGTGAGATGTGTCGGTATACATGTTTTAGTGAGATGTGTGATTGTTACATGTTCATGAAATGTGTGGGTGTTACGTGTTAGTGAGATGTATGGGTGTTACTTGTTATTGAGATGTGTGGGTTTTATATGTTAGTGAGATGTGTGGGTGATATATGTTATTTTTATGTGCGGGTGTTACATGTTTATGAAATGCGTGGGTGTATGTCAAGAACCGCTTATCGTGGAGGACACTCAACGGGTTACAGCACTGCAGTGTGGATTTATAATAACAAAATATGCTCGTTCTTCCAGAAGTATGTCCACCCAACAATGGCTGACATAACTAACAAACACCTTCAACAAGTCCTTCCATTTAATACTCTATACACTCAATAAGGCCTCACACGACAGTCACAGTCATCAAATACAATAATGAAATACCACTACAAACTTGTCTTAGCAGCTGAAACTATCATGCGAATTATACTGAAATCAAGGCTATGAATATCGCTCACCTGAGCGGCAAAACTGAGGCAATGACACACTCAAATCATCGACATCTTGTTAAACTATGGCCTGTAGATAATACACTCTAGACCCTACACTGCTCTAGAATTACCACGTAATTATCACCATCAGACAATATGGAAGGCACTCAGTTTACAGTCCTTACTATACATCACACAGCGAACTCGCTGGCATAAGGGACAAATAGGTCCTCCTTCCTGGACGAAGGCTAGTATCTCACTAACTCATTTTGCGCCCTTTTCCCCCCGACTTCCGGTAGTCACATGACCCACCAGTTTGGCTAACCTCGGCTTTTCCGAGTGGATTTTTCCGCCGAACACAAGACATATGATGCACTGCGAAATAACGCTGTGACAGTGTTACATGATAGTGAGCTGTGTGAGTGTTACATGTACCTAAGATGCGTGCATGTTACATGTTAGTAAGTTGTGTCGATGTTGCTTGTTAATGAAATGTGTGTGTTTTGCATGTTAGTGAGATGTGTGAATGTTCATGTTAGTGATGTGTGGGTGGAAAAATGTTAGTGAGATATGTTGGTGTTGTGTGTTAGTGGATGTATGAGTGTTACATGCTAGTGAAAAGTATTGATAGTACATAGTAAGGAGATGTATGGATGTTACATGTTAGTGGGATGGGTGCACACATCTCACTAACATGCAATACACACACATCTTACTAACATGTACCAACAACTAGTCTAACTAACTTGTAACACTTGTACATCTCACTAACACATACCGCTTAAACATCTCACAAACATGTACACCCACACATCTCACTAACTTGTAACACCAACACATGCAAAACACATTCGTCTCACTAACAAGTAACATCCACACCTTTTACTAACATGAACATCCACACTCTCATTAACATGTGACACCCACACATTTCACTAACAAGTAAGACCCACACGTCTCATTAACATGTGACACCCACACATTTCACTAACAAGTAAGACCCACACATCTCATTAACATGTGACACTCACACATTTCACTAACAAGTAAGACCCACACATTTCACTAACATGTAAGACCCACACATTTCACTAACATGTAAGACCCACACATTTCACTAACATGTAACCCCCTTACATATCAGGATGTGTTTCATTTATAGTAATTTGTTTTTGTTTGTATTTATTTTATTTTTACACTATATTATCTCTAGCAGTTATTTTATCTTTACACTATATTATCTCTAGCAGTTATTTTATCTTTACACTATATTATCTCTAGCAGTTATTTTATCTTTACACTATATTATCTCTAGCAGTTATTTTATCTTTACACTATATTATCTCTAGCAGTTATTTTATCTTTACACTATATTATCTCTAGCAGTTATTTTATCTTTACACTATATTATCTCTAGCAGTTATTTTATCTTTACACTATATTATCTCTAGCAGTTATTTTATCTTTACACTATATTATCTCTAGCAGTTATTTTATCTTTACACTATATTATCTCTAGCAGTTATTTTATCTTTACACTATATTATCTCTAGCAGTTATTTTATCTTTACACTATATTATCTCTAGCAGTTATTTTATCTTTACACTATATTATCTCTAGCAGTTATTTTATCTTTACACTATATTATTTCTAGCAGTTATTTTATCTTTACACTATATTATCTCTAGCAGTTATTTTATCTTTACACTATATTATCTCTAGCTGTTATTTTATCTTTACACTTTTTTTTTTATGTTAGCCTTTGTTTTTGTAATATAGTGTTTTATTAACTTTTGTATTTCTGATAGAGTCTTAGTGCCTATGAGATTTTCTACACTCATTTTTACCTCGTGGTTACTACATTATGTCTTAACGTTCTTGCCTCTGCTGGTCATATTGTTTGCAGTCCACCAGAAAGTGTCTAATTGTGTTTATGTCTTGTCACTCTTCGCATGTGGGTTCCTCTATCATGAAATATCCGGTTCCAAGCATGAGCCTCAGCAATGTTTTATTAATTGTTATTTTTAGTTCATCCTGTATTTGAAATTTTTTTTGTAGATACAACAATTCCAATCCGGGCGCTACATAAGTAATTCATAAATAACACATAAGGAAGGGAAACCCGAGGCCTGTAAACAGTAAATTAATATTAGACAAACATAAAGGTATGTTTTCAGGCACTCGTAAGAAATAAAGAAGTAGAACACTTGGACAACAGAAAAACAACAGACGTGAGTGGCTTACCCAGGGTTCGAACCCCGTACCTTCCGTACGACAACTCCGCCTAGCTATCAAGCGAATCACACTGACCCCACGGCCAGCTAGGCATCCCCAAAAAAGGATGCTTTACTGACTATTTATCAGTATGAAACACAAGATAACACCGGAAGTATACAGTGGGCAACTCAGCCCCTTAATGACGCAATCACTTCTGTTGTTCCCCTATTAACAGTATGTGTCAGTCCAAACAAGACAAAGACCTTGATACTGGGTCCAGTAAATAGTAGAAGACTTAAGGACAGTAGTATAGAACAGAGGGTAGGTTTCTGGTATTGTATAAACATAAATAACACATAAGGAAGGGAAACCCGAGGCCTGTAAACAGTAAATTAATATTAGACAAACATAAAGGTATGTTTTTCAGGCACTCGTAAGGACAGTAGTATAGAACAGAGTTCCTTATGTGTTATTTATGTTTATACAATACCAGAAACCTACCCTCTGTTCTATACTACTGTCCTTAAGTCTTCTACTATTTACTGGACCCAGTATCAAGGTCTTTGTCTTGTTTGGACTGACACATACTGTTAATAGGGGAACAACAGAAGTGATTGCGTCATTAAGGGGCTGAGTTGCCCACTGTATACTTCCGGTGTTATCTTGTGTTTCATACTGATAAATAGTCAGTAAAGCATCCTTTTTTGGGGATGCCTAGCTGGCCGTGGGGTCAGTGTGATTCGCTTGATAGCTAGGCGGAGTTGTCGTACGGAAGGTACGGGGTTCGAACCCTGGGTAAGCCACTCACGTCTGTTGTTTTTCTGTTGTCCAAGTGTTCTACTTCTTTATTTCTTACGAGTGCCTGAAAACATACCTTTATGTTTGTCTAATATTAATTTATAAGTAATTCACAGGCGATTTGCTGCATTCTTTAGTTTAACATACACGAAAGACCGCCAACAGATATGAATTTAACTGTATATCTTGAAAATAGCCAATGTGTGTATTTCAACCCTAACAATGCCGCGGATGTTGTTAATAATCCACGAGATACTACTTTGATGTATTTTTTTTTTCAAATTGAGCTGAAATGATTTTTTTGCAAAGACTTTAGCAATTATGAAGTTCCGACATACTGTACATGGAATGGAAATACATTTCAGCGGCGAAAGTAAGGTGTTCCAGTTGAAGGCCTCCCAGACATTAAAAAAAATGTTTGGGGGCGTGACTATACCGTCCACCCCAATAACGTTGAAATTTATTATTTATGGTTCTTACTCCACGTTGTTGAAGGTCCTACATCTTTAGAAAACTTAAAAACAGTTCAGTGTATCCGACATCCTACATATCAGGCACCATATAAAGTATGATGCTGATTGGAACAATACACTGCAGGCGGCTGCTTTGCCCAGTTCACCTTCGTTGCTTAGGTATTTGTTAGCCATTATGTTTGTATTTTGCCACGTATCTGATCCACTACCTTTTTTGTTGTCATACAGTGACAGCATGTGAGAAGATATTTTACTCCGAATTAGCCATGAACAGTCCGTAGAACACTTGCCTTACAGCAATGAAAAATACAGTTCTGCTTAAACTGACCATAAACAAAATTATAGTACTTAAAAAACCTTACAAGTCTTCTGCAAACAAATGATTAGGATTCTTCTGCTTTTGACCGACTATATCTGCAAAAAACGACATACGACCAACAGTCGTTGTTACCCATTATCACAAGAGATACAAGGGCAGCCGAATGAGTGATTAAAACGATCTTTCGTTTCGCCTGACGTTAAAAACCTATCCTTCTCTAAGAATATGCGTGCTCAAATTGACGAGAACGTCGGTATGTCTTTTTTTTTTGTAGATTTGTTGATGAAAGTTGGACACGGAGACTTGCTTGTACAGGGAGGAAATATCAGTTTCAATAACACTCAGCTATGTAAAGTTGTTCACGATATCCCAGCGTTGACTTGAGCGATGAGAGCTTCTCATATGGGCAACTGTATGTGGCATTTTCCCGAGTGAGCACACCATAACACTTATGGCGTATAGAAAGAAGCCCTCACTTAAATTACTTGTGTCAGAAGCAAGAATCAATGCAATAATACAATTAAAACCAAAAATACATGAATCTTCCAAACCTATTCGCATCAAACCCGACTTGCACCAATTCCGATATGGACCCGAGCTAAACCGGGTATGACCGCTAGTCTTAATGAATAAGAAAATGTTATTTTATTGGTTTTTTTCACGCGTCTATTTGAAAGGGTTTCTCTGTGGCATTATTGCCAGTACCTCCAGGTAATTGACTACAAAGATCCAGTGAAAGTAAAAGAGAGAATGTAAAGGAGTGAAATGTCGGGGGAGAAATAGTGATATCATCAATATACGAAGCAGAAACAGCTCGCTGTAGTTCTAACTCGCCATATAGTACGATTTATGTACATTTTACAATAATTGTATTAGGGAAGATTACGTTTTTTTTCTATTCAAGGGAAACAATTCAATTAATAAACTTGTAAAATATTTAAAGTAAGTTTTTTTTTTTTTCTTAAACCGATTCAGCAATGCCTAATTATATTACAAACTTGTATAAGACTAAAAGAGCTTAATTACATTATTTAGACAGACTGGCTTTTTATGTAACGTCTTGATTTTTTAATTGTAATTGTTATTAAACAGTTTAAAGATGTTTACATAATAAAACTTGTGAAGATCAAATACTTATGTGCTCTGTATCATTTTAATGACAATGTAGTTGCACCTATAATTGCCGAAAATAAACAGTCCCTAATCGCATACATCTCTTGAGCATGCTTTATTACAAAACACCTCAGACCATGGAACTAGACCAGAGCACATATTATTCAGCAAGAAACACAGCAGTTGCAGATAAGAACAAACATAAGAAAGTCTCTGTTTGGATGTACAAGAACTTTACTTACGTGTTTTTGGTAATTTGTACGAGTGCCTCCAATATACCAAGAGAGGTTTAAACTGTCAGATATTAACTTTATTGCTTCACAGACGTTGTGCTGTTCTAACTTGAAGAAGCTGATTCTCGACTTATACAATTAAGTTATGGTCAACATTATAAAACTCGACTCACCGTTCATTATGATTACATGGTCTTTTACAAGCAGATTATCATATTCAGTTACGTACTGTTAGGTAGCAAGATCTGTTGGGACTGGAGTGAAAGGTCAACATCCTTGAACACATCGGTGTCAGTGTGTGTTGCCCGATTATAGTATTACATGAGTGAGAAAAGTACACGTTATGTGCTGACACGTGTGGTAGTCTATGTGTATGATTACTGTACCAGCAGATCACACAGTCACGTGTGGTAGTCTATGTGTATAATTACTGTACCAACAGATCACACAGTCACGTATGAAACAATCAATGTATATAATTACTGTACCAACAGATCACACAGTCACGTATGAAACAATCTATGTATATAATTACTGTACCAACAGATCACACAGTCACGTATGAAACAATCTATGTATATAATTACTGTACCACCAGATCACACAGTCACGTATGAAACAATATATGTATATAATTACTGTACCAACAGATCATACAGTCACGTATGAAACAATCTATGTATATAATTACTGTACCAACAGATCACACAGTCACGTATGAAACAATCTATGTATATAATTACTGTACCACCAGATCACACAGTCACGTATGAAACAATATATGTATATAATTACTGTACCACCAGATCACACAGTGTAAACTGTACCAACAGATCACACAGTCACGTATGAAACAATCAATGTATATAATTACTGTACCAACAGATCACACAGTCACGTATGAAACAATCTATGTATATAATTACTGTACCACCAGATCACACAGTCACGTATGAAACAATATATGTATATAATTACTGTACCAACAGATCATACAGTCACGTATAAAAAACAATCTATGTATATAATTACTGTACCAACAGATCACACAGTCACGTGTGGTAGTCTATATGTATGATTACTCTACAAACAGATCACACAGTCACGTATGGTAGTCTATGTGTATAATTACTGTACCAACAGATCACACAGTCACGTATGGTAGTCTATGTGTATAATTACTGTACCAACAGATCACACACTCACGTATGGTAGTCTATGTGTATAATTACTGTACCAACAGATCACACAGTCACGTGTGAAACAATCTATGTGTATAATTACTGTACCAACAGATCACACAGTCACGTATGAAACAATCTATGTGTATGATTACTGTACCAACAGATCACACAGTCACGTATGAAACAATCTATGTGTATGATTACTGTACCAGCAGATCACACAATCACGTATGAAACAATCTATGTGTATGATTACTGTACCAACAGATCACACAATCACGTGTGGTAGTCTATATGTATGATTACTATACCAACAGATCACACAGTCACGTATGGTAGTCTATGTGTATAATTACTGTACCAACAGATCACACAGTCACGTATGGTAGTCTATGTGTATAATTACTGTACCAACAGATCACACAGTCACGTATGGTAGTCTATGTGTATAATTACTGTACCAACAGATCACACAGTCACGTGTAAAACAATCTATGTGTATAATTACTGTACCAACAGATCACACAGTCACGTATGAAACAATCTATGTGTATGATTACTGTACCAACAGATCACACAGTCACGTATGAAACAATCTATGTGTATGATTACTGTACCAGCAGATCACACAATCACGTATGAAACAATCTATGTGTATGATTACTGTACCAGCAGATCACAAATCACGTATGAAACAATCAATGTGTATGATTACTGTACCAGCAGATCACACAGTCACGTATGAAACAATCTATGTGTATGATTACTGTACCAGCAGATCACACAATCACGTATGAAACAATCTATGTGTATAATTACTGTACCAACAGATCACACAGTCACGTATGAAACAATCTATGTGTATAATTACTGTACCAACAGATCACACAGTCACGTATGAAACAATCAACTAATGACGGATTCTATCTCTAGACATTAAAAAAAAAGGTAGTCCCAAAATATATTTCATTTTTTAGGTCCAGCTTTATAAGATATTGTTACCTTTACCTTCACTAACTTTATAAGATATTGTTACCTTTACCCTCACTAACTTTATAAGATATTGTTACCTTTACCCTCACTAACTTTATAAGATATTGTTACCTTTACCCTCACTAACTTTATAAGATATTGTTACCTTTACCCTCACTAACTTTATAAGATATTGTTACCTTTACCTTCACTAACTTTATAAGATATTGTTACCTTTACCCTCACTAACTTTATAAGATATTGTTACCTTTACCCTCACTAACTTTATAAGATATTGTTACCTTTACCCTCACTAACTTTATAAGATATTGTTACCTTTACCCTCACTAACTTTATAGGATATTGTTACCGTTACCCTCACTAACTTTATAAGATATTGTTACCTTTACCCTCACTAACTTTATAAGATAATGTTACCTTTACCCTCACTAACTGTATAAGATATTGTTACCTTTACCCTCACTAACTGTATAAGATATTGTTACCTTTACCCTCACTAACTTTATAAGATATTGTTACCTTTACCCTCACTAACTTTATAAGATATTGTTACCTTTACCCTCACTAACTTTATAAGATATTGTTACCTTTACCTTCACTAACTTTATAAGTTATTGTTACCTTTACCTTCACTAACTTTATAAGATATTGTTACCTTTACCCTCACTAACTTTATAAGATATTGTTACCTTTACCCTCACTAACTTTATAAGATATTGTTACCTTTACCCTCACTAACTTTATAAGATATTGTTACCTTTACCCTCACTAACTTTATAAGATATTGTTACCTTTACCCTCACTAACTTTATAAGATATTGTTACCTTTACCCTCACTAACTTTATAAGATATTGTTACCTTTACCCTCACTAACTTTATAAGATATTGTTACCTCTACCCTCACTAACTCACTAACTTTATAAGATATTGTTACCTTTACCCTCACTAACTTTATAAGATATTGTTACCTTTACCCTCACTAACTTTATAAGATATTGTTACCTTTACCCTCACTAACTTTATAAGATAAGATATTGTTACCTTTACCCTCACTAACTTTATAAGATATTGTTACCTTTACCCTCACTAACTTTATAAGATATTGTTACCTTTACCCTCACTAACTTTATAAGATATTGTTACCTTTACCCTCACTAACTTTATAAGATATTGTTACCTTTACCCTCACTAACTTTATAAGATATTGTTACCTTTACCCTCACTAACTTTATAAGATATTGTTACCTTTACCCTCACTAACTTTATAAGATATTGTTACCTTTACCCTCACTAACTTTATAAGATATTGTTTACCTTTACCCTCACTAACTTTATAAGATATTGTTACCTTTACCCTCACTAACTTTATAAGATATTGTTACCTTTACCCTCACTAACTTTATAAGATATTGTTACCTTTACCCTCACTAACTTTATAAGATATTGTTACCTTTACCCTCACTAACTTTATAAGATATTGTTACCTTTACCTTCACTAACTTTATAAGATATTGTTACCTTTACCCTCACTAACTTTATAAGATATTGTTACCTTTACCCTCACTAACTTTATAAGATATTGTTACCTTTACCCTCACTAACTTTATAAGATATTGTTACCTGTTACCTTTACCCTCACTAACTTTATAAGATATTGTTACCTTTACCCTCACTAACTTTATAAGATATTGTTACCTTTACCCTCACTAACTTTATAAGATATTGTTACCTTTACCCTCACTAACTTTATAAGATATTGTTACCTTTACCCTCACTAACTTTATAAGATATTGTTACCTTTACCCTCACTAACTTTATAAGATATTGTTACCTTTACCCTCACTAACTTTATAAGATATTGTTACCTTTACCCTCACTAACTTTATAAGATATTGTTATTACCTTTACCCTCACTAACTTTATAAGATATTGTTACCTTTACCCTCACTAACTTTATAAGATATTGTTACCTTTACCCTCACTAACTTTATAAGATATTGTTACCTTTACCCTCACTAACTTTATAAGATATTGTTACCTTTACCCTCACTAACTTTATAAGATATTGTTACCTTTACCCTCACTAACTTTATAAGATATTGTTACCTTTACCCTCACTAACTTTATAAGATATTGTTACCTTTACCCTCACTAACTTTATAAGATATTGTTACCTTTACCCTCACTAACTTTATAAGATATTGTTACCTTTACCCTCACTAACTTTATAAGATATTGTTACCTTTACCCTCACTAACTTTATAAGATATTGTTACCTTTACCCTCACTAACTTTATAAGATATTGTTACCTTTACCCTCACTAACTTTATAAGATATTGTTACCTTTACCCTCACTAACTTTATAAGATATTGTTACCTTTACCCTCACTAACTTTATAAGATATTGTTACCTTTACCCTCACTAACTTTATAAGATATTGTTACCTTTACCCTCACTAACTTTATAAGATATTGTTACCTTTACCCTCACTAACTTTATAAGATATTGTTACCTTTACCCTCACTTACTTTATAAGATATTGTTACCTTTACCCTCACTAACTTTATAGCTATTGTTACCTTTACCCTCACTAACTTTATAAGATATTGTTACCTTTACCTCACTAACTTTATAAGATATTGTTACCTTTACCCTCACTAACTTTATAAGATATTGTTACCTTTACCCTCACTAACTTTATAAGATATTGTTACCTTTACCCTCACTAACTTTATAAGATATTGTTACCGTTACCCTCACTAACTTTATAAGATATTGTTACCTTTACCCTCACTAACTTTATAAGATATTGTTACCTTTACCCTCACTAACTTTATAAGATATTGTTACCTTTACCCTCACTAACTTTATAAGATATTGTTACCTTTACCCTCACTAACTTTATAAGATATTGTTACCTTTACCCTCACTAACTTTATAAGATATTGTTACCTTTACCCTCACTAACTTTATAAGATATTGTTACCTTTACCCTCACTAACTTTATAAGATATTGTTACCTTTACCCTCACTAACTCAGTAGCTAACCAGGTACCAATTTACAGCTAGGCAGCCTGGAGCATAAGGCTACCATGAATAGAACCCGGAAACTTTACCCTGAGAAGAAAGTGATGTAACCACTCTACCAATGAGACTCTACAGTTGACATTCAAAAATCCGGCAACCTCCGGACCTGAGGAGTGCCGGATTTTTTAAAATGCCGGATTTTTGATGCTATATATATATATATATATATATATATATATATATATATATATATATATATATATATATATATATATATATATATTTAACTGAAAATGACTACCTGTACAGTCCTTTAAAGAAAGAAAATTTAAAACTAAATGAAAAACAAATGAAATTTTAATGTTCATCAACTAAATAAAACAGTTCTACAGAATTTTAGTTTAACTGAATAAAATAGTTCTACAGAGTTTTAACAGAAAACAGTGGCGCGCCAACGCGGTAAATTTTAAAATGCACTCCGAAATCCATGCCGGAAATCTGAAGGAACCGGATTATCGATGACCGGATTTTTGAATGTCAACTGTATAATAAAAGATGTGAAGTGAATATCAGAATTGACTAACTAATGTAGGTAGAGTAGTTGTCAACTAAACCCATCATCAGCGCCGGATTATTCATTAGGCCCACTAGACACGGGCCTTGAGTCCTAGGCTTACAGGGGCCGCCGTGAAATAAGCAACGGAGAAATATTTTGGGAGAAAATGTCAGGGCCCCAAAACAATTTTAAAAAATTGACAACACTTATTTACTTCCGATTTAAAATAAGTAATTGAAGTTCAGTAATACTCAAATAGTTTTTAAAAAGCAATAGTTTCAAAAAATATGTTTAGTGCGTTTTGTTACACACCTAGTGCTATTCAAAACGTTCCAGTTGGCAACACTGTCCCAAATATTAGTTGTTGACGGTTCTGAAAATCCCAATGTGCGCGTTTGTGCAATTTTTGTTTGTTTGTTATTTCGTTTAAAATAACGTGATTGATTGGAATTTTACATTTTCATGATATAATTACAACACTTCCATATTTTTATTTTATCCTTATTGCTGTTTGGTTCTGTTGAGAGGACATTTTGTGATGGTAGGTAGTGAACGTGTTAAAAACGCCATATTGAATCATTATGTTGGTTGAAATGTACTCGGTGACCTCAAGATTCGAATCTATAACCAATTTGGTTTTATATATTTTATTTTACTTTTATTAATTGTTTTTATTTTTTGTTTTTGATTAAAATATTATTTTTGACATTCAAACCAGGTGGATTACACTGTACATAAGATCCCTTGTTTTATTTAAGATAAGTTAGAAAAGACACATAATAAACCGTTCTTACTTAAGTGGAGCCTGAACACGTCAAGTGGCAGGGGAGACAAACAAAACAAAAATTGCTGTATCACTTGAGAAAATCCCCTAATTGACATTCTATTTTCAAACAAACTCTGAAGCATCATCCTGTCTCACTGATAAGGACATTGTTGAGCCAGGAACCAATTACCAAAGTGATGAAGTAAGGTTTGATGTTCCCGAAAGTGATAAATGTGATAAGGACATTGTTGAGCCAGGAACCTGTAATGAACTGATGAAATAAAACCTGAACTTTCTGACAGTGGTAATCCAGTAATTCAACCTGTCATTAATAATAGGTCACATGATCCGGGATTGTGGGTTAACTTAGGAGCAGAAGTTGTTCCATACTGGATTGATCACGGACCAGAAAACTGTTAAAATAATTCAGGTCCGTTTGAATTATCACGTCGATTATACCAAAATGGCAAAAATAGGAATTGTTCAAGAAAGCCTGTTTAACGGCAGAAAATCAATCGGTGAACTGCATGCCCGACACTGGCTACTTTATTCGCGAACGACGAGGTCAGTGTACGGCTTTGTGTGTATTCTTTTTTCCTAATGCATAGTCAACCAGATTGACAACGTGTGGATACAATGGTTGGAACAATTCAGCTATTGTTATTCAACAAAATTAAAATAGCACACTGCACAGATATGTCATGTTGACATTTGGTTTGCTTTTTAAGGAATGTCTTCATTGCACACGGACAACTCCATCAGTGCTCCGATCTCCACCCTTCGATCACACAAGGAGAATGTCAGCACAGTGCACGAACTCCGTTGCACCGGCGAGAATCCCAATGTGTGTAGATAGGAATCACACATTCTATAAATATTGTTGTGGTGGGTAGGTTTCTAATTATTACATTTTGCCAGGGAAGCGGCCGTATTGCCTACTCTTTACGATTTCCAACTGTGGTGGAATTTTTATCGTGCGCAACTTGCACACGGGACCTTCTATTTTTACGCCCTTGACCGAGAAGACTAGGATTCCGATGTCAATAACCAGAAGAGGCCGGGGGGGGGGGGGGGGGGGGGGGGAGGGGGGGGGGGGGGAAGGTGGGAGTATGACATTATTTGGACTTCTGGTTCGGAAAAATGTTTCCATAAATTATATTCCGTCAACTGGGAATCGAACCCGACATCTCTAGAGTACGAGGTGGACGCCATACCTCTTAGCCACTCCGAACCCCCATGTTAACATATTTAAGTCGAAGACAAGTAAATCAAAATTAAGTAATAAGTACTAGGTCAAACATAACTTCGTCGTATAGATTTTAATAACATAATAAAAAAAATTGCAATACAAAAATCTAGAAAACGGTTAGCATAAATATGTCTCTATGACATTCTGATGTTTGTATGGATTTATACATTGTTTTGTACATATTATTACATGTTATTCCCACTGTCACGGATTTCCTCCCCTTAGCTCTGCAGTAGTGGTTCAACAGTGACCAAAACTCAAGAGTAACTAATGTGGGTCTTCAAAGGTGTCTACCTTTGCACAAGATTACTCTTGGCAGAGTTGTAGATAGAAGGGTAATAATGCTTCTACCTCAAGGTTATGTCACTAGATGTTCAGAAAACGAGAACGATGCTGCATGAGCTGAGCAAATGTTAACTCTAGTATCTACCGTCCACGTTTGCAGAGATTTATGCAATAATTAATGTTAACTGTAGTATCTGTCGTCAATGTTTGTGGAGATTTATGCAATAATTAATGTTAGCTCGTTCAAGCCCCCAGCTGAGTTAATTCAGCGAAATTCATGTGATCGTTATTTTCATTGGTTATCAGGTATGGATAGAACTATATATATTAGAATCGGAACTCACACATGTGCCTTACGCTCTGTAATGATTATAGCTGCAATAATAAGGCCAGCTAAGAGTAAAGTTTATTGACAATCGGTGGCAATCCGGCTAACAGTTTACCAGCACTACGTGGAGGCCAGTTAGCAGTGGTGGTCCAAGTCAATCAGGTGTTTGCTCCTGGTTCATTAGGCACAATGCAAAGCCAGCTACTACTGAATCCACAACCGGAATTGAAACCTGTAACAGGACAAGCCAAGTGAATGGTGCTTGTCCAATAAATACCACATGTCCTAATGTGTGTCTATGTCTTCAATATGTGTATGTGAATGATGTGCTCATATGTCTGTTTACATACATGGGTCATAAAGTCATCACAACTCATGTCGTACATTATAAGTCATGAGTCATATATAGACAGAAGGTAAGATGATGTAGACAAAAGTACATGAAGATCATTAGCCACATAGACACTAGAAAGCCGTATAATACAAATAGAACGCCCTTTTACAAAACTGTTACAAAGCATAAAGAAATCAGATTTCGCACGTGACCAGTGTTTGTGATTGTCTTCGGTTGTTTCTTCTCTCTCTGTTGAGTAGTTCATCATCAAGCTTTTGTAGTTCTTCAGTTCACCACGGTTTGTAACTCTTTCTTGCCTCTCTGATAATAGACTCGGTGGCTGCTAACTGGGAATGATTTGTAATGTTTACAGAACTACAGATGATCTAACTGGGATAAATGTGTAATTTTACAGACCTACAAACGAGCCAACTGGGACATATTTGTAACGTTCAAAGACCTACAGATGAGCGGACTGGGATATATTTGTAATGCTGACAGAGCTATAGACGGGCTAACTGGGATAGATTAGTAATACTGATAGAACTGCAGGTGGACTGACTGGAGCAGAATTACAACGCTGTAACATAGGTTTTTTTGAGATTATTAATATATGTCATAGTGGTATGAGAAGGATTGTTGAAACCATTACCTAAAACAATCAATAGTTTGACAACAAATACGATTTCAAGTAAGCAGAAACTATACATCAAACACCAACTCCCACAACTGACTACAGAGATTACAGTTATATAACTACGGGTAGACAAATAAAGCAGACATTCCACGAAGAACGAACCAAAATCGTAAAACAAGACAGACAGTTTATCATTGACATATCAAATAAAACAACACAGTGAAACAATTAAACAATCCAAAGGAATAATTACTTATTGCAATTTTAGACACCATACGTCAAATCATCATTGATAAAGTCATAAATCAGCTGGAGTTAAAGAAGATCACATTATGGGTAGATAAAAGAGAAAACGAAAAACACACATGGACCTTCATTTCAGCTAGTAATACTTTTATCGACACGTCGGCACACTATCAATAATAAATATAGAGGTAAAATCATTACACTTAAAACATATAAGTATATGGATTGAACAAGCAGAAACACTGGAATAAACCTGTACCACGTGACGGTCAGACAGGCAGCTAGCGGTCCTTCACAGAAATAGACCTTTTCATGGCTAATATAAAAGTCCCTTCCCCCCCTCCCCCCCTTTCCACATAAAAAAGACAGAAATAACAGTACAGCAAAGTGTAATAAACATGCGCACAATATACCCCGCTCAGAACCGAGATATCACACCTCTTGTCAGGTTTTGGCAGGATGTCGAATCTCAGAAATAAATGAAACAAAAAGAAAAAAAAAAAACTTAACCATGTGATACTAGCAGCAGAGACAGAAAGTTAGGGTAAAGCATCCTATTTACTTCCTAAGGGAAACAATTTAATTATTAACAAAAATCATAATAAATAATACATTTTCATTATTCTCTTAAATTTATGAATTTACTAGACAAAATTGTAAACGGCATAAACGATTCTCTTATTTTTGCTAGTACATTTTTTTATATTGTTACAATTTTATTGTGTGTCTTATGTTAAGAGTTAAAATACTTTTAAAAATTTGGAGTTTGATGCACATGTTAAAGTAGTGAGCACTTATATGCTCTGCCACTTTCAATGGTAATCTTTCAGAAAGTACAACCGTTTCACTCGCAGATGTGCGCGCCGAAAAGTTTTTTCAGCGCCAAATAGCGGCACTTCCACAATCTTTTAAACACATTTTCTTACTTAGTATTTTCTCTTCTACCCTGGGGGCCGAAGTGACTAAGAAGTATGGCGTCCGCCTCTAATTATAAAGGTATAGGGTTCGGTTCCCAGTCTAAGGAATATTTATGATGGCATTTTTTCAGAACCACTGGGTATTAATCATGTCATAATCCCGATGATCCCCTGGATAGTGTGATTGGATGCCTAGCCTTCTCGGATAAGGACGAACAAATAGTAGGTTCCGAGTGCAAGTTCCACACGTTAAAAATTCACTGGCAATTAGAAATCGTAAAGAGTAGGCCTTACGGCCCTTGCCCTAGTAGAATGTACAAAATTAGGAAAACCTATCCGATAAAAAAGAATTTATAGAATGTATGATCCCTAAATACACACATTTGGCATTCTCGCCTGTGCTTTAGAGTTCGTGCACTGTGCTGATATCCTGCATGAGATCTAAGGGAGGAGATCGGAGCACTGATGGAGATGTCCGTGTGCAGTGAACATGGTCCTTAAAACCAAACGACAGATTATTTGTTTCTCTGGAACTGGAGGAATGGTTCTACCTAGCTCTACAAACTCCACGCCACAAATCCACAGTTAATTTAATAAAAATACGTAAAATTTAATGGCATAGACTAACGTACAGGAATGATGAGATGTTAAGTCCTGTAGAGCTGGGGCTCCCAGCCTATGGTGTGCCTACCACATGGGAATACGAGAAGCATCTCACATGGTTACACATAATATTTAGTCAATAACTATAGGATGGGCCAAACGTCTGGAAAAATAGGCAATTTGCCTTATCTAAATTTATTCGTCTTTCTAACTTATGTAATAATTGTTGTCTGTGCCAATATGGATTTGACATTTGCAGCAGATTAACGCACCAAGATTGTTCTCATGTACACAAGACAGGGATCCTCACATAGACAAGAAGCAGCCGAATTCTCTATGAATCCAGACTTTTGGGACACACTGTAAATAATTCAACTAAAATATTCCAAAAGTAGTAGTGTTAGTGAGAAACAAAGTTGTGAAATGGAGAGAGAACGACGAGTTCTTATTCTAATCAGAAGTAAGGAAAACAAACTGGAGTCTAAAAATGATAAGTGAAGACTCTTTCAGAAACTGTACCAAAAATACAACTGTTGGTTGACAAGACAAAGAACCAAGGGGTATAACTAATTAGTTTAAATGTATTCTGATACATTTTTTTTGGTGGTAAAATTATTATAATAAAAAACTTTGTTATGTACCAAATAATGTTTTCTTTATGACACTTTAATTAACCTATTTGTGACGTTAGTCCTATTTATTCGTTCCATTTGTTTCTGCCCACCATCACATAGTTAAATAAATTATTCGCTAAATGACCTAGAATATAGTCAACATTATTGTATCATTGACACCCAACAGATAGATATTCCCACACTACTAATTTTCTTAATGAAAGTGTGTAACCAGTAAAGATAGAGGGCTGAACATTTCAAACATACAAAACAAATTTATCACAGGCAGTAATTAAAATGTACGAGTTTTCATTTCACGCATCAGTTTAGAGCCAATAAAAAATGACAAAAAAAAATATTTTAAACATAGGCTTTTAATGCAATAAAAAGCCACACATGCAGTCAAACAATGTAACATCATATTCACAAAAAGCCTGGGGCGATGATTCTACATGAAATTAACTTCTGCTTTATACTTTATTAGACACTTATGGATAAAATATTTGATAAACAGCGCTTAAGAATAGAGAACCTGTGACACTTGGTCGTTCTCGTTTTATATACAAGCTATCATGTTCATCCATATTTCGTTTTACTCAGACGACTTGCAGCTTTCTTTCCATATATGTCCTTGTACATTCCGTTCATCCTACGATTTGCTAGGCTTTGCAGAAGTGACAAACATTCTTATCAATTCACGCGTTGACACACTAGCATTCAATTATCTTAGCAAAAACTGCATGCCTTGCACTGTCATCTACACCTAAACATACCTTGTTTCCTCCTGGAAGCAACGGTGAAAGAATTATCACTTTTCATCCATCCTGTTCGTTATAGTTCTATTCGAACGAGGCCACCTTTAACACACAAAAAATGTTTCGCTACGCGTCCAAATTTCCTCTGTATATTACGTCTCCGCTGGTGCCGTAGCTCGCAACATTTGATTGATCAATACAATTTTACTGCGAGCATCGATCCCAAAGGTAATGGTACCAAATTTTCCTACAATTACAAATTGTTTTTTTTTTTCCATTTCAATCTGCGTGAGGAGTTATTTTGTTTTTGGCAGTTGAAAACTGTAAAGCTAGCTACAACGACAAATTGTTTTTCCTCGTTGGAAATGTAGAAGAAGATTTGTCCATGCTAAAGTGTGTCTAGTCCATAATGACCAGGTGCTATGGGACAAGTCATGTTACTTGTATAATCTGTCATACCAGTCACGTTGTCCATTTATTGTGGCGAATTCATAACATTTTCTCCATGCAACTCATAATTTTTATTTTCCTAGTGGTATTCTCGTTTGTTTTTCTGTTTGTTATAACCAGTGTCATTAGCATGATTTGGCCATGTCTGCAGAGTGAGAGAAGATTGGCTAACACGACAAATAATAGGAAACTAAGAGCCAGGGATCCAGACCTCCAGGACGACCCAGACCCCTAGGAGGACAACATTAGACATTCTTTGAAAGACTGAGGAGTAGAATGGACCCAGACCAGGAGGAAGACAGACGATAGGATAAGATTGCGCTCTCTTCCAAGCCTCTTAAGCTTACGATAGAAGAGGAACGACTAAGTAAGTAATTAATCTTGTATTTATGTTCTTTCATTTATTATTTTCTTCTTGTCTAGAGCAATTTTTTTTTAAAGTGTCACGTTTGTTAGTCACTATGGTGTGTTTAGTAATGGTCGACATCTGCGCACTGTAATTCCCGTAAATTATTTATAGTTTCATTGTGTCTTACTTCTCGTACCACAAAAAGTGTTCATTGGATGCACATGTCAGCGTCGTGAACACGTATTTCCTTGTTACACTCTCACCTCTAATTACAACTAGAAAACTAACTATAACTAATTACTAAGAAGGTAAACAGCAATAATAAAACCAACAAATAATAGACAACATCATACCAGAAATGATAGCTGAAGTCACTTACTAAAAGGCACAATAACATAACACCAACCAAAGTGAAAAGACACAACATGGAGGAATAATACAGAACAATGCATACATGTGGTTGGGAACCTCATCTTGTACCATTAATTGTTACAGAAACCACACATGCTTTAGTGTAGGCTGCCTACAAGGTGGATCAGCTGTATTGGTTGATCCATGCTTTAGTGTAGGCTGTTTACAAGGTGGACCAGCTGTATTGGTGGATCCATGCTTTGGGGTAGGCTGTCTACAAGGTTGACCAGCTGTATTGGTGGATCCATGCTTTAGTGTAGGCTGTTTACAAGGTGGACCAGCTGGCTTGGTGGATCCATGCTTTAATGTAGGCTGCCTACATGGTGGAACAGCTGTATTGATGGATCCATTCTTTAGTGTAGGCTGTCTACAAGGTGGACTAGCTGTATTGGTGGATCCATGCTTTAGTGTAGGCTGTCTACAAAGTGACCAGCTGTATTGGTGGATCCATGCTTTAGTGTAGGCTGTCTACAAGGGGATCAGCTGTATTGATGGATCCATGCTTTAGTGTAGGCTGTCTACAAGGTAGATCACATGTATTGGTGGATCCATGCTTTAGTTTAGGCTGTCTACAAGGTAGACCAGCTGTATTGGTGGATCCATGCTTTAGTGTTGGCTGTCTGCAAGGTGAACCAGCTGTATTGTTGGATCCATGCTCTAGTGTAGGCTGTCTACAAGGGGACCAGCTGTATTGGTGGATCCATGATTTAGTGTAGGCTGGCTACAAGGTGACCAGCTGTATTGGTGGATCCATGCTTTAGTGTAGGCTGCCTAAAAGATGGGCCAGCTGTATTGGTGGATCCATGCTTTAGTGTAGGCTGTCTACAAGGTAGACCAGATGTATTGGTGGATCCATGCTTTAGTGTAGGCTGTCTGCAAGGTGGACCAGCTGTATTGGTGGATCCATGCTTTAGTGTAGGCTGTCTACAAGGTGGATCAGCTGTATAGGTGGATCCATGCTTTAGTGGAGGCTGTCTACAGGGTGACCAGTTGTATTGGTGGATCCATGCTTTAGTGTAGGCTGTCTACAAGGTGGACCAGCTGTATTGGTGGATCCATGCTTTAGTGTAGGCTATCTACAAGGTGATCAGCTGTATTGGTGGATCCATGCTCCATAAGGAGATTTAGGGAAATGAATTAGTCATACATAATCAGGAATTATGATTTAGTAATGTATTTTATATTTTACTTAAATGAAATTGATGTTTGAAAATATGTAATGTGAAAAACAAAATTTATTTCGATCAATATGGTATTTATTTATTAGTATAATTTTTTCCCTTAGCACAAAGTACTACATTTATAACAGTGGTGATAAAGAGAGATATTTATAAACTGTACTGGTATTTCGTCATGAGTAGGTAAGTATCTCAATTATTTATATATAAAGGTGTGAATCTGTTAGAGCAGTGGTGGCGGACACATTTGTCTGGGTTGTTTTGTAATACAGTATGTTCAAGAGATTGATTAACTCTTTCAGTCCCAAGCAAAAAGGTGGGTTTGGCCCAAACAAAAATGGCCATACCAGTATGTTTTTATTGTTTTTGTTTGGAAATAATTTTTTTTAAATGTTCATATTCATAAATAACAAAAGTCCATAATGGATGGCTATACTTTAAGAAGATAGCGTTTTTGAGTTGTCAAAATTAGAAAACAGCCCTAGAAAGAATCAAGAGATACGAAAGCCAGTATACTGGCTCTTGGGCCAAATGGGTCTAGCGGGAAGTACAGTATACTGGCTCTTGGGGCTTAAAGAGTTAAGAACGCTGTTTAGCATTGACAACACTGTATGGTGTTCATTGTTATTGAGTTGATCTTAGTAAAGTGGCATCAAGTGTTCATATCTACGATATAGTCTTAACGTGTATTTAAAAAGAAATATTATTGAAAAAAATCATCATCATCATCACGCCTTTCCGTTCCCCGTGGAACATAGGTCTGAAAAAGTTGCTCTCCATCGATTTCTATTCTGGGCTGTCTGTTTTAGGTGTGCCTAAGTCATTCCAATTTCCTTAGCCTCCACTTCCACTGTTCTTCTCCAAGTTCTTCTTGGCCTCCCCACTCATCTTTTCCCTTGTGGGTTCAAGTCAATGGCACCTCTGGCTATGCGTGATTGTTCTCTTCTGAGTGTATGCCATATCCATCCCTACCTTCTTACCTTAATTTCCATTTGTATTGGCTTTTGCCCGCATCGAAAAATATTCATAAAATTCTAGTAGACAACATTAAACATTTTAACAGCTACCAGACTTACTACCATACCATAACTATATAATTTTGTTGAGCAATGTTAAGAGAAAATAAAAATTATGTGGCACTACTCATTAACATTCGGTAACATTACTCATTCGGTAGGAAAAACATCGAAAAAGTAAATCTACCTGTCAGTAGGAAAACGGTGTCAACTAGCTACCAACTGCTATTGGAAAGACAAGAACACAGTCGTGAGTTAATATAATAATTAACTGATGATGGATATATACTTTAGATTGTCTGGGTACCTTCCTATTTTTATAATTATTGTTGATCAGAATCCAGATCATTACGCTCCGGGCACACACATTAAGTCCCAGTCTCCATCAGCAAATTTTGAAAGGTATTGATGTTAATTGCACATGCAGCGCGCTGGTTGTATACACGACTGATGCATCCTCTCATACGTCCATCTCTTATCGTCTTACTTTTGATGCCAAACCCAACAGTCTTAGTCTTGTTGATTTAATGATTGCAGTATCGTCTTCAGGTGATTATTATATGACCTTAGAATCTTTCAATTTTTGATATCCAATGTTCCCACTATGAGGGCTCTCAAGGCACCTTCCTAATGTGAGCTATACATAAAGTTGACCATGATCAAAGATTATGTCTAGTAGGTAAATACCTGCACGATCAAATGAAAGTACCTGTGTTTTGTTAATTGTCATGACAAAAGCTAAAATCACATGAAACTGGAGGCGTCTTAAGATGACAGAAAAGCTAGTATCGCTTGGCTCTAAAATTATGCGTGGAATGAAAACTCGTACATTTTAAGAAATTACTGCATATTATGATATTGTTTCGTATTTTTGAAAAGTTCAGCCCTCTCTCTCTTTAGTATTAACAGACTGTAAAAGTTTAAAACAAAAACATGACAAGGTATATGTTGGCTCTTTTAATATAATACAAAAATATCACTTTAAAATGAATGTAAGTTTTCAAACTTTAAACCAGTGTAAATGTCTATGTGAAAATATTCTTTTTAAAGTAATAGTTTCAAACTTTTCCATCAGTGTAAACATAAATGAAAACATATTCAGTTTATATTATGAACACTTTTCAATCAGTGGAGATGTATATGTAAACAGACTCTATCTGTATTATTTACCTTTTTCATTTAAATATAAAGTAACTAAGACCACTACCCGTAATATAAAATTATCATCCCTGGTAGTTAGGCTAATCTTTACCAAGACACGCTAAGCAGAGCACAGAAGAAGACAAAATAAGAGACAGAGACAGAAGAATTAGAATCAAAATGTTTGAGTGACAGTTGAAGTTTCCATAAATGAAGAATTTAGAAGGGAGATAAATCTCGACAGCAGTAGTCGTTTTCCAGTCGTGAACGCCCTAACATCTAGAGACAGCTAGTTAACACTGAGGCAGTAAGGAAGAATGAACGACCTAACATCTAGAGACAGCTAGTAAACACTGAGGCAGTAAGGAAGAATGAACGTCCTAACATCTAGAGACAGCTAGTTAACACTGAGGCAGTAAGGAGGAATGAACGACCTAACATCTATAGACAGCTAGTAAACACTGAGGCAGTAAGGAAGAGTGAACGCCCTAACATCTAGAGACAGCTAGTAAACACTGAGGCAGTAAGGAAGAGTGAACGCCCTAACATCTAGAGACAGCTAGTTAACACTGAGGCAGTAAGGAAGAATGAACGACCTAACATCTAGAGACAGCTAGTTAACACTGAGGCAGTAAGGAAGAATGAACGCCCTAACATCTAGAGACAGCTAGTTAACACTGAGGCAGTAAGGAAGAATGAACGTCCTAACATCTAGAGACAGCTAGTAAACACTGAGGCAGTAAGGAAGAATGACCGCCCTAACATCTAGAGACAGCTAGTTAACACTGAGGCAGTAAGGAAGAATGAACGCCCTAACATCTAGAGACAGCTAGTAAACACTGAGGCAGTAAGGAAGAATGACCGCCCTAACATCTAGAGACATCTAGTTAACACTGAGGCAGTAAGGAAGAATGAACGCCCTAACATCTAGAGACAGCTAGGTAACACTGAGGCAGTAAGGAAGAATGAACGTCCTAACATCTAGAGACAGCTAGTTAACACTGACGCAGTAAGGAAGAATGAGAGAGCAAGACATTGAGAAAATAATTGAGTCTAAATTTATGCTGTACAAGGTTGACCAACCTCAAGGGAAGTTTGGACTCATTATTTCACACCAGCCACGTTACGTGTAAATAAACGTCATCATATTTTGCACTGTTGTCGAAGTCAAGTTACTCATCTAGTGTTGATATCAATCGTCAGATGTCTGCTTGAACTGTTGTTGTTTTGCATCAAGTAAGAAATGACTTTTATACCATCAACCAAGGCCTGCCTACTGTTGGGGTAGTGATACCAATCACTATACAACATCATCAGCAATGCACGGCCACACATACATGTGGCTGGCAACCACATCATGTTTATTTAATTGTTACAGAAACCACCACTGGTAGATCACATGCATGTTCTAATGTAGGCTGTCTGCAAGGTGACTAGCTGCAGTTGTATATCTATGCTCTATTGGGCGCTTTAGGAACATGAATACATAACTCTTACACAACCAGGAAATATATCACCCAGTACACAACTCTTACATAATCAATAAATATATTACACATTACATAACTCTTACATAATCAGAAAATATATCACACATTACTTAACTTTTACATAATCATAAAATATATCACCCATTACATAACTCGTACACAATCTGGACATATATCACACATTACATAACTCTTACATAATCAATAAATATGTCACACATTACAAAACTCCTACATAATCAGGAAATATATCACACATTACAAAATAGCCTACTGATATAACCGAATGATCCAGGCACATATTACTAGGTGGCCACAGCGACTATGGGTAGGGAGCACAGAGGCAAAAGAGTGTCAGAAGTGGACCATGATGAAAACAAAAAAGTTGAGAACGCCCTGCGTACACAAACACATTATCCCTTCTGCTAGCTCACGTATGTCATAAACTACAACAACACAACAGGTAGTAACACAAATACATTATCCCCTCTGCTAGCTCACATATGTCATAAACTACAACAACACAACAGGTAGTAACACAAATACATTATCCCTTCTGCTAGCTCACATATGTCATAAACTACAACAACACAACAGGTAGTAACACAAATACATTATCCCTTCTGCTAGCTCACATATGTCATAAACTACAACAACATAACAGGTAGTAACACAAATACATTATCCCTTCTGCTAGCTCTCATATGTCATAAACTACAACAACACGACTGGTAGTAACACAAATACATTATCCCTTCTGCTAGCTCACATATGTCATTAACTACAACAACACAACAGGTAGTAACACAAATACATTATCCCTTCTGCTCGCTCTCATATGTCATAAACTACAACAACACGACGGTAGTAACACAAATACATTATCCCTTCTGCTAGCTCACATATGTCATAAACTACAAAACACAACAGGTAGTAACACAACTAATAATTCAACGTAATCTAAACCATGGGTGGTCATCTAGGCCAGGGGTCGGCAAACTACGGCACGCGTGCCAAGCGTGGCACGTGGAATGATTTTCAATGGCACGCTGAGTGAATCAAAATACTGTACAGTATATAATCTCATTTTTAAAAATTTGAATTTTTAATTAAATAGAAGCATATAATTCTTTTAAAGCTATACCTGTTTTTACAACCTTCAAAACGAAAGTTTTTAGACATCGGAGGTAAGAATGTGCTATCTGATGAGAACTAAAGGCCTGATCATACTATACTGCAAGTAAGTCTTCGTTTTTACGGACCGTTTCCGAGAACAAACATTCTTCAACGAATTTCAAGGGGAGTGGTTATACTTTGCGGCACCCGCTTGTCAGGCGTCTACCTGCTACCGTAGTTTGCAGGATGAGATTCTTGAAAAGAATCCTAAGCGAATTTTGACGGGCAAGCGGAGACGTAATATCATAATTACGCAATAGTGTCTGGCTAGCGCCTGGACGAGCGTATTTATTTCGTTTTCGCTCGCAGTTTTTGACTCCCAGTGTGAGTTTGGAGCAACAATGACTAACCTTGACGAAGTTATATTTCCGTCCTATCCTTCCCCTCTCTCCCGACTACCACCACCTCTACAGTTCTCTCGGCTGTCGCATACTCATGCCCGTACAGTCGGTTGGCCGCAGCACAAAAGTTGGTGTTGTTATTAAGTAATACGGTGCCGTTAAAATGACTCATAAAAGACAAAAAACTTGATGTACGCTCGTTTCAAGACTTTTGGACAAACGAATATGGATTCATACAACAAAAGGATCGTGCTGTTTGTGCTTTATGTTATGAAAGTGTCGTGTGCCGTACGTCAAGTGTACAAAGACACTATCAAATCAAACATCAGTCCATGTTTAAAAACTGAGGAGAAAAGAGAATCCATAAAAATGGCTGTTTCTGGCTACAAAAAAAAAAACAAAGTAGTATTTTTAGTCAAGTAATTGGAACCAAAAATAAAGCTACCGAATGTAGTTACAAAATTTCACAGTGTGTGGCTTCGAAGGGCAAACCTTTCACAGATGGAGAATACATCAAGGAAACTTTTTTGAGCAGTGCTGAAATTTTGTTTAGTGATTTACCAAATAAAGAAACAATACTGTCTCGGATTCGAGAAATACCGGCTTCTGCAAGATCAATCGAGAGGCGCATAACGGATATGGCTGAAAATGTAACGATTAAAAAAAAACAACAGGGTTACAACAAGCTGTTGTATTTAGTGTCGCTCTTGACGAAAGTGTTGATGTGAATGACTATAGTTGCGCAATATTGTGACAACGACCATATTTATAAAGAACTGTGCTGCTTGATACCTTTTGATGGTACAGCCAAGGGAGAGGACATTATAACTGCATTTGTAAGCTATTTCGAAAATCAGAACATTAACATGAATAAAATACTCTGTGTTACTACTGACGCCGCCCCTGCATTTGTCGGAAAGAACAAAGGATTTGTTAAACTTCTTGAGGATCGTATTGGACGTCAAGTATTGAGGTTCCATTGCAATATACAACAGGAGAGTATGTGTGCGAAGATTTCGTCACTATCTTTGAACTCTGTAATGGAAACTGTTGTCAAGATAGTTAACTTCATAGTTTCTCGCTCTTCATTGACCCACAGGCAATTCTGTCGTGGAATATTCTAATCCACATATATAAATTATCAGGTAAATATGAAGCCTAACAAATACATTTAATAAAAGAAAAGAGCAATGTAAAATAACAGTGCTGTCACAATGACTGTACTCGAAATCCCCCTTGTTTTCTGCTTCGTCTGCAAATTGTAACGCTTTCACGTTGATAGTAAAAGCCTACTATATTATTACCCGCTTTCTTCAATGAAACGTGTACTAAACTTGAGATACGCAAGCTGATCTATGACCTAAATTTAATATCTCATTCATTCCATTTTATATACACGGCGTAACTAAAAAGACAGATAAAGCAGGAGAGAGAGAGGGGCGAATGAAAGCAAGGACACATGCAACACTAAACACGCGTCGCGCGATACACAATTGCTGCCATCACGCGTGTAAGGCCACATGCACTAACTTTTTTTTCAGACGGACAGTGATAAAAACACTAACCTTCCCAGAGTTAGGTTTTAAAAAACCTGGAAAACGCTTATTAGAAAAGATGACATTAGATGGGTTTACGTTTGAAAACATTACAGTACCCAGACAGCACATCTTCGAAACAGGAGGTAGAAGAAATTGCATATTTTGAACGCAGCCACTTAGCTCTTTTAAATTTGTATATTTGGGTTCCTTAGGGCTTGCTGACAAAGAATATGTAAAACGTTACGCAAATAGTCTAGGAATTACCAAATTATAACCAAAATAAAATAGTGGGGGTGCCTGACAGCATGAAATCATTTCTGCTCATAAAATTTTTTTATAACGTGTTGAAAAAACCTTACGTTACGGAAATAGCCTACCATGTTAACTCCAAATTGATTGGAGCGCAACAAATGTAAAACTAAACACGATTGGTCGGGCTATAAATACTATCTTGTGTTGTCAGGGGAAACGTGAAAAAGGAGTACTTTTTTGAAAAGATGTGTGGACATGGTTTCATTGGGTAGAGCTGCGAATATACTCGATTCAGAGCGTCTGTTCATTGCCACATCTTGTAATAAACCTACTAAGAAGCAGTGCGTTGAGCACCAGTGTATATTTTATATAAAATAAAGCCTGGGACATCGGCAGATCGGAGTTGTGCTATATTCATTGCCAGTCAACGAAACTGTTTATTATTCCATGAATTGTGGTAAGCTTGAAATATTCAATATCTTTTAATGAAAATTGAATGTAAATTGTTAATTTATGCCTGTATATATGTGTAGTTCAGTAGCGAACATGATGTAAAGCCTATATTGCTCCAGCCTGAACAGAAGGTGTCGGAGGAAAGTAAAACTGCATGGAATGGCCAAACAGTACACTGACACCTAGATTATTAACTAGAAGGAAATAATGCTGGAATTGCAGAGGCGTAGTAAGCATTAGGGAGGGAAATACTGGTATAAAGTATTTCAGATGAAGCTGACAGTTGGCCTAACGCTCTGAACTCAATGTTTGTGATGTATTGTGCTCAGTGTAGAAAGAGAGTATAAATTAGTTATGACGTAGAAGGTACATCCTTCTTGTTTCAGGGACCGTGGTCTTAAAGTTATTGAGCAGCACCTGGTCAGAGCTTTGCTGAAGCCAGAGGGGGACAGCATACTCCTTGGTCCATATAGCAACCAGTGGGGTGGCTCCAGAACTCATTAAAGTAATCGAGCAGAGGAGGCCTTTACTGCAGTCATCACGAAAGATAAGAGAGTGTGCCCATGGAGCTCAACATTATGTACCCCCATCTTAAAATGACAGTGTAAAATAAAATTAAGAGGGGAATTTAATTGTTTTAATATCAGGAACTGAGAACATCTCCAATACTAGTTCCAATAAAGACAAACTATTGAAGTCATGATGACAAATACCAACAGAGCTTGAACAAAACAAAACCAGTATTACCTCAGATTACCACTACACAACTGACACACATAGGATACTATTAATAATATATGTCATTACAAGATTCATATTGATAAATTCTGTACATATAACTTGTAATTAAAATTGATTGTGATTCCTGGTTCCCTTTGTATTTGAATCAGGACACATATACATTCATGACAGCACTGAATACATATTGTTATTTGAAAATTTATCAGTGACTCCTTTAAGATATCCTCGTAGAGTGTTTTATGTATGTGAGTGTCACAGTGTTGTCAAGTGTGGTGGAATAAATTAAATTGTTTATCTGTCTGTTGTTGTTAAGACTTACACTTCATCATACACATACCCTAGACATATAACGTAGTCGTCACACTATTCCAGAATAATTCTGACTGAGGTATACATATGTGGCAGTAAGTAAGGTTATCTATAATACACTACTCTTATTAGATATAGATACCTTCACAGCTGATCTCAGTCAGTACACTAAGTCCGCTATACATATTTATAACATCCCATTTCACCACAAATTCAAGTCTCTTCTACAAGAAATGGAGAGTGCATGTGCGGACCTCCCGCTGTACAGCAATGTTCGTTGGCTTAGTCGAGGTAATGTTTTGAACAGATTTGTATCATGTCTAGAAGCAATCAAGGGGTTTCTTGATGAAAAAGAACAACATTTCCCGGAACTCAATGACGAGGACTGGCTGTGCAAGCTGATGTTTCTGGCTGACATAACTACAAATCTGAATGAATTAAACTTGCGTTTATAAGGGCAGGGTCAAACAGTACTTGATCTTTTTGAGCACTGGAAAGGATTTGCGTCAAAATTAGACATATTTTGCAGAGATATTACGACTAACACGTACAAGTACTTTCCAAACGTAAAGGCTCATTCAAATCGATTTACTGTCAACAGAGATGAGCTTCAGAAGTACGTTGAAGCGCTCAAAGGAGAGTTTGCTAAACAGGTCAAGACTTAAAATTCACGGGCCCATGTTTTCTTATCTCATCAAGCCCGACTTAATTGATCATACTAACATCCCATTTGACCTATCTCTTTTTGAGTGGATGGATGTTGACAATTCTGAAATGCAACACTTCGAATTCAAGGCATCAGAGTTATGGACGATAACATTTGTAGAATTGCGAAAAACTCTGGAAGGAAGCTGCTTGGAAAAGTCAGCTGCCATCCTCAACTGCTGGACATCCCTGCCTGAAGCGTTCACCTGTTTGAAGAAAGTTGCATTTGCTCTACTTTCAGCTTTTGGGTCAACTTATACATGTGAACAAATTTTCTCACACATGAAAGCTGTTTTAAGTCCACAGAGAAGTCGCCTAACACCTGTGCATTTAGAAGCCTGTGTGAAGCTGAAATTGACAAAATACACACCTGATATTGAACAATTAACCAAGGAGAAGCAAGGACACGGGTCCCATTAATTGATTAATGACTCAGATCAATAATAATCAATGATTTCTCATATTAAAATTTTAATAACGTGTTTTATGTTTAGTTTATTTAACTGTTTTGTTCTTCAAACTGTTGGACTTTCTGTCTTAACAAAATATAGATATGACAATTTTATTATAAAGTTTCAAACTAATGTGTTCAGAACTTAAATTTTGCAAAACATAATATTTGTATTGATATTTGTTCCTATTTATATTAAAATATTGAATAATCTACAAAGAATAGAATAGTTATTTAATGTATCGGAAACATGTTAATACAAGATCATTTTTAAATTGTTTCAATAATTGTTGTTTATAAAAATGTGGTGGACTTAGGTTGGCACGCTGAGTGACTTTGCAACATTACTTCGGCACGACACTACTAATAGATTGCCGACCCCTGTTCTAGGCGATCTCTAGGACCGTAATACTGGATTACATCTCGACAACAAAAATTACATTCTTACAACAACAAAAAATGGTTATATATGATTATATGTCAAAAAAAAAAAAAAAACAGATTCATTATAACAAAATTAATGCCACTGGTATCTCACCTTCCTAGTAATGTTTTTGTAGCATCTCTATGGTAAACATATTTTTTAAGTATTTTTTCCCTATATTATTCAGCTAAATGCGTATACAATTTCAGGTACATAATTGCGGCCTTATAAAAAAAGTATATAAAATAACTAAAACCATCAACGGAAAACGGGGTGCAAACAATATTACGTTAGTAATAAATAAGCAAGGAAATTTCATCAGCACAGCATAGGGGCAGGAAATACGATGGGCAGAGCACTTCAGAGAAACACTGAGTAAAGAACCACCAGAGATGCAGCTGAATGTTCCTGATGCTAAAAATGATCTAGACGTAAATACAGACAGTCCACGAAGGGAAGAAATAATCACAGCTATCAAAGAATTAAAGAATGGAAAAGCTCCTGGTCACGATATTTAAATGTTGAGTTATTTAAGACAGACCATGAACTAGCAGCAGAACTATAAGAACCACCATTTGCACAAGTATGGACAACAGTGACAACACCAACGGAGTGGAATAAAGGAATAATTATCAGTTTGTCCAAGAATGGCGTCTTTACAGACTGCAACAACTAGAGAGGAATTACTCTCCTCTTAGTTCCCAGTAAAACACTAGGCAGGATAGATATCTCAGCCAATTTCAAAAGCAGTAGACCATAAACTGAGGAAAGAACAAGCATGGTTCAAAAAGAAAAATGCGCATTTCATATATTCACCCATATGAACATTATACAGCAGGGCTCAGAGTGGCAGCTATACATTAACTTTGCTGATTTTGAAAAGGCTTTTGACAGCATACTCAGGGACAGCTTATGGAGATAACTGAGGGAATATGGAATTCCCAGCTGCATTGTGTCCATAATCAAAAGCCACTATGCTAACTTTACATGTAGTGTTGGGCAGAGCAACCTAACTTTTGATTTGAAGACAGGAGTACGACAGGGATGCCCCTTATGAACCTCTTTACAAGGTATTTTTGACAGTCTTAGACTGGGTGATGCGCCAGACCACAGATGGCAGTCCACGAGAAATAAGAGAGACAACGTTTTCGACATTGGACGATCTATAATACGCAGATGACACTACTCGCACAAACACATCAACACATCCTAGAAAAACCAGATAGACTGAATAATTATAGCCTAGAGGTGGGTCTAAACATCAATCTAAAGAAGACAGAGGTCATGCCACTCAATGTGGGCAATCCTGAGCCAATATCAATAATGATCCAGAAGCTGGAACAGACAAATTTACATACTAGGATGCATTGCAACACCAGACGGCAGAACAAGTAAAGACATCAACAACAAAACGAATAAAGCAAGAACAGCTTTTGCTAGTCTAAACAAACATCTGGAAGTCCTCTCAGTACAACAGAAACACTAAATTAAGATTATATGAGAACTGCATACTTTCTGTGCTTCTCTACGGTGCGGAATGCTGGAGAGTAACAGAGAAGGAAATGTCGAAGTTGTCCTCTTTCCACCCAATTTTTCTAAGGAAAATTCTCCTACTTTTTTGTCCGAATACTATCACTAACCAAGAACTGCTTACTCAGAGCAACCAAGAGGACATGCACACCATCATAGATGGTAGACGCTGGAGTTGGATTGGCCACGTCCTTAGAGATGACCCCGATGCCATCACCAGATTAGCTATGCTATGGACACCTGAATGAAAGCGAAAGAGAGGCCGACCAAGAACATCTTGACGGAGAACTCTAAAAGCCGAGATGCAAATAATAAACTAGAGCTGGGTTACTGCACGAAGGATGGCCGCCGACCGAGAAGAGAAAAAGCAGTTTGTTGCTGCCCTACAAGACGCCACCAGGCGTGTTGGTCACTGACTGCTTTGAAAATCGCCGGATAATGATCAAAAAAGAAGAAGATACATAATTCCATGTCTGATGTATTTGATATTTGAATACATAATACTGTCAATATGTAATAATTATACGTTCTTCTTCTTCTTCTTCTTCTCATTATTATTATCATTATAATTTTAATTATTATTATTCAGAATCGACGTCATTGCATTACGGGCTAACCCATATGTGCTCAGTCTCCCTCAGAAAATGTCGAAGGGTATGAATGTTGATTGTTCCTGTTGTGCCATGGTTGTATACACGCCAGATGCATCCTCTCATACGTCAATCCCTGCCTGTCTTACGGCTAATGACAAACTCCAGTAATCTTAGACCTGATGATCGATCGATTGCAGTGCCATTCTCTAACAGACGATCATTAATAGTCCCCAGTATCTCTCCCTTGTCCATATCCAATGAACCCAATCTGATTGCTCTTGAAGCTAGTCTGTCAGCTCCTTCGTTGCCTCTTAACCAGGACAGTAGATCCAGACCACTTCATGAAGGTTCGATCTTCTATGGAAGTTTTCAATTCATGCAGTAGTCATCCATTTGGGGTTTTCCGAAGCATGGACTGAGTTTCTGACTCAATAACTGCCCTTGGTAATAAAGTTTCAGACAGCCACCTTAGGGCTGCCTCTACCTTCATTCTCATGCTGGAGGTTGTTGTCCTCTGCATGACCTCTGTCTTCTTTAGATTGATGTTTAGACCCACCTCTAGGCAATAATTATTCAGTCTATCTGTTTTTTATAGGATGTGTTGATTTGTTTGTGCGAGTAGTGTCATCTGCGTATTATAGATCTTCCAATGTAGAAAACTGTGTCCATCTTATTTCTCTTGGACTGTCCTCTGTGGTCTGCCGCATCACACAGTCTAAGACTGTCAAAAATAAAGAGGTTCATAAGGGGCATTCCTGTCGTACTCCTGTCTTCAACTCAAAAGTTAGGTTGCTCTGCCCAACACTACATGTAAAGTTAGTATTGTGGCTTTTGATTATGGATGGTTTTAGTTATTTAATACACTTTTTTATAAGGCTGCAATTACGGACCTGAAATTGTATACGCATTTTGCTGAATAACTGAATAATGGTAGAAAAAGATACTTAAAAAATAAGTTTACCATAGAGATGCTACAAAAACATTACTAGGAAGGTGAGATACTAGTGGCATTAATTGTGTTATAATAAATCTGTTTTCTTTGACATATAATCATATATAACCATGTTTTTGTTGTTGTAAAAATGTATATCTGTTGTCGAGATATCCTCCAGTATTACGGTCCTAGAGATGGCCTAGATGACCACCCAAGGTTTAGATTAAGTTGAATTATTAGTTGTGTTACTACCTGTTGTGTTGTTGTAGTTTATGACATATGTGAGCTAGCAGAAGGGATAATTTATGTCTGTACGCAGGGCGTTCTCAACTTTTTTTTTCCTCATGGCCCACTTCTGACCCTCTTTTGCCTCTGTGCTCCCTACCCATAGTCGCTGTGGCCACCTAGAAATATGGGGACTTGAAGGGCAGCAACAAACTGCTTCTACTTTGCTCGGTCGGCGGCCATCATTCTTGCAGTGAACCAGCTCTGGTTCATTCTCTGCATCTTGGCCCCATAGTTCTCCGCCAAGTTCTTTTTGGTTGGCTTCTCTTTCGCTTTCCTTCGGGAGTCCATAGCATCGCTGTTCTTGTGATGGCATCAGGGTCTCTTCTGAGGACGTGGCAAATTCAACTCCACCGTCTAGCAGTTATAATGGTGTGCATGTCCTCTTGGTTGCTCCGAGAAATCAGTTCTTGGTTGGTGATGGTATTCGGCCTACCACTCTTCTCTTGTCCCACTGAACGGATCTCTGATTTCCTGGATAATATTTTACAACCCTTAGTGGCCAATCTACCTTCTTTTTTGAAGGACACCACCCATGCTATCACTACTTTTGAGTCCATCCAATTCACACCTGACCACACTTACCGTCTTTTCCTTCTGGATGTTTGTTCGCTTTATACTTCCACTCCACACTCTGATGGCCTTAAAGCACTACAATTTTTTCTCGACAGACGCACTGACCTTACTTTTAGCACAGGTTCTCTTCTTCGCCTTGCGGAATTGGTTCTCACTCTCAACTCCTTTGATTTCAATGGCCAGTTCTTTAATCAAATTAGTGGCATTGCTAAGGGCACCAAAATGGACCCGAGATATGCTTGCCTCTTATTGGGTCACTTTGAATATATAGTGCTTCAAATTTACGATGGACCATTTCCTGAGTTTTACCGTCGTTATATCGACGATGGTATTTGAGTCACATACATGTCTGAAGTTAACTTCCGTAGATTCATTGACTATCTTGGCAATTTCCATCCTACCATCAAATTCACTTCTCAGATTTCTACTACTTCAGTTAACTTCCTTGACCTTAATGTCAATATTAATCCTACTGGCCTAACTACCTCTGTCTTTTATAAACCTACCGATGCTCATGGTTTCCTTCTTTATACATCTTCTCACCCTCTCAGCTGTAAAGATTCCACAACTTCTACGCTTACGTCGGATATGTCAAGATGAAGATGATTTCCGTGAACGAGCTCAAGAAATGCTCGATTTTTTTCGCCAACGTCACTACCCTGAAAGAGTTTTATCTGATGCCCTTAATCGCATTAGTAATGTTACTTGTCAGGTTGCACTTACTGCTAAACCTGCTACTACATCTGACAGACTCAAACTTGTCTTAACTTTTCACCTTCACTGTTTGGCGGAGAAAAAATTTATGTTTCGTCATCTGCCTATTCTCCACTCCGATCCTGATACCAGACAGTTGTTTCGTGATACCCATTTAGTTGCATATTGTAGAGATAAAAATTTTAGGGATATTCTTGTGCATAGTCGCCTGAGACAAACTAGTCCTTCTCTATTTGGTACTAAACCGTGCCAACGCCGCATATGTAAGACCTGTCCTTTTGTACTCCAAACACAGTCAGTCCCCTTTCCGAACGGTAAATTTGCCATTGGGGAGTCTTTCACGTGCGAATCCAGAAACCTGATTTATGCTATCATCTGCAAGAAGTGTGACATGATATATATTGGTGAAACTGGCAGACGTCTGGCAGACAGGTTTTGTGAGCACTTGAATGGCATCTATCATGACAAACATTTACCAGTGGCCCTTAACTTCAATAGCTCTGACCATTCAGGTAACTCTGACATTTATGTCACAACCCTCATGTCATGTATCGGCGACGACCGAACTCGCTTCTCCTTGGAGAATTGCCTCATTTTTCAAATGGGCGTTTTATTTCCTGCTGGCTTGAATGTCCAGCATCATTTTGCATAATTCTGGTGGCTTCTGTCTCTATTTCATACTTTATTTCTTCTGTCGTTATTTTCCTTTCTATCCTTGTTTTGGCTTTGGTTCGTTTCGTTTCCTCAATTATCTTTTCTCAGTCGTCACTAGCTTATACGTCACGTCCGCATGAATCGTCATTTGTTCAGCCATCTTGAATGTTTCCTTCTTGGATTTAGCTAAGTGATTTTTTACTTGTTTTAATAGTGTTGTTCATTTCTGTCTTCGCTTCGTCGATTATTTACTTTGTTGTTTCGACATGTCTTTCTGGTTTTACGATTTTCTTACACTATTACTGTTATCGTTTCGCTCATCACCGTTGTTTCATCTGCTTGTATTGCTCATTTGGCGTTTTCCTCATCATCATAGATTTTTGTAGCACCTATATGTAGCTCGTGTCCTTGTCACCTGTTCGTAACTGTGGCTGACGAAGGGTAAAACCCGAAACGTTCTTTGTTTCATGCGTACCGTTTACTTGTAAAACTGATTTCATACCATATTATATTTTTAATTTATATATTTATTCGGTCAAAAGATTCGGAAAATTAAAGCAAGAAATAGATTGACGACAAAGACACAGTCAGGTGAACAAGAACTACACATCAAAACTCAACTCCGACAACTGACTACACGCCTGACAATTTTATAAATATATAGGCAGTAAAAGAAAGCACTCAGTCATCCACCAACGAAACAAAAGCGTAAAGCAAGAGAGACAGATCATCACTGACACATCAAATAAAACAGGACAATGGAAGAATGTAATGAGCGAATAACTCATTACAGTTTTAGAGGTCCTACGACCAATCATCATCAACAAAGTCATAAATCAGCTGGAGTTAAGAAAGATGACATTATCGGCGGACACAATCGGTAAACCCACAAACTGAACCAACCAAAAACACACATGGATCTAAATTTCTGCTAGTTGACCTTTTCAAGGGCGTGTCTTTTTCAGAGCTGCCGTCGAATCTGTAATAATAGCTACAGAAATAAAAGTAACACAATTGCAAAAATAAATAAATTCACACATTTAATACGCAACTATGCTAGGTTAAACGCAGGACGTGACGACTATAGGCAACCAGCTCACGGTCCTTTACGCGATTAGCCCTTTTCAGGGCTTTAAACAATGCTAACAAATGATTAAAACAAGTAAAAATACGACTGAGATAACAATCCAGCGGTCAAAACGTAATAGCAATTAGAAAAAATACGCCCATTATAAGCGAAATATCACACATCTGGTCCTATTGGACGGGACATCGGAAACAAAGTAAAAAGATACTTAACCACATGATGCTGTAAGCATCGGCTGAGTCCGTCACTAGAGCGATAAAGAAATATTACAAACACATCTGGACTGTATAACTAAACGCCTTCAGGATGTAATAAATGATAGAAACACTGGCGCGAGGGAAAAAACAATTGACACTTGTCACGGTGGACATAAATATTTTACATAATTATCTCCCTGTCATCAGTGACTAGTTAGGGAAGGTAGCTTGTTTGCTTTCCAAGGGAAACAATTAGGTTATGAACAAAATATCAGACTGAGTAGAAAATATTCATATTTTGTAACATATAAATTTATTATAAACTATTGCTTTAGCCATAATATTTTGTTTCAGGTACAATATTTGTAATTGTTCGTTTTTTAAATTTTCTTTTTTTTTTCTATGCACAAATTCAAAAAGTTTAAAAGATTTTCAACTTAATGCACATTTGAAGTATGGGGCACTTAGCTGTTCTACCACTCTCCATGATAATAAAATGTCGACAACTAAGAACTAGGTCTGTTTGTTTTTTCTGCTGGCTCTTGTCTCCCAGCTATAGATTTCACATCAAGGGTAGTAACTTTTCGTAATTTTCACGTATTTCACGAGTTATAAAAATTTCACGGATTTCACCGTTTTCTACTTGAGAACTTTGATACCGACCAGCGTGTAGTGGCAAGTGTTCGTTTCTGCCTTAAACTGAGGACATTAGATCTAGTGCATTGTTAGAAATTTCCAGTTTCCATCCTTTTTTGAGTCTTTATTTGACAATGGATTCCGGCAAAATCACCGCCACCTACCTCACTACTTCGGACTCCATGGAAGGAGGGAGCTTCCATAAACCAGGAACCGTGGTTCTCACGGTTTCTGGGCCCCAGGCAGCAGCAAGAGCTTCGCCGGCCTTCATGACGAGTGTGCTCATTGGCCCTGGAGGAATCCCGACCAACGGGATTGATTCCTTGAATCGGTCTGAGAACCCGATCAGGTGGTACATGACCCTCTCCACGCAAGCCCACGGACTATGCTACCAGAGGCTGCATGGCAAAAAATTGCAGCTCTCTAACCCAGAGCTCACAATCACTTGCGAGCATCTGGAGAAAGAGCGGTCCAAATTAACTTTTAATTGGGTGCCACCCACCATGAAAGGCGATGCCGTAAAACGCATGGCGGCCAGCATTACTTCGGATCCAGAGGCCGAGGTTTACAAGATAAGAAACGCTCCTGACAAGTGGGGCGTGTTGTACCGTCCCTCTGGGGACATACCCCACTACGTTGACCTTAAAGTCGAAGGGGACGGCCTGGAAGTCCAAAAACTCCTCATCACGATTCATGGTCGACGAACGGTGTGTCCTCACTGTGGCGAGGACACCCATTGGGCCAACCGGTGCTCGCAGAAAGCAGTCAAGACTCCCGCAAACCGTGAACAGCCAAGGCCCCCAGCAAAAGAGGCAGCAGTAAAAACCACACCGTGGCCACAACCACCACAAAAAGCCGCAGCAGTGCCGGAGCAAAGCAAGAAGGCTCAAGCGGCAAGGTACCAACAAGCAGAGGATGACTTTACGCTTGTCCGCACTCGCAGGGACAAGAAGAGACAAAGGCATCACTCTGCCCCCAGTAGCCCTAACTCAGGCAAGCACACATTTCAAACGCTCTCCACACTGGAAATTCAACAACACTTTACTCCAAAACAAGACATACACGGAACATATGACTCAACTCATCCTTACATACACAACTGATGTGCCAACAGAAAACATACAACACTACTGGGAAATATTAAAAAACACAATACGTTAACGAACACAGTTAATGTCAGCTAGGATACACAAAGATAGGATAAAGCAAGAGAAACTAGTAGAGGATGCAATACTGCTCACAAAACAAACAGACAGAAATTCACCCAGCATCCTCACATTAGAAGACCAGCTACAACAATACAAGCACCATAGGTTTCAGGGCGCCCTACTACGGACGAAAATGAACACAATCACACAAGAAACACCCAGTAAACAATACATGGCAATAGAACAAAATATACAACGCTGCAGGCAGATAGGGAAAATAGTAGACCTAGACGGAACCACACAGACAGAAACACAAAACATAGTACAGGCTTTTGAAGATTACTACAGAAACCTGTACGCAGAAGAAAACGTCCAGTCACACATATAAGACACATTTATGCACTTTACAAAGAAACTATCAGATGACGAGAAGCAAGGTCTAGATGCCGAGCTGACACTTACAGACATAACACTCGCAATAAACACTATGCAAAAAGACAAATCACCAGGGCCAGACGGACTCACAGCAGAATTTTATCAACACTTTTTTCCCACCTTAGGTCCCCTTCTATTAAAAGTATACACAGAAGCTTTTGAGAACAAAGAACTCCCACCAAGCTTGAACATGTCATACATCACTCTCATACCTAAAGATAACTCAGACAAAACATTCCTTAAAAACTGCAGACCTATATCTCTCCTAAACATAGACTACAAAATTTTAACAAAAACGCTAACAAACAAGCTAAAACCTTTCATGACCACCCTCATACACGAAGACCAGCAGTGCAGCGTTCAAAACAGAAATATTCACCAGCACACACATTTCATCAGAGACACAATCACCTACACACACGAGAAAGATTGTCAGTCGTCAATCCTATCTCTCGATCAAGAGAAAGCTTTTGATCGAATATCACACTCATACCTTCACAAAACATTACTGCATTGCAATATAGGTGAAAACTTTAGGAAATGGATTGAAATCCTTTATGCGAAGCCCGAAAGCAAGGTTTTGTGGAATCACACTTTTACCAACACTTTTAGGCTAACGCGATCCGTCAGGCAGGGGTGTAGTCTCTCCCCCCTACTCTACGTTCTAGCACTAGAAGCCATGCTGGAAAAAAATTAGAAAGGACAGTTTTATTAAGGGCACCTTTATACCAGGGAAAGGCGAGCAGAAGTTGATTGCTTATGCAGACGACACCACCTTTTCCCCACCAAATGACAGGTCTATTGCAAACATTCTAAACACATTCACAGACTTTAGTAAAGGTAGCGGAGCTAAAGTCAACGTACAGAAATCAACAATAATGGGCATAGGCCAATGGAAAAACAAAACAGACTTTCCATTTGGGCTTGTACCAACAAACAACATCAAAATCTACGGCATCACTTTTTCTTCACACCCAAACCGCACACACAAAGACACATGGCAGAACCTAGCAACACAAATGACAGACGTGCTACATAGATACAAATTCAAAACCACAACAATTTTTGGACGAAGCACGATTGTAAACACTTATGTCATTCCCAAACTATTATACGTAGCTACAGTTTTTGACCCCCCCCCCGCAACAGACTATTATAGACACAAACAAACAGATCAGAAGATTTATTTTTAGTCACACAATCTACAGCATAAAACATAAGACACTCATACAAGAAAAGAAACAGGGAGGGATTGCACTCCAGGACATACAGACAAAGATCCAAGCATTTAGAATCAAACACATAGGGAATATCATCAAACATCCAGATCAACACGTGCTATAGGGCTCAGGCTTACCAGACTGAGACCACTAAACAACTCAATGCCGCGCCATTTCGGCCCACTATCATCATTTTACAAGTCATGCATACAAGCCATTCACGGACACGACAACTTAATTCACCAGAAAACAAATGCAATCTACAAACACTTAGCCAAACTACAAGCACCCCCGCTACATCTCAGGATTAAAAGGGGACAGAAATACTTCAAGACAAATTATACTGACACTTTCATTAACTTAAATAACCCTCACATCACTGCCACGGCAAGAGAAGTTACCTTTAGACTCCTATACAACATGACACCCACAACAGAAAGACAAGCTCACAGATCCAAGCAGACATCACAGTGCCAGCTGTGCAAAACACGCATTCAAGAAACCGAAGATCATATTTACTACACGTGCAATACAGTCATACCCATGAGAAAAGCATTGCAAAGTATCATTGCCTCACACACAGACAGACCCGTAGACTTTTACAGAGCTATATTTTTAAACACAATCCCAAGAACGACACCACACATACAAACAAAACTTCTCATCTTATTGTCTCAATATAGAGATTTGATTTGGAGTTTTAGGAATTTAGCAGTGTTCAAATACCGCCTTTTTAATTCGCAAATACTGCTAAATGTCTTCCTACAGAAAGCACTGTCAGTTTCACCTGATTTCAACGTATAGCGGAGCAACACTCCTCCACTCTCTCCATCTTAAGGAATTAGCCTAGACGCCACAACATTTCCCTTCCTTTCGTGTACCGGTAAGTACGGGCTAGCCTCTTGAAAGGCGACTCAGAAGCGTGTTCAACTGTTACTAAGTTGAAGCCTGCACACGACTGAGAACAAAGCAATCCGTAACATATACCGACCTTCCTCCTACCCGGGGCCTTCAGTAGTGTCTCTCCCTCCCCATTCTGCCTTGTCTTCTTGATGCGTTTTTCCAAAGCAGACCGACCACTGGGGTCTTTCATAGCTAGCTATTTCCCCCCGCACCGCTTATTGTATTGTTAAAGTAAATTTAATTTGTGTATGCATGTGTATAAAATTTACTAGTGAATGCGCGCTATTTTTTTTTCTTTTTTTCCATATATCATGTATATGAACTTTTATAAATTGTTTGAAAAATGTACAAGTTTTTATTTTTTGGAAACAAAACACAAATCATAAAATTTGTTTACAGAACCACCAATTGGAAAAATATGAGAAAACGGTATCTCTGAAAAGTATGATTGGCAACTTTGTAATGCCGTTCTTTGTTTCTGGAAACGCATCAATGTGTAACAAAGTTTTTAGTAGAAAGTACGTGTGTGTAGGAGTGGATGCAGGGTTTCCAGGTTTCACCTGCGCTCTTGGTGTGCGTGTGTGCGTGGTTCCCATTTGTGGTTTTAAAGTCTAAATTATATTGTTTTGGAACGATTAAAATAAATTGTTGCACGAATATAAATATGTTTTCAACCTACGTTTCCCCCCCTCCCCCTCCGCCCCCCCCCCTATTTCACCTTGGAATTATTAATGTCAAATTTACATGAATGTACAGAAATGCCCAACTTTAGTATTTTACTTTCCTCACCTTGTATTTACAGTTTATGAATGTATTTTGTTGTATATGGTAAATTGAGCTTGTTTTGGAATTTCAAATTATATATGCTTTAGGGAACATGATTATTAACTACCCCTTGTACCTTTCTCGAAATGCCGGTGTGCCTAGCCATTTATGACTCAAGGCTGTGTGCTCAACTTGCCAAGGAGAAAAGCGTTACCCGGCACAAAATTGGCCATTATACTTTCAACCCTTGGGCATTCAATACCTCGCATAGACAAAATTTTCAAGTGTCCTTCGTCCTGTCCAAATGAAGCATCCAAGGCTTCATTGTTTCCGAAAACCAGCTTGTACCGGCTTATCTTCAGAATACAGTCCTACCTTTCCTTTCACCGTGTGCGTGCACGCGTGCGAATTTTTATTTATCGCCTTTCTCCCAAAGTATGTCATACTAAGAGGCTTCCATTAATATTAGTATCTAAAGGAATGTAATGAATATGGGTTTCATAGAATATGTATGTATATGGTTAGACATACGTGCACCAATACTACACATCCTGTTTCTTTTTCTTCTCGCATTTGTTTCTCGGGATTTATATATACCAAGCCCTTGTCACAAACACATAAATTCTATCACTTGGGTTTGCATGTGTACAAAAGTACTTGCGAGAACAGAAGAGTTTTGATTTGCCATGTAACCCCTTTTATCATGTTTCCTTTGTGCAAAATGCTCATGATTTTAAATTGAAAACTTGTCAATGTAATTTCATTCTTACTTGTTGTAAAATGTACACTAATTTGTAAAATTGCAAAGAGATGAAAATAAAGTTCAATTTGTAAAATTGCAAAGAGATGAAAATAAAGTTTTTGTCACCTAATGGAGCTAAAAAAAAAAACAAATGGAAAAATATAGAGAATATGTGACAAAAGGATTGGGAGATTGCCATCATAACACCAATTTTCAAAAAGGGTGACAATCGACAATGTGGAAACCATAGAGGCATATCCCTTCTCAGTGTACCTGGTAAAATCTACTCTAGAATCCTAGAGCAGAGACTCCGACGCCTAGCTGAGCCACAATTGGATGAGGTCCAGTGCGGATTCCGAGCAAACCGAAGTACTCAAGACCTAGTCTTCACACTCAGACAGCTGAGTGAAAAGGCCCTTGAGTATAAGAGTGAGATCCATCTTTGTTTCATAGATCTGGAAAAGGCGTTTGACAGGGTCCCTGGAGCAAACTTTGGGACTGTTTGGCAAGGAAGAATATTCCAGCACCTCTGATTCATGCTATACAGAGCTTCTACAAGTCTTGCAGAAACTATGTGAGGACAGCAAACCATAAGTCAGAAGAGTTCAGGACCACCACTGGTGTAAGACAAGGTGATATCCTATCACCTTACCTCTTCATACTCCTTATGGACGATGTCATCAATGCATGTAAGGAGAGAACAAGAAAGTATTCAGTGGGGTACTGGAAGATGAGACAGGTCTATATTTCGGAGCTGGCATTTGCTGATGATGTTGCCCTGATTGCTAAATCAGAGGCACATCTCCAATCCAACCTGCAAGTCTGGAAGGAAGAGCTGGAGAAGAGAGGGATGGTCATAAGCAGCTCTAAAACAAAATCCATGGTGATATCACGAGAAGAAAGAAAACATCAGATTAAGTTGGGAGAACAGGTCCTGGAGCAGGTCGACCACTTTAAATATCTCGGAGCTATTATAGACCGAAAGGGAGGCATCAAAGAAGAGTTGGCCACTCGAAAAGCAGCGGCTGGGAGACTTTTTCAGGCCATAAATCGTGGATTCCTCAGCAAGAAAGAGGTTGGTAAGAAAACGAAGATGGCTGTATACCGCTCCACTATGTCCCAGTCTTGACATATGGATGCGAGTCGTGGGCAATGACTACAACACACAAAAAGCCAAGAAGATCGGCTACTACGACAAGCATGGGAAACAAAGAGCCAGTGATCCAGACCTCCAGGACGACCCAGAGTCCGCTGGGAGGACAACATTAGACAATCTTTGAAGGACCGAGGACTAGAATGGAACCAGGCCAGGAAGAAGACAGCTGATAGAATGGTCTGGCGCTCTCTCTTCCAAACCTCTACACCTCACGGTAGAAGGGGAACGACTAAGTAAGTAAGTAAGATAATTTCGTAAATAGAACTAAAAGCATAAAGTAGTTCTAGGTTCCATACGGAGCAGGGAGGGGAAGATGAAAGAAAAGATGTACATTCTAAGTATAATACTTACAATTTGAAAGCTGTGTAAATGTCCATATAATCATATTCACTTTAAAATTAATGTAAGTTTTCAAACTTTAAACCAGTGTAAATGTCTATGTGAAAATATTCATTTTAAAGTAATGGAAGTTTCAAACTTTTCAATCAGTGTAAACATAAATGAAAACATATTCAATTTATATTGTGAACACTTTTCAATCAGTGGAGATGTATATGTAAACAGATTATATCTGTATTATTAACCTTTTCATTTAAATATAAAGTAACTATGACAGCTACCCCTAAGATGAAATTATCACCCCTGGTGGTTAGGCTAGTCTTTACCAAGACACGCTAAGCAGAGCACAGAATAAAAAAATAAGAGACAGAGACAGAAGAATTGGAATCAAAATGTTTGAGTGACAGTTGAATTTCCCATACATGAAGAATTTAGAAGGCAGATAAATCTCAACAGCAGTAGTCGTTTTCCAGTCGTGAACGCCCTAACATCTGGAGACAGCTAGTAAACACTGAGGCAGTAAGGAAGAATGAACGACCTATCATCTAGAGACAGCTAGTTAACACTGAGGCAGTAAGGAAGAATAAACGCCCTAACATCTAGAGACAGTAAACACTGAGGCAGTAAGGAAGAATGAACGCCCTAACATCTAGAGACAGCTAGTTAACACTGAGGCAGTAAGGAAGAATGTACGCCCTAACATCTAGAGACAGCTAGTTAACACTGAGGCAGTAAGGAAGAATGAGAGAGCAAGACATTGAGAAAATAATTGAGTCTAAATTTATGCTGTACAAGGTTGACCAACCTCAAGGGAAGTTTGGACTCATTATTTCACACCAGCCACTTTACATGTAAATAAACGGCATCATATGTTGCACTGTTGTCGAAGTCAAGTTACTCATCTAGTGTTGATATCAATCGTCAGCTGTCTGCTTGAACTGTTGTTGTTTTGCATCAAGTAAGAAATGATTTTTATACCATCAACCAAGGCCTGCCTACTGTTGGGGTAGTGATACGAACCACTATACAACATCATCAGCAATGCACGGCCCCACATACATGTGGCTGGCAACCACATCATGTTTATTTAATTGGTACAGAAACCACCACTGGAAGATCACATGCAAGTTTTAATGTAGGCTGTCTGCAAGGTGACCAGCTGTAGTTGTGTATCTATGCTCCATTGGGCGCTTTAGTAACATGAATACATAACTCTTACATAATCAGGAAATATATCACACATTAATTAACTCTTACATAATCAGGAAATATATCACACATTAATTAACTCTTACATAATCAGGAAATATATCACACATTAATTAACTCTTACATAATCAGGAAATATATCACACATTAATTAACTCTTACACAATCATGAAATATATCATCCATTACATAAAAGTTAGTTTCTTATTCTTTACAGGACGTGGCATTCAACCCCAGCTTTTATTGGATGTTTTTGATTTTTATAGGCAATTTTTTTCATTTAGTAGTTTACCATTGCTTTCTGAACGGTACGGCGCTTATACCATTGTTAAAAATCCACACAAAGCGATCTGCTACAAAACCGCCTGCAGCAGGTTTCGAACCTGGTATATCTGGATTATGAAACTGCGTTCATATCCATTTGGCCACAGACGCCGACATAATCAGGAAATACCGTATATCACACATTACATAACTCTTACATAATAAGGAAATACGAGTATATCACACATTACATAACTCTTACATAATCAATAAATACATCACCCATTACATAACTCTTACATAATTAATAAATATATCACTTACTTACTTAGTCGTTCCCCTTCTACCGTGAGGTGTAGAGGTTTGGAAGAGAGAGCGCCAGACCATTCTATCAGCTGTCTTCTTCCTGGCCTGGTTCCATTCTAGTCCTCGGTCCTTCAAAGATTGTCTAATGTTGTCCTCCCAGCGAACTCTGGGTCGTCCTGGAGGTCTGGATCACTGGCTCTTTGTTTCCCATGCTTGTCGTGGTAGCCGATCTTCTCCCATTCTGCAGACATGGCCAAACCATCTTAGTTGGGACTGTTCTATTTGGGTCTGCAGCGGATGGGATTTCAGGCCTTGACGTATCGTCTGGTAATAAATATATCACACATTACATAACTCTTACATAATCAATAAATATATCACACATTACAAAACTCTTACAAATCAGGAAATATGTCACACATTAAAAAATAGCCTACTGCTATAACCGACTGATCCAGGCACATGGTTAATATTTGAAATTGATGCCCTGCTTTGAAACGTTGCAAACACCGAACCACATAATACGACGAAAAAGTAATGACATATTTTTTGTTTAAGATTTTGATACCAATCACCTTGCCACTGGTAGCAAGAATTCTAGCCATTGGACACTTTCACATCCCAGTATTCGGTTTTTTCTTAATTTATGTACTTAGTTATTTATTTGGTTTAAGCAAATCCAAACTCCTCGTTAAGAGATAACACTTGACCATAAATACGAAGCAATATACAAACATGTGTTTTTCTTTTATTAATAACACGGAAGCAGAAAACTATTGATAGAAATACAAAAAGGGCAATTTTCTGATTAATGAACAGCACTAGTTAGTGCTGAAGAAACATGTTGTGCATTTTTTTTAACTCCTTCAGGGGCTCAAAGTGAGGTCTATTGACTTTATTTAGTAGAACGTGTGAATTGTGTGTGATCCCGGTCCTGGCTAAGATACTTTGATCTTAGCCAAATGACCGAGTTTAGAACAAACAGACCCAGATATTCATAGATGTCCTGTATTATCATTGAGAGTGGTAGCACAGCTAAGTGCTCAATACATTAAAATGTGCATTTAGTTGAAAATTTTTAAACGTTTTTGAATTTGTGCATAGAAAAAAAAAAAAAATTAAAAAAGGAACACTTACAAGTATTGTATCTGAAACAAAATGTTATGTCTAATGCAATTGTTTATAATAAATTTATACAAGTTACAAAATATGAACATCTTGGACTCAGTCTTATATTTTGTTCATAACCTAATTGTTTCCCTTGAAAAGCAAACAAGCTACCTCCGCTAACTAGTCTTTGATGACAGGGAGATAATTATGTAAAATATTTATGTCGTCCGTGACAAGTGTCAATTGTTTCTTCTCTCGGGCCAGTGTTTCTATCATTTATTACATCCTGAAGGCGTTGTAGTTATACAGTCCAGATGTGTTTGTAATATTTCTTTGTCACTCTAGTGACGGACTCAGCCGCTGCTTACAGCATCATGTGGTTAAGTATCTTTTTACTTTATTTCCGATGTCCCGTCCAATCTGACCAGATGTGTGATCCTTCGCTTATAATGGGCGTATTTTTTCTAACTGCTATTACGTTTTGACCGCTGGACTGTTATCTCAGTCGTGTTTTTAATTGTTTTAATCATTTGTTAGCATTGTTGTAAACCCTGAAAAGGGCTAATCGCGTAAAGGACCGTGAGCTGGTTGCCTATAGTCGTCACGTCGTGTGAATTTATTTATTTTTGCAAGTGTGTTACTATTATTTCTATAGCTATTATTACAGATTCGACTGCAGCTCTGAAAAGGACACGTCCTTGAAAGGTCAACTAGCAGAAATTTAGATGCATGTGTGTTTTTGGTTGGTTCAGTTTGTGTTTTTAGCGATTGTGTCCGCCGATAGTGTCATCTTTCATAGCTCCAGCTGATTTATGACTTTGTTGATGATGATTGGTCGTATGACCTCTAAAACTGTAATGAGTTATTCGCTCATTACATTCTTCCATTGTCCTGTTTTATTTGATGTGTCAGTGATGATCTGTCTCTCTTGCTTTACGCTTTTGTTTCGTTGGTGGATGACTGAGTGCTTTCTTTTACTGCCTATATATTTATAACTGTCAGGTGTGTAGTCAGTTGTCGGAGTAGAGTTTTGATGTGTAGTTCTCGTTCACCTGACTGTGTCTTTGTCGTCAATCTATTTCTTGCTTTAATTTTCAGAATCTTTTGACCGAATAAATATATAAATTAAAAATATAATATGGTTTGAAATCAGTTTTACAAGTAAACGGTACGCATGAAAACAAGGGACGTTTCGGGTTTTAACCTTCGTCAGCCACAGTTGCGAACAGGTGACAAGGACACGAGTTACGTATAGGTGCTACAAAAATCTATGATGATGAGGAAAACGCCAAATGAGCAATACAAGCAGATGAAACAACGGTGATGAGCGAAACGATAACAGTAATAATGTAAGAAAATCGTAAAACTAGAAAGACATGTCGAAACAAGAAAGTAAATAATCGACGAAGCGAAGACAGAAATGAACAACACTATTAAAACAAGTAAAAAATCACTTAGCTGGATCCAAGAAGGAAACATTCAAGATGGCTGAACAAATGAGGCTTCATGCGGAAGTGACGTATAAGCTATTGACGACTAAGAAAAGATAATTGAGGAAACGAAACGGACCAAAGCCAAAACAAGGATAGAAAGGAAAGTAACGACAGAAGAAATAAAGTATGAAACAGAGACAGAAGCCACCAGAATTATGCAAAATGATGCTGTTAATTCAAGCCAGCAGGAGATAAAACGCCCATTTGAAAAATGAGACGATTCTCCAACAAGAAGCGAGTTCGATCGTCGCCGGCACATGACAGGAGGGCAGTGACATGAATGTCAGAGTTACCTGAATGGTCAGGGCTATTGAAGTGAAGGGCCACCGGTAAATGTTTGCCATAATAGATGTCCTTCAAGTGCTCACGAAACCTGTCTGCCAGTTTCACCAATATAGGTCATGTCACACCTTTTGCAGATGATAGCATAAATCAGGTTTCTGGATTCGCACGTGAAAGACTCCCCAATGGCAAATTTACCGTTTGGAAAGGAGACTGACTGGGTTTGGAGTACAAAAGGACAGGTCTTACATATGCGGCGTTGGCATGGTTTAGTACCAAAGTGAGAAGGACTAGTTTGTCTCAAGCGACTATGCACAAGAATATCCCTAAAATTCTTATCTCTACGATATGCCACTAAAGGGGTATCACGAAACAACTCTCTGGTATCAGGATCGGAGTGGAGAATAGGCAGATGACGAAACATAATTTTTTTCTCCGCCAAACAGTGAGGGTGAAAAGTTAAGACAAGTTTGAATCTGTCAGATGTAATAGCAGGTTTAGCAGTAAGTGCAACCTGACGAGTAACATGACTAATGCGATTAAGGGCATCAGATAAAACTCTTTCAGGGTAGTGACGTCGGCGAAAAAATCGAGCATTTCTTGAGCTTGTTCACGGAAATCATCTTCATCGTGACATATCCGACGTAAGCGTAGAAGTTGAGAGTAGGGAATGTAATCTTTACAGCTGAGAGGGTGAGAAGAGGTATAAAGAAGGAAACCATGAGCATCAGTAGGTTTATAAAAGACAGAGGTAGTAAGGCCAGTTGGAATAATATTGACAGTAAGGTCAAGGAAGTTAACTGAAGTGGTAGAAATCTGAGAAGTGAATTTGATGGCAGGATGGAAATTGCCAACATAGTCAATGAATCTACGGAGGTTAACTTCAGACATGTCTGTGACTCCAGTACCATCGTCGATATAACGACGGTAAAACTCAGGTTATGGTCCATCGTAACTATGAGGCACCAAATATTCAAAGTGACACAAGAAGAGGCAAGCATAACTCGGGTCCATTTTGGTGCCCATAGCAACGCCACTAATTTGATTAAAGAACTGGCCATTGAATACAAAAGAGTTGAGAGTGAGAACCAATTCCGCAAAGCGAGGAAGAGAACCTGTGCTAAAGGTAAGGTCAGTGCGTCTTTCGAGAAAAAAAATTGAATTGCTTTAAGGCCATTAAAGTGTGGAGTGGAAGTATAAAGCGAACAAACATCCAGAATTAAAGGACGGTAGGTGTGGTCAGGTGTGAATTGGATGGAATCAAAAGTAGTGATAGCATGGGTGGTGTCCTTCAAAAAAGAAGGTAGATTATCCACTAAGGGTTGTAAAATACTATCCAGGAAATCAGAGATCCGTTCAGTGGGACAAGAGCAGAGTGGATTGCCGAATACCATCACCAACCACGAACTGATTTCTCGGAGCAACCAAGAGGACATGCACACCAATATAACTGCTAGACGATGGAGTTGAGTTTGCCACATCCTCTGAAGAGACCCTGATGCCATCACAAGAACAGCGACGCTATGGACTCCTGAAGGAAAGCGAAAGAGAGGCCAACCAAAAAGAACTTGGCAGAGAACTATGGGGCCAAGATGCAAAGAATGAACCAGAGCTGGGGCACTGCAAGAATGATGGCCGCCGACCGAGCAAAGTAGAAGCAGTTTGTTGCTGCCCTACAAGCCCTCATATTTCTAGGTGGTCACTGCGACTATGGGTAGGGAGCACAGAGGCAAAAGAGTGTCAGAAGTGGGCCATGAGGAAAAACTAAGATGAGAACGCATTGCGTACACAAATACATAATCACTTCTGCTAGCTCACATATGTCCTAAACTACAACAACACAACAGGTAGTAACACAAATACATTATCCCTTCTGCTAGCTCACATATGTCATAAACTACAACAACACAACAGGTAGTAACACAAATACATTATCCCTTCTGCTAGCTTACATATGTCATAAACTACAACAACACAACAGGTAGTAACACAAATACATTATCCCTTCTGCTAGCTCACATATGTCATAAACTACAACAACACAACTAATAATTCAACTTAATCTAAACCATGGGTGGTCATCTAGGCCATCTCTAGGACCGTGATACTGGAGGATATCTTGAAAACAGATATACATTTCTACACCCGGTTATATATGATTATGTGTACAAAAAAAACAACAGATTTATTATAACAAAATTAATGCCACTTGTATCTCACCTTCATAGTAATGTTTTTGTAGCATCTCTATGGTAAACTTATTTTTTTAAGTATCTTTTCCCACCATTATTCAGTTGTTCAGCAAAATGCGTATACAATTTCAGGTCCGTAAATGCAGCCTTAAAAAAAGTGTATTAAATAACTAAAACAATCCATAATCAAAAGCCAAAATACTAACTTTACATGTAGTGTTGGGCAGAGCAACCTAACATTTGAGTTGAAGACAGGAGTACGACGGGATGCCCCTTATGAACCTCTTTATTTTTGACAGTCTTAGACTGGGTGATGCGCAAGACCACAGAGGGCAGTCCAAGAGAAGTAAGATGGACAAAGTTTTCTAAATTGGAAGATCTAGATTACGCAGATGACACTACTCGCACAAACACATCAACACATCCTAGAAAAAACAGATAGACTGAATAATTATTGCCTTGAGGTGGGTCTAAACATCAATCTAAAGAAGACAGAGGTCATGCAGAAGACAACAACCTCCAGCATGAGAATGAAGGTAGAGGCAGCCCTAAGGTGGCTGTCTGAAACTTCATTAACAATGGCAGTTACTGAGTCAGAAACTCAGTCCATGCTTCGGAAAACTCAAAATGGATGGCTACGGCATAAATTGAAAACTTCCATAGAAGATTTGAACCTTCACGAACTCGTCTGGATCTACTGTCTTGGTCACGCGTCAACGAAGGAGCTGACAGACTAGCTTCAAGAGCAATCAGATTGGGTTCATTGGATATGGATAATGGAGAGATACTGGGGACTATTAATGATCGCCTGTTAGCGAATTGCACTGCAATCGATCGATCATCAGGTCTAAGATTGCTGGAGTTTGGCATTAGCCGTAAGACAGGCAGGGATTGACGTATGAGAGGATGCATCCGGCGTGTATACAACCATGGCGCAACAGAAACAATCAACATTCATACCCTTCGACATTTTCTGATGGAGACTGAGCACATATGGTTTGCCCGTAATGCAATGACGTCGATTCTGAATAATAATAATTACAATTATAATTAAAATGATAATAATAATGAGAAGAAGAAGAAGGACCTATAATTATTGCATATTCACAGTATTATTTTGTCAAATATCAAATATGTCACGGTGCTATTTCACAGTGCATTTTTGGTACGAAAAGTCAGCCGGGCAACACTGAGTTTTGGCAACACTGGGATAACTAAACCGGCGAGTCATGTGACGAGGCGGAACCCGGAAAAATTAGGCGTGAAGGTGGTCAGTGAGAATCTAGCTTCTTGTCCAGGAAGGACGGATATATTTTTCCCTTTTTGACAGCGTTAGCTGTGAAGTCCATGTCACAAACTATTTGTTAGAAATGCTTGCCACGTTTCAGTTCTATTGGATTATTAAGTTATGATTCTAGGACAGTGTAGTGTCTGGATTGGATTTGTTACAGGCCGTTATAAGTTGCCGAAGATTTGAGTATTTCTTTGTCATAGATTTTGGCCGCTCATGGTGAGTGGTAGTCATTGCAGTTTATCAGTGTGGTCATACTGTTGGGTATGATACTGACAGTCTAAGCATTTAAGGCATTTCATCGTTATATTGTGTTTTGTACCTTTGTTGGCCGTGTGAGGCCTTATTGTGTGTGTATACGTATTAAAGGGAAGTACCTGTAGAAGGTGTCGATTTTCTTATTTCAGCCATTGTGGTTTGGCCATACTCCTAGTGGAGCGAGCCTATTATTATTATTATTATTATTATTATTATAAGCCCACATTACAGTGGTGCTACCTTAGTGAATAGGTATCTAACAACTGAAGACATTGTCTATACAGTTGTTCTGACAGCTGTGGAGCTGTTGTCCAATTCTTTAAAGGCCGTACGGTCCATATTTTCATTATAAAGGCTAGACGTTATGCACACAGATTGACAGATGGTGATAGTAGCATTGTGTTCACGCCTTCAGGTTTCACAGTGTTCATGGCAGTGTGTTTGCTTGCTTGGTCAGTAGGCAGTGAACTGTTTACGCACTGGTGACCCCGCTAGCGGTAGTTGACCTAGATTGGAAATAGGTCACAGTGAAAGATTGGTATTGACAGTTCAGAGAAAATTTGACAGTTATTGTGTTCGACACTATTTTGCAAGGTAATTTTGGTGCTAGGGTGGCAATTATTGTTAGAAGATGTGTCAAAAGTGATAGAATAAGGTTGCAGCGGGCGTCTGGCACTACTGTACCGTTTTAAATATTACAAGGTGTACTTTGTAGCTTAGTGCTAGGAAGGTGGTGATCCAGTTGGAGCAGCAAAGGTTAATGTGAATGATGTCGGTTGGTGGTGCATGGAAAAGGTAGAGTTGATTAGTTTGTCAAAATGGGTTGGTAATAATTTGTCCCGACTGTGTGGGTCGTCAGGAGAGAACGGTTGGTCAATGTTGGTTGGTAACAGGTTGGCCCGAGTGACAGACTGTGTGTGTCTTCAGGAGGGAACGGTTGGTCATTGTTGGTTGGTAATAGTTTGGCACGAGTGACTGACTGTGTGTCGTCAGGAGGGAACGGTTTGTCCATAGTAGATTGGGCCTTGACATCGTGTTTTGGTAGCCTACCTGCAGCAGTGTCATCACTCGTACTGCTCTACCTACCTGGGAACATTACCTTCCGGGGTTTTTGACAAGTTCTGTCGTTTTCAAGCCATATCGATGTGCCGTTCCAGTTTGAGCTTACTCATGCCCTTTCGTGGCCCTAGTACAGTTGAAGGGATGCCAGTTACCGGAGCTTGCTGATCTCAGGGGTCCTGGAATACTCTGTGCTGAAGACAGCTAGGTCCCTGAAGTGTCGTAAGGAAGTGAACTTTGCTTGGATATTCATATATCATCGTGCCAAAGGACATATTTGTTTATTTTCTGGCACATAGACTTGTGAGGAAGTCTGGTTATCTGAACATTAGTGTGGATATACAGTCGTTACTCTTACTGTAGACAGTTCAGAAATAACACTGAGAAGAACAGTTTTGTACATTTCAAGTGAAGAGACCTGTTCGTGCTGTTTTCATCCATCATCTTCTGTGTTTGAGGAGCTACGTGAACAAGCATAGCTAGATCGTCAGTTAAGTTATGGTTTGTATATCTGTGTATGATCTGTTGTATTTATGTTTTTCTTGATTTTCCGCTAAATTATGTTTTTCTTCATTCAAAATTTTCTTTTCTATCTATCCACCTGATCAATCTATCGTGCAGTCTAGTCTTCTAGAGTAGTGGGACAGTTCTGTCGGGGTCATGTTAGGTTAGCAACAAGCTTTGTTCTGTTTCTACGCTGCTGTCATGAGGTTTGATTATTGGTTGTTGTTGTTTTCTTTCCTTTTGTTTTGTTCTTTTGCCTCGCTTTCTTTGTAGAAACTTAGTTTGTATGTTTATATGGTGTTAGTCAGTTAGGTGGGATCTTTCAATCTAAGTTCCTATTACTTGGGGTCTTGATTATTATATACATAGTGAATATTGGATATGTTATAGTGATATTATTGCTTACATGTTATTTCGTTTATTTTGACTGGTGTGATTTAGTTGGTGGCTAGTGAAGGAGATAGCCCTCATCACCTCATTGTTAAGTGTAGTTGTTGTTTAGTCTGCTCTGTTTGATGTTATGTTTGTGAGTTCAAGGGTGGATGGGTGGCGAGTTTAATGCTTTCATTTGTTACTTGTGGGAAAAGATTGCATTACACTGATTCCGTTCTAGAGTGTAGCTGTGTATGTTTAGTGGTGGAGTAAAGCAGAACGGTTTCCTGCGACTGCCCTACTTAACATTCCAAGCTTAATTTGTGTTAGGTGTACAGATGTGGTGTGTATTTACATTGTCTTGTACATTCAGTAATTCTATTGTTGTGTTTAAGTGGTGTGACCTCTCGTTTCTTCTTGCTATCTTGTAAAGACGTTAACAGGTATCCCTTGTTTTCGTGCGTCATCAGTTACGTATTGTATATATCAATCTGTCTCTGCTCAAACGTTGTCTGTCATCTTATTCACCGTGACTGTTAGTTATCGTTGCGTTTAGTGCGTGTCTTCTCAACTGTGGGGTGTTCATTGTGCCAGTGTAAACATTTGTATTATATAGAATATAAAAAATTGAAATACTGTCAGAGTACAGGACAAGGGTGAAGTGGATGATATTTATACATTGTGATGTGAAGTGGATTATATTTATACATTGAGAAGTAAAGTGGATTGGATTTATACATTGAGAAGTGAAGTGAATTAGATTTATACATTGAGAGTTGAAGTGGATTGTATTTATACATTTACAGGTGAAGTGGATTATATCTACATGCATAGGTTTGTACTTTGATAAGGAATATTGCTATTTATATATAAGGGATATTGCTATTTATATATCAGAACTGCATACTTTGTAAGCAGAGAGGTATATGTTGAGAGAAGTGAGGTGGTGTATAGTTCATGTTATTGGGTAGTTGCATAGTGTGAATCTATAGCAAAAAAAGCAGAGTCATAGATTGTAATGAGTATTGTCAGTGTACATCATGGACTTAGAGGGGTTCATTCGGATAGGAAAAGAATGTGGGTACACTGTGAAAGAACTAACGGAGTATGCCAAGGCAGAATACCACTAAAAGGATAATCAGGATGCCTTTACTCTTTGACTCCGGAACAACTCTCAGAAAGTTGGTCAGATTTGACACCCGTGCCAAAACAATTCTCTGAGCGTGGTTTTTAGTCTATCATGAATTAAAAGTATGGCACAGTCTAAAAAATAATTGCGGAGTCAAAGAGTTAAGAGATTTACTTGCCGAGGAACAAGAACTCAAGTAGGCAGAGTTAGAATTACAGAAAAAGAAGATACAATAAGATAGAGAATTTCAGGAAAAGAAGATGGAGCGAGAATTACAGGAAAGAATATGGAGCGAGAATTAAAGGAAAAGAATATAAAAGAAGATAGAGAATTTCAGGAAAAGAAGATGGAACGAGAATTACAGGAAAAGAAGATAAAAGAAGATAGAGAATTTCAGGAAAAGAAGATGGAACGAGAATTTCAGGAAAAATATAAAAGAGGATAGAGAGTTAGAATTAGAGAAGGAGAAAATGAGGATCGATAAAGAAATACAATTAAAGAGATTAGAAGTGGGGGCGAGTGGTCAAAACTCGACTCCTGGGGGGTCTCATCGTCCCTTTAGGCTGTGTCTGCCAAATTTTAACGATAAAATCGAACGTTTAGATTTTTTCCTGAAAGGTTCGAGGCCAACAGCGTGGAGTGGAAGGCTGACAGAGATTAGTGGCCATGTATGTTATCCACATTGCTAGTGAGGTCCGCAATGGAGACTTTTTATATTCTCCCGCTTGAAGAGCGGTCTGATTAGGACAAGGTGAAGGAACGGTTGCTCCGGAAATTCCGTCTGAAGGCGGATGGGTACCGGACGCGCTTTAGAAACACGATGCCAAGTGCAGACCAAGACTTCGAGGACTTTATCTCAAAGATAACGCTTCCGCTCAATAGATTGATTGAGTTAGAGGGAATAACTGAGGACTTTAATGGCTTGGTTGATTTAATGTTACGAGACAAAGTGTTGTCGTCGTGTTCAACTGAGTTGGTAGCTTTTTTCCAAGAGCGCCAGCCAAAAGACATTGATTATATGGCCCAACTGGGGGTTCATTATGTCCTGGCCCATCGGGGCAAACCTATTCCGAAGACGGGTCTATCAGACGCCTTAGTTGCAGGCGTCGGCAAAGTCCAGCGCGAACTTTGGAAAAATCAGTCAGACGGTGTTGATAGCTGCAAAGAACAGAAGCGCAATAGGTCACCTCTGCCCTATCAGCCATTCAGAGGCAACTACGACAATATTAGAACGCGTCAGAGTTTCCAGCCAAGGGGGAACATCCATCACCCTGTTAGCGATAGTGTTTGAGAAGAGCGCCAAATGCGTAGGCAAGTGCGAGTTAAGGAGTCTCGAAAGGAAGATGGGCACTGTAAAGAGAAACAGGTCGAGCGGAGGAGTGGTTCATCGGAGAGTCGATCTTCCGACTCCGATGCGGGGTCTTCACCAGTTAACAGCCCCAGCAATGGTCCACGCGAGGAAGGAAAAAGGGACCTCCGATGTTCTAGGTGTAATGGTAAGGGTCATAATGTAGACAGGTGTTCCACCCCAATCGAGTACGCGAATTCTGCGGTTGTGTTGGACACAGTCATCAGCGAGGACTGTGTGGGGTGTCGTCCTCTATTTAATTCGGGCGAGAATATAGTGTTGCACTGCGGACATGCGGTACCATGTCTGTCGGCGGTCCATGAGAGTGGCAAGATGGCTCTCCACAAAAGTGTGGTGGAGAAGAAACCAGTCTCGGTGTTGATGGACACCGATGGAACCACAGTCGGGGTGCGTCGGTCATGTATCGACGAGTCCTGCCTCACAGGGAAAACTGTAAAGTGTATCAAATTTGGGGGCAAAGTTGAGTCTTACCCGAAGGCGTGTATTAATGTGGACACCCCGTTCCTGTCAGGGAGAGTGAACGCGTTTGTCCACAAGAACCCAGTCGTCGATTTGATAAACGGCAATGTACGGGGAGTGCATAACGCAACGGGATTGGTTGGAACAGAAGCTCAACAACACCAAAGTCTCGAGGCGGACGACCAGGTGGTCGAGATATCTCCACCTGAGAAGAAGGTACATCTGAGACGGGGTCTGCGGCAGGCGCAATTAATACTCACAGTCCGATACTGAGGGACACGTATAGGAACTGTAAAGGCAGATCTGAGGGCCTGATAGCGAGTAACCGTGCGGTATGGGTTTGCAATGTTCCCCTGAGTGCTAGTTGGCGCACACTCAGATGAGTGTTTAATAAAGTCGCGCCAGTGAAGTTCGTAGAGGTATTGTCATTGCGAGACAATACCAAAGTTGCACGACTGACTTCCGCGAATAGGTGGGGTGCGCGTGATGCAGTCAGGTGGAAGCACATGTCGTTGCTTCAGAACCACCTGTTGATAGTTCAGCAATAGCAGGGGATAGGTTGCGGGTTTGCGTGCAGTGAAGGTGTTTCGGCTAACGTGAACTGAACCGCAGAGTCTGACCCACGCAACCAGTACTATTCTGATACATATAAGTTGTTCTGTACAACTTTATAATGTAGTGAACGAACGAACGAACGAACTTTATTTTCAAAGGGTTTAGAATTGGGCACGCAGGCCCGTCTAACATTCTGCCCTTCCTTTCTCTCATCTTCCATACTGACTCCATTTATTCTCACACGTATCCTAAATATTACTTAAATAATAAAATAACAAAAAAGTACAATAAAATAAAATCCCAACATTGTAACAGTACAATAACAGTTACACAGATTTACAGATGCGTATCATAATTTATACTAAACAGGACAAAATTAACTTTAAAACCTACATATGATGTTATGTAATTATTTAAGAACATAACGAAATTAGGGTGGCATATAATCTGCACTCATGATGTATTTGAAAAGTCTGTGATTAAATGAATATGGACTAAGAGTATTTTTAAAGTCGTGTGGAATAGTATTCCACAGATGAGCAGCAGAAAAAGCTAGACTTTTCTTGAATAAGTCGAGCCTAGGCTTTGGCATGTGTAATTTATTTAAGCGTTGACTGCGTCTTCCGCTGTATTTGAAAATAGGCCACAAATACGTTGGAGCATTCTGTGACAAGATTTTGTGAATAAATTTGGCTTTGTTGAAGAGAAGGCGCTTTCTTAGTGGTAATATGTTAAGATATGTATATGCGTCTACACACTGTGTGAGGTTTTTGTCTGAAATTAGGCGCACTGCACGTTTTTGTAATGAATAGAGTCTTTTAGTGTTGGACATGGTGCAGCCATCCCAAATTGTGGAACAATAGTCTAGATGTGTTTGTATCTGGGATGTATAGAACCTTTTTCGTGTCTCCTCATCTAGGAAATGTTTGATTTTAGCTAACTGGTAAACTTTTTGTGCCGTTTGTTTGGTCAGTGCTTGTACCTGCGAATTCCAACTTAAATGTTGGTAAATTATGAGTCCTAGTGTTTTATATTCATTTACATTTTATATTAAAGAGGTTCCAACGTAGAGCTGAAGTGTTGTTTTCGGCGAGTTTTGTAATTTTTGTCTAGTTGATATTATCATACATTTTGTTTTAGTGATATTTATTTGCATGCAGTTTTCATTGCTCCACTTAATAAGATTGTCTGTGTCGCTTTGTAATAATATTTCTAGCGTGTTGCAACTTTTATCACTAGTATAAATGGTACAGTCATCGGCAAATAGGTCGCAGGATGAGTGCTCGATGTGTAGTGGAAGGTCATTTATGTAAATGGAAAAAAGTAGAGGGCCGAGAATAGAACCCTGAGGAACATCGGTGTCAATAATAGTTGGGTTTGACAATGAGTTATTGTACCACACTACTTGCAGTCTGTCGGACAGGAATGATTTAAGTAATGTCACTAGTTCAAAGTTAACTTTCATTGTTTCTAATTTTCTTATTAAAACAGCGTGATCTAACATATCAAATGCTTTCCTAAAGTCTACAAAGATTGCTCCACATATGTTATCGTTATTTATGTTTAGGTGCAAGTTGTCTATCATCTTAGTTAGAGCTGTGTGGCATGAATGCTTTTGTCGAAACCCTGACTGACTGTCAATTAGCAAGTCATTGTTAACTAGGTAATGTAGTGTTGCTTTATGTATGTGTTTTTCTAGTGGTTTAGAAAGCGACGATAAAAGAGAAATTGGTCTATAGTTACCAAGATTACTGTTATCTGACGAGCCAGGTTTGAAGAGAGGATATACTTTGGCAATCTTAAAGGCCGAAGGAAAATAACTTTTAGCGATACATTGATTATATATAAAAGTTAGTGAATCACTAATAGCTGGTGCGGCGTAACGCAGTATTCGATTACTAATCCCGTCAAGCCCTGATGAGCTATTATCCTTAAGGCCAATAAGACAGTTATACACTTCATTAACTGTCATAAAAGGAATGTCGGGTGGAACTGAGTTTGTACATTTGTTCTTACAGAATGCTGAAAGTTTGTCTAAGTCACTACAGGAAGGTGGTATTGTGGATTTCAGACTGTTTATTTCTGCTTGAAAGTGATTGCTGAAGTCGGTGCAAGTAAATGAAGTGTTGGAAGAGAATGAGTCTGGTGCATTACGTTTTTTCGCTAAGGTGTTAATTGCCTTCCATATTTCCTTACTATTTGATTTGTTCTGAACCATATTTCTAAAAGGATTTTTCTTTTCTTTGCGAATTAAATCTTGAACCTTGTTCCTGTATACCCTGTATGTGTTGAGGTCCTTATTTTTGTGCGCTTGATCTCTCTGCCTCATAGCCTCCAACACTTCCTGCGTGATCCACGGAAATTTTAATTGTCGTTTGACGCGAATTTCCTTAGCTGGTACGTGCGTGTCAAAAACATTCTAAAAATTTTTTGTCCAGTATTCAATAGCGTCATCCGGATCAGGAAGTTGGTAAACACGGGCGAGAGGTGCAGTTAGCAAGTCATTTAAAAATAATTCCTTACTGAAATGTTTGAAACTTCTAAATTTGATACTTACATGTTTATTTTTTTGGAACTTTACATTTATTCTTTGACCATGTACAGCATACTGGATAGTGGTCACTCATTGCAATATTAGGGACAGAGCATTCTATAATGTTTTCTGGGCAAGTTACGTAGATGTGGTCGATTAGTGTGGTTGATGCTTGTGTTACTCTTGTAGGCTGGTTAACTATTTGTTTTAAGTTGTACGATAATATTATATTTTTCCATGTTAGATTTGAATTGTGTATATCGATGTTGAAATCACCAAGAAGAACAACCTCCTTGACTGTGGCAAATACATTGTCCATCGTTATGGTGAAATCTTTGTACCATGTAGGTCCTGCACTAGGATTTCGATAAAGATATCCCACCAGAAATGGGCCCTGATTCGGTAGCTTTATTTCCAACCATACACATTCTATCTCTGCTGTCTCTAAGTCGTTTCTGCGGCGAAAATTAAGGGAAGTGGAAATATAAACTGTTATACCTGTCTCTTGTTTTTTGCTTGCGTCTCGCCGAATAGTTTTAAAACCATTTAACGCAATGTCGTCGTCTGTTATTCTGTCATTTAAGCGACTTTCTGAAAGTCCAAAAATGTGAAAATTATTACTTAGAATGTATGTAAGTTTGCGGAGTTTACCTAGAAGATGGTAAATATTCAGATGACCAAGTCGTAGACCATCCTTGTGAAGCCACGGTACATAATTACCAGCCATGTTTGTATAGTAAAAAGAAATATATATTTAAAAAAAAATAAAAATAAAAAAATTACAAGTTAAAAAACAGTTATGCACACAAAAAAGCGCAAAATATTTTTACGAATTAATACTTCACCAAGGAAGTGGAATTCAAGGAATGAGAAACTGCAGAAAATACAATATTAAAATAATTAATGCAACTAATAAAAAACAATTTCAACTGAGTATATGAAAATTGTCACAAAACAATCAGGCATACAACATATCACACCAGAACTGCTCAACGCAACAAAGTGAAGTTAAACGAGAGATGGAAGAAATTAATAATAGTCACAAGTCAGACAAGTATACAACACTACAAACCTTAACATCGACAATTCTAACAAATTGAAGCTACGCGTGATAATAAGAAATTTAAATTGTAACGAAATAAGTAATCGAAGAAAAATTTTAGAGGATATTAACCGATAAACTATTAAAAGTTCTGATTATTACCGTTGTATTAAAAAATCAACAAATGTTCAAATGGAGTGAAGGCTGTAGTAACAGAGATTTAGTGAAGCAAAGTGTTTGTTAGTCAATAACTGACGTCTCTGCCGGGCAGATAAAAGGGGTGACGTTGGGCAGACATCATTAATGCTTGACTAAGTGACGCAGGGCTGAATTGCATCAGATAGACAAGTTCAGGGTTCCACTGAGGACGATGATAAGAACTAGGGGAGGAAGCATGGTAATCTCTGATTTCTTCCGTCCTTGTTGTAGTGTTGGTAGGAGTATTCTGAGCCTGGGACATTGGAATACTGTTGGTAGAGGTACCTGAGTGGGGCTGCCTTGTGACTAATGGGGGAAACATGGTATCATAAGATTCGGCTTCCTGATTGAAAGTAGCGTTGTGATAGCTGGAAGGCTGCCTGCTTGAAATAGGTGTGCTTCTTTGAGGGGTAGGTGGGGTTTGTGATGTATTGTGATTATAGGTTGATGTCTCAGTAGATTTCGTTGCATTCTCTATATGGGTTGAGCTGTCTTGTTGTGTCCTTTCTGGATATTTTATGTTTTTGGCCAGGATGCTGCTTCCCAGTGTGGTTGTGTGAATTTGATCTCTGTAGAGTCGTTTCTTAGGTGCTCCTGAGTTAGATGTAAAGAATGGAGTATTGTTGATGAAGCCAAGGCCGTTTTGTTTACAATAGTTTTGTAGTTTTGTGTTGGAAGTGTCCGCTGTGCGACGCTGAAACCCATAGCATGGTGGTATGATTGATGAAATAAAGATGGAGGCTTTGGGAAATATTTGTTTTATTGTAGCCACCAATCCTGAGGGGTTTAGGTTCTGCTCATTCATGATATCATTAATTCCTACGTGTAGTGTTGTGTTTGTTATCTTGTGATTAATATCGAGCTTATTAATTATGTCCAGTAGTCTTTTAATCTCAGAACAGAAGCAAAGAACAAAGTGCTAGCAGCAAAACAGAAGTCCTGGGAAGAATTTGGAGAAAAGCTAGAAAAAGATGCACAAGAAAACCAGAAATTGTTCTATAAGACCCTAAAGAAAACGAGGAAGGAAAAACAATGCCCTCTCAAATTTATAAAGGACAAGCAAGGCAAATTGCTTACTGCCCCGAAGGAAGTAATGGGAAGATGGAAAGAATATTTCTCAGAACTCCTGGATGGTGATCATGGTGAAGCATCAGAAATGATAAACACTAGCACAGAAGAGAAAACCAATGATGGTGAAGATGACATAAAGATGGAAGAACTGAAGGCAGCACTGGAGAAAATCAAGATGGGCAAAGCAGCAGGGCATGATGGTATAACACCAAAAATGGTTAAGTTCATGGGAGCATCAGGCGACCTATTACTCTTAAGGGTTTTACAGGCAGCGTGGTACAACAAGACCATACCAAAGGATTGGGAGATTGCCATCATAACACCAATTTTCAAAAAGGGTGACAATCGACAGTGTGGAAACCATAGAGGCATATCCCTTCTCAGTGTCCCTGGTAAAATCTACTCTAGAATCCTAGAGCAGAGACTCCGACGCCTAGCTGAGCCACAATTGGATGAGGTCCAGTGCGGATTCCGAGCAAACCGAAGTACTCAAGACCTTATCTTCACACTCAGACAGCTGAGTGAAAAGGCTCTTGAGTATAAGAGTGAGATGCATCTTTGTTTCATAGATCTGGAAAAGGCGTTTGACAGGGTCCCCTGGAGCAAACTTTGGGACTGTTTGGCAAGGAAGAATATTCCAGCACCTCTGATTCATGCTATACAGAGCTTCTACAAGTCTTGCAGAAATTATGTGAGGACAGCAAACCATAAGTCGGAAGAGTTCAGGACCACCACTGGTGTAAGACAAGGTGATATCCTATCACCTTACCTCTTCATACTCCTTATGGACGATGTCATCAATGCATGTAAGGAGAGAACAAGAAAGTATTCAGTGGGGTACTGGAAGACAGGTCTATATTTCGGAGCTAGCATTTGCTGATGATGTTGCCCTGATTGCTAAATCAGAGGCACATCTCCAATCCAACCTGCAAGTCTGGAAGGAAGAGCTGGAGAAGAGAGGGATGGTCATAAGCAGCTCTAAAACAAAATCCATGGTGATATCTTGAGAAGAAAGAAAATATCAGATTAAGCTGGGAGAACAGGTCCTGGAGCAGGTCGACCACTTTAAATACCTCGGAGCTATTATAGACCGAAAGGGAGGCATCAAAGAAGAGTTGGCCACTCGAAAAGCAGCAGCTGGGAGACTTTCTCAGGCCATAAATCGAGGATTCCTCAGCAAGAGAGAGGTTGGTAAGAAAACGAAGATGGCTGTATACCGCTCCACCTATGTCCCAGTCTTGACATACGGATGCGAGTCATGGGCAATGACTACAACCCATAAAAGCCAGATCCAAACCTCAGAAATGAGGTATATGAGGAAGGTGGTTGAAGTAACAAGAAGAGACATGGTACGCAACCAGACGATACGTCAAGGCCTTAAATCCTACCCCCTGCAGACCCAAGTAGAACAGTCCCAATTAAGATGGTTTGGCCATGTCTGCAGAATGGGAGAAGATCGGATACCACGACAAGCATGGGAAACAAAGAGCCAAGGATCTAGACCTCGAGGACGACCCAGAGTCCGCTGGGAGAACAACATTAGACAATCTTTGAAGGATCGAGGACTAGAATGGAACCAGGCCAGGAGGAAGACAGCCGATAGGATAGTCTGGCGCTCTCTCTTCCAAACCTCTACACCTCACGGTAGAAGGGGAACGACTAAGTAAGTAAGTAAGTCTTTTAATACCAGATTCCGGCACTGTCATAACTGAAACGATGTCTTCTCTTGTAGTGGACATTCTTTCACAATAAATACCCTTAAAGAGGGAGTCACCAATTACAATATGTGTAACGTCACTACGTATTTCTTCACTTTGTTTTCTATTAGATTGATGTTGCTGAATTTTGTGGTGTTCTTTTTGTGGACTGTCGTGATGGCTCTGAGATTTGTGAATTGGGTTTTTGGGCACTGGAACGTTGTCTGATAGGGATGCTGATACCTGCTCATTTTCTGTTGAATAATCCTCAAGAACTTGAAATCTGTTGGTAATTTTGACTCCAATGGGATATGTTGTGTTTGTGAGTGTCTCTTCGTGTTTTTGTGTACAGTTTGGTGGTGACTGATAAAGGCATTTATTACGTTGATAAGACTGGATATATGGTCTCGCCGTTGTTGCTGTAAGGTTTGTTGTACAATGAAGACAAACAAAGGTCAACTCGACCTACGCTGTGGTATATAGGTTTGGAGTGAGGATATAAAGGTTCGCGAATGATGGCAATTTTCTGTAGAGTTGACAAAAGAACATTCTCACTCACTGTCACGTAGGGTTTATATTCATTTAATTTCCTACATTTTCTTCCTATTCTTTCACCAAATTCTCTCTTTATTATCTCTGTATTTCCTTTTTCCTGTATATTTTTCATCCATTCGTTTTGCGTATATTATTTTCATATAGTTCGCAAACTTTACCTGTTTTCCTTTCTCTTAAACTGAGAATCGCGCTAGGACGATATTACGTAGATGTCAGGGCTGCAGGGCGTCAGAAGGCGTGATAAGTCGGTTCGCTGAACATAGGACGTAGCAAATCGTCTACATTCTCACCGAGCGCGCTAGCTTCTTCTCGGCATTAGTCCCGGTGAGGTGTGATACTTTACATCTGCACCGGTCAGTATCCAGACATTTGTCTGGAAAATCCCAAACTGACACGGCGCTCACTTGGGCCATGGTCAGCTGTAGTGTAAAAACTGCCCTGCAATGGAGTCAGGCTGTCTGGGATTTGAAACTGACACGCGTACATCGTGGTCAGTAGGTGACAGTTAAGACACGCGTTAAGCGGACGTAAATGTTGGGAGTAGGGGAGATAATTTCGCGTGGCGAAATAGTTTGGGCCCTTTGTCTGATTTTAAGATATTGGCCAAGTTTGAAACTTTAATTTCATTCTCGCTCATAGACTCCACAGTAGATAGGTCGCTCGAAAACAGAATAGCTGTTAGCGAAGATCTCAGTTTGTTTCGGCAATTTGTCGAACTTCTAGACTTCCAGAAATATTTTCAGCATTTTTATTCTTAAGTTGTGCGACTACCTGTAATTCTGTGGTTGCGGTAATTAATATGATAGATATATAGATTTTGTGAGTGTTAAAGTGTTAAATCGCTTAATTCATTTTAATCTATTTCTTTAGCGCAGAAGAGAAATAAAGTGGTAGGCTATTATATTTTCTAGGGAAGCATTCAGTGGAAAGCAGAATAAAACTAAAATTTCTAGCTTATAACGGCAATTGTAGCTATTTAAAAATTTAATTTAACTGCTAATACTCAGTCGAGTGTATTTTTCTAAACTAACGTATAAACTCTAGAATCCAGCCTCATGAATGGTGACGGAATACGCACGTGTTCTTAATTTATGAGGATTGCTGATTTTTAAATATAACTTACGTCACGGGAAGTTTAAATGATAAGCAAAGCTCTCTGCTTGCAAGTTTAAATGTAAGTTAAAACCAGTACAGATTCTGTTTATTATATTATATGTGTTATTTTTCCTCGACACAGTGAAAGTTTTGGGGTGACCCTAACTTTACCAGCACCTAGTAGTAGTTTCCATACTTGTGAAGAAATAGACAGTCCTTATTTTGAACCACGTGGGTTTTCTCAAGTAACACTGATCTGACGGTGCAAGTTAGACAGAAATACTAATATCCCTATAACGGGTTTTCAAAGACTGTAATGATAAATACTGGACCTTGGAGCCAGCACTTAATTTCTTCTAGAAACTCTATATAATTTGCTGCCTGGTGGCGTGAATATTAACAATCATTTCCCGACTAGATTATATCTTGTGGACAAATCTGTGGTGTGACTAAAGTGAATCCTATACTGAGGGAAGGCACCGACCTGACATTCATCATTTTTTTAGAAAACCTACGCTATTGACACTGTGCTCTGCTAACTCCCGCGCCTGGAATAATTGTTAGGTGACTTAATCAGACATTTGAACAAATTTGCATACCCAAGTAGTCGTTCCCGGAGACTCCAAGTTAAATACGTCTTTTGGAACTGGGGACTTCTTGGCAGAAGACTGCATTTTTTGAGTCTGTGTGAAAATCTAAAATCAATGTGTTCCAAGAGGCAGCAAGCAAAGTCGTGAGTACAAGTATGAGAAGCCATGGCGGAATGAATGAGTGTACGCTGGTTTGAGTGATATTTTTCACTATTTTATCTTTGACACCCTGTTGCTGTCCTAATTTTTTTTCAATCTGCATAATTTGTTGCTAAGGCTAGAGTTCTTGTGTTTTTGTCTTAGGTTAAATCAGATTTTTTTTTCAAACTCTGTGCATATAATTACGAGATAAAACAAAGACAACTCTTAGACTCAAACCCTATGTATCTGTGACTCGGGCGCCATCATCTGTTCTCTTAACGGGGCCGGGCTAAACCTAGAGTTAACACTATAACGGGGCTATCATCCTTGCAACATTTCCTTGATTTTTATGACTATGTGTATATTTGTATTTTCCTTGATGTACTTTCTTTGATGTTGTGAGCCGATTTTTCCTGATAATAAAATCGCTCTTGAACTTAATAATCGTGTTTGGTCAGCTCGTTCTAGATAATATATATATCATTGTTATAGTTTTCCCACGTCTGTGTGTTTACCTGTCGTCACGTGTATGTGCGTGCCTGTGAGTGATAGAAATATACGTAATATGTATATTGGTGTAGTCTGTCTGACGCTGTAACAACTGTTGTAGAAGATATGTGAGAGAGAGAAGAATTCTTTTCGCTTTCAGAGACAGCCACTATATCAAATCTATCATCTCACGTGTGTGGAAATTCTATTACCTTTCACTAACTCTCACTGAGTCTATCACCTATTCAAACCTATTCAGAAGGGACCAAACCTAGTCTTAATTCTCCTATCGGAAATCTACGACACTCACACATGGCTGGAAGTCAGAGACGTTGATAAACCACTGTGGTCGTTTTCGTACAGTTTAATTTGACACACACTCGGACAGCACAGGTACAGTTACTGTAAACATGTTGGCACAAATCATCACACAGTTGATCAATGGTCTACAAAATTATGTGGGCATTCATGTTGAATAAAAGTACAATGTAATTTCAATAGACCAGCACTCAGAGTTCCAGTGCATATATAATTCTCAGGCCTTACTGACAAATCGCCTCAGTGAATACATAATGTTTAATAATGATTCCTAGACCGAACCTCTTTTAGCGAAGATTATTTAGGCAAAATTCAACAAATATCTCTGGTAACAATGTTAAACCACAAGTAGTGGGTACTCTTTTACAGCAGTAATCTCTTGATCATCACCTGATAATAAAGGGGGGTCCTTGTTCTCTGATTGATGATCGACAAAAAGAAGGATTAAAAAAAATTGCTTATTCAGTGATCTTTCGCTCACCCAGGATGCAAACTATGAAATCAAGGCGCTGATCGTTCATAGATATCCTCATAGAGCTGTAGATATATTATTCCATCAATAATACTGGTTTCACCATATCATTTAGTGCTGCTAGGTATACATGTCATCGTCATTTGTTTAATAATCATCGGGACGTACGATAATACGACTGTCCATCTCTCACACGATGGCTTAGGAAAAGTTCAGAAGAAATGCGACTTTACCTTGTCATCGAAAATCACCCTAGCACAAGCACCTGCCATTCCTTGGCAATAAGAATAAACACTGGGGAGAATCCTAATACAAGATAAGTACAAATAGACTATCTCGTTCCCCAACTAACACAGAGATAAATCTTCGGACTTCAGTCCGGTATACCATTCATCAGGACGACATGACACACGGCTTCGTCTTTTCGTCTTCCTCGACGCATGCGCAGAACACACAACCCCTCACCTCAGTGTTCAGCTTAAAGAATATAGTCCGACCTAGACATGAAAAGATATAATGACCAAAGACTAACTCGCCTTAAATAGACAAGGAATAAACCTAGACTCGGACCATAAACATTCCTGCATAAACCTAAGCAAGAACAATCTGTTTCTGGCTCAACAAGGAACAGACCAACGAAATCTAGATTCCTACGCCAAATTCGATACACAAGAGAGATAACCCATATAACAAAAGTATCAATAAAACATGAGTGATATAGCTTAGACTAGAAATCGTGAATTCAAAGATAAATATATTTTTATCAGACAAATAAATACATTATGCCCAGTAATCTGTTGGTAACAGACTACCGCAACCCCCGGAGGAAAAAAAATGAATTTTTTTTTCACCTGAGAGCAACATACAATAGGCTCACAACGCACGAATAATGCGCAGATGACAAAAACAGCCATTTATAATGACAAATTAAGGTAAAGTCGAAGCATAGATCGACTTGTGAGAATACATTTCAACCTCTCAGAGAAAGCATTTCTCTAAGTATAAATATTTCCAGGGAAATATACTACAATTCTGGCAATTACACAATGTATACAATAATTTCAATCACAATTTTATATTAAGTACCATAAATTCATGATTAACAAGGAAGAATCATCAAAAGACCAGCGGTAAAAATACGTTGATGAATAGCTAAGTGTTTATACAATCACCATATCATATATTACAAATGTGTGTATATTTTGATATAGAAAAAATAACTGTTGTAAAGTTAGACACACTAAGAAGTCCAAGATTTAACAGTTAAGTGGAATCATGTGGGCATCTAGACAAAATGTCTGCCATCACATTATCTGATCCACGGATAGCTCGTACCGAAAAATGAAAAGGTTGAAGAGCAATTGCATATCGAGTAGACCTCGAGCTCTTCAAATTCTTACTCTGTATAGCCGTAAGAGCTTTCTGATCGGTTTCTACTATGAAATGTGCGCCTAGAAGGAATCTTTGTAGTTTGAGTATTGACCAAACCATAGCCAATAGTTCACGGTCTAAAACCGAATAATTCCTTTCTGCAGCATTAAGTTTTCTGGAGATATACATTACAGGATGCAGAGTTCCAGAGTACTCTTGCATTAGTGCCGCTCCAATCCCAGTGGATGAAGCGTCACTTCGAAGAACAAATGTCTTATCTGTAGTAGGTAAAACTAAAATAGGTGGTGTTGAAAACAAATTTTTAATCTTATCCAAAGAGGATTGGCATTCCTGTGACCAGTGGACCATATTAGGCGACCCTTTCTTTAGTAGTGTAGAAAGAGGTGCCATGATAGAGGATAGATTCGGAATGAATCTTCCATAAAATTAAATAAGACCTAAGAGACTTCGCACTTGCTTTTTAGTCTTAGGAATAGAGATGTTAAGTATCTCAGTGATATTATGGTCCTCTGTCTTTAGGAAACCATGACCAACTCGATGGCCTAGGAAAGAAATTTCACTAAAACCAATGCAGGCTTTAGAGGGTTTCGCTGTCAGGTTATACTCGCGTAGAGTAGGTAGTAATTCAACTAACCCCGAATAGTGATCTTCCCAATTATCGCTGAAAATACAGATGTCGTCTAGGTACGCGATGACATCTGACCGATAAGATAGGATTCGACGCATCATGCGTACGAATGTAGCTGGTGCGTTCATAAGGCCGAAAGGCATGACATTCTATTGAAAAAGGCCTCTAGGTGTAGAAAAAGCCGTAATTGGTGTGGCGCGTTCAGATAAAGGAACTTGCCAATATCCTTTAGACAAATCTAGTTTAGTGAAAAAATGAGATTTAGAAAGCCTAGTAAGTAGCTCTTCTAGCAAAGGCATAGGTTCAGCATCAAACTTCGTAACTTGATTCAATTTGCGATAGTCAACGCAAAGACGTATGTTATTGTCTTTTTTTCGAACAATAACCATCGGCGAAGAATATGCAGAAGTGGATGGTTCAATTATTTTTAAATCTATCATCTCATCCAACTCCTTCTCAACCTGTGCTTGAAAATGTATAGGGATAGGATAAGGTCTGACCCTAATAGGATTATGGTCAGTTAGAATAATGTCATGTTCAATAACATGAGTTTGTCCAGGGATGTCAGTAAGGACATCCTGAAATGTTTGTAACATAGCCGAAACTTGTCGCTGTTCTCCTAGAGATAAATCAGGAGAGACAGTAACATTGTTCCATGATTCACTCGAATGAAGTGGAATCATCGGAAGCGGAAGATTAACATCCTAAAAACTTGTTTCCTCATCCTGTATTACGGACAGTGATGAGTAATGACAATGTTGGTCTGGTGAATCGTCCGTTGCCTGGAAAATAGGCTGTAAATAATCCGGACGTTCATGGAATTCCGTAAGCATATTGATGTGGAAGGTTTTATGCTTTCCATCAATATCGACAATGTAGTCAACATCGGAAATTTTCGAGATTATATCGTACGGACCTTTCCAAGAAATAAGAAGTCTGTTTTCCCTACAAGGTAGTAAAACAAATGCTTTGTCACCAGGACAAAGTTGTCGTAAGGTTCTTTTCTTATTGGCAAATTGTCTTGCCTTCTGTTTAGCAAATTCAGAAGAAGAAGTTGCCAATTTGCATGCTTCGATAATCTTTTGTCTCAGCGCGATGACATATTCGTAAGAAGATTTTGTGTCATGGGTAATATTATCAGCGGTTATGAGATCATGAAGCAAAGACATAGGGCCGCGCGGTCGCGCGCCAAAGACAAGTTTAAAAGGAGAAAATCCTGTATGTTCATTGGAGACCTCTCTGTAAGCGAAGAGGGCCGCGGGTAAAACCCTGACCCAATCTTGAGGATGATCCTCAGTTATCTTCCCTAGTAAGTTTTTGAGTGTTCTATTTAGCCGTTCGACCATCCCATTGGACATAAGATGATAGATACTACTCAAAGATCTCTCTACCTGCAGAGTCGACATCAATTGAGACATGGTATCCGATATTAGTTGGGTGCCATGGTCTGATAATATTTCTTCGGGGAATCCCAGACGAGAAAATATAAGCCAAAGAGCATCTGCAATGTCAGCAGTAGTAATGCTCTTCAGAGGAATAGCCTCTGGCCAACGTGCGCACATGTCCACACACGTTAAGATAAACTAATGTCCTCTAGCAGATTTGATATTAAATGGACCAATGATGTCTATCGACATTTTCTGAAATGGTCGAATAGGGATGTCTGCCGCCTGAATAGTCGCAGCATGGTGTGGACCTTTGGATTTGACTTCTTGACATACTATACAAGATCGACAATAAATCCGTATGTCCTTGTTCACAAAACGCCAAAAGAAAGCCGCAAGAACTCTTGACTTTGTACGGGAAAACCCATATGTCCAGCACACTGAGAGTCGTGAGCGAGCTGCAAAATTTTAACTCTCAAATTCTTGGGAACAAGAATCTGAGAATGACTTGACTTAGTGGAGTCTTGCTCCATACGTACAAGTACGCCATTCTTCATTGTAATCCAAGATTTACGCTTTGTATCTTTATTCGGATCACCTTTTTGTTGCAAGAGTGAAGAATTTCTTTAGAGTCGGATCATCTTCTTGCTGTTTTATAAACGAGTCACGAGAAATTACCAAGGGATCATCTTGGTTATGCACTTCATTATCTTCAGTAGATGAAGTTTTAGGCATATTAAGAGTTTGAGCTCTAGTGACTACAGCATTAGCAGTTTGCATATTTTGTTTTTCCCAAACGGAAATTTGTTGAGGAGTGCATTCTTTGACTCCGTGAATACGACCGATGATAAGTTAAGCGATCGGATTTGGCAGAAGACATGCGTGTACATCTCCTGTAAAGAAAGGAGTAGCAATTCTAATGATAGCAGTAGAGTATTTCTCTAAGGTGCCGCCAAATGTTACACCGTTGACTACTTTCCCAGTGGCACGAGAAGGATCTACAAGCGACTGCCTAACACCAATTGTGGTGCATCCAGAATAAAAAAGAACTGAGACTGGATTGTCATTTACTAAACCTTTATGTAAGACAAGAGAACCTCTTCCATCATGCGCGACTGACGCAGGAAGAGCGGGAAGAAGATGGCCACAACTTAAAGTGGACACCGTAGTTGGTTCAAATAATGTTTTGCATTGGGGGCACTGAGATGCTCTCCCAAAATCAAAAGCGGAACAAGCCATATTATTAGCGTCATTATTATCTTTAGTCTGTTTATAGGCTTCATGTGACTCTTGCTGTGCAGAGTTTGCCTGATAATGTGATTTATGTTTTTTGTATTGTGATCTACCTCGATTATTATTGCCTCTGTAATCATTATTGTTTCCTCTATTGTAACCCCTATTTGGGTTTGAGTCATAGTTCTCATGGTTACCATTATCATATTCATTATAATGAGTATCTCTATAATTATGATCTTGTTGTCTCCATGATGGATGACTTTGATAGTTCCTATAATGACTTCCTCTGCGGAAATTCCTATAATTATGACCACCTCTGAATCGAGGGCTGTCGGCTCGTCTCCAGTACTTCACAGAAGAAATCTGAAATGATTGGTTACCTTGGTTTTGATAACTATTATGGTTACCCTTTTTATCAAACCTGTTTTGTGGTCCCTGAAATTTGTGTGAATAATTAGGGTTTTATGGTGTTGCTGAAGCAACTGGCATACTTTCTTTAACCTTAGCATTGCTAAAAGCTACGTCCGGATGTGCCGTGACGTATTGGGTACAATATTCTTCCATTTCTTTTAGTGTCTTGGGTTTACGCTCATGTAGGAATTCAAGGAATGATTTATTAACACTTGACATAATCTTGTCCCTGAGCAACAAGTCCATAAGGGCTTCATATGTCTTTTCTGTTTTGGACAACTCAATCCAACGATTAAATATAAGACGTGTCCTTGCAATGAATTCTGAGAATTCTACCCCTGATTCAGGTACCATTTTCTTAAACAAAGTACGGTAACCTGCCTCTGTTAATTGATATTTTTTCAATAAAGCTGCTCTAATAACATCATAATTATCCTTGTCAGCCTCTTCAACCAAACTTAAACTAGTCAGAGAATCACCTTTCAAATTTTCTGATAACTGGTTAGCATATTGTGATTTATCCACATTATGAGCTCGACAAGAACGTTCAAAACGATCCAGCCAGAATGTAATATCGTCACTGGAAGGATTGAACGCTGGTACCTTGACCTTATAAGTAAAGGTTTTACCACTATTACCATTTGACTGATTAACATTACTCATATTTGTCCATTTCAATTTTTCTAACTCAAATGCTAAAAGTTCTTTTTGATGTTCCTGTTCTCTCATTGCTTTTCTCTCCTCAGCTTCTCTGTCTAATCTTTTCTGCTCAGCTTCTCATTCTAATCTCTTTTGCTCAGCCTCAGCTTTTCTTTCTAGTCTTTTTTCTTCAGCTTCTAATTTTTTTCTTCTATTTGAAGCTTTCTCTCCTCAGCAGCAGCTTTTTTCTCCTCAGCAGCAGCTTTTCTCTTCTCAGCTTGCATCTGCAATCTTAAATTCTCAGCATCTATCTTCTTTTGTTCAATTTCTGCTTTCCATTTATTTTCCTCTTTTTCTTCCTTTCTTCTGACTTTAATACCATTGCAAATTGAGCAGTTGCAAACTCCTCTAATTCCTTACCAGACTTATCAAGGTATTTCCCTTGTGCAATAAAGTATTCCAATGTAGACATGATGTCTAATAATGATAGCAATCACTTGAAACAATAATGTAATCTATTTCCAAGTAAACAGGAACAGTTGGAAACAAGCCTTTAAATAAGGTCTTGTATAATCAACTGTGTACCTTTAGTAACAGCCATTAGTCATCAGTTGATTATTTTTCATAAGTTCACTACACAGCTAGTAGTGTATGATCAAATATGTTTTATATAGTATATGACAACCAACAACATAAACAAAACAATTATAAAAGACAATACGAGAACATTTGCAGAAATCAAATAAATCAAATAGGGAAATTAATGACAATAATCACAGAATCTGTGATGACAACTGCAAGGGAATAGACACAACAAATGACGCAACAGTGTATAAATATGAATTGTGTATATAACTTAATGATAGGGAAAGGGTAGACCAACAAATACAAACAAATCAAAACACAACTAAAGAATGCGAAAAAATAACGAAAACAAAACTACACATGTCGTCACAACTAACAAAATATAGCAACAGATGTCGCAGCAAATTTTCAATCAAGAAAATTGCACCTATAGAACGCTATTATATGACCTCTCTAAGTGGTATACCATATAATAGTCACACACCCAACCTCCCACAATATAGACACACAAATAATATATAACATTTAACATAAATACATATAGCATAAATACATGTGTAATATAATAACATGTTAATGCGATGTGTTGCAGAAAGAATGTGTTGTGTAGAAGGCTCAGTTATACAGAATTATGGTACAGTTTCTATCAAAATTAACTACCACTTTAATCAATAATAGATTCTGGCCTTAAATGTTACAAAGTTCAACACAATCTAGAGAAGTGCAGGAAAATCCACCGTTTACTGTTCCCAAGAATAACAAGTAGGACTTCTCGCTTCAGTAATTCTTGCTAACACAATTAATTTGCTTGCGAACGTTCTGTGTAATGCTGTGAAGTCCAACGAAAAAAAATGTCAACAAGTGCTGACCTAGTTACAGTATTTGCTCGATCGGACAGGTCACGCTGACATCGACTGTAGAGTTGTACTGCAAACTTGTCCACTTGTGTTAATGTGTGTCGTATCAGGCCACAGGAAACGATCTGGTATCAGTTGGTGTTGACGTCTAGTTATGTCCACTGTGCAGGTTTAACCCAGAAATCTGGCCACCACGGTGATAAAGGCATTTATTACGTTGATAAGACTGGATATATGGTCTCGCCGTTGTTGCTGTAAGGTTTGTTGTACAATGAAGACAAACAAAGGTCAACTCGACCTACGCAGTGGTGTATAAGTTTGGAGTGAGGATATAAAGGTTCGCGAATGATGGCAATGTTCTGTAGAGTTGACAAAGGAACATTCTCACTCACACATGGCTGGAAGTCAGAGACGTTGATAAACTACTGTGGTCGTTTTCGTACAGTTTAATTTGACACACACTCGGACAGCACAGGTACTGTTACTGTAAACAGGTTGGCACAAATCATCACACAGTTGATCAATGGTCTACAAAATTATGTGGGCATTCATGTTGAATAAAAGTACAATGTAATGTCAATAGACCAGCACTCAGAGTTCCAGTGCATATATAATTCTCAGGCCTTACTGACAAATCGCGTCAGTGAATACATAATGTTTAATAATGATTCCTAGACCGAACCTCTTCTAGCGAAGATTCCTTTATGCAAAATTCAACAAATATCTCTGGTAACAATGTTAAACCACAAGTAGTGGGTACTCTTTTACAGCAGTAATCTCTTGATCATCACCTGATAATAAAGGGGGGTCCTTGTTCTCTGATTGATGATCGACAAAAAGAAGGATTCCAAAAAATGGCTTCTTCAGTGAGCTTTCGCTCACCCAGGATGCAAACTATGAAATCAAGGCGCTGATCGTTCATAGATATCCTCATAGAGCTGTAGATATATTATTCCATCAATAATACTGGTTTCACCATATCATTTAGTGCTGCTAGGTATACATGTCATCGTCATTTGTTTAATAATCATCGGGACGTACGATAATACGACTGTCCATCTCTCACACGATGGCTTAGGAAAAGTTCAGAAGAAATGCGACTTTACCTTGTCATCGAAAATCACCCTAGCACAAGCACCTGCCATTCCTTGGCAATAAGAATAAACACTGGGGAGAATCCTAATACAAGATAAGTACAAATAGACTATCTCGTTCCCCAACTAACACAGAGATAAATCTTCGGACTTCAGTCCGGTATACCATTCATCAGGACGACATGACACACGGCTTCGTCTTTTCGTCTTCCTCGACGCATGCGCAGAACACACAACCCCTCACCTCAGTGTTCAGCTTAAAGAATATAGTCCGACCTAGACATGAAAAGATATAAAGACCAAAGACTAACTCGCCTTAAATAGACAAGGAATAAACCTAGACTCGGACCATAAACATTCCTGCATAAACCTAAGCAAGAACAATCTGTTTCTGGCTCAACAAGGAACAGACCAACGAAATCTAGATTCCTACGCCAAATTCGATATACAAGAGAGATAACCCATATAACAAAAGTATCAATAAAACATGAGTGATATAGCTTAGACTAGAAATCGTGAATTCAAAGATAAATATATTTTTATCAGACAAATAAATACATAATGCCCAGTAATCTGTTGGTAACAGTGACCTTTTTGCTGATTTGGCGTATTTTTATGTATGGATTCTTCGCAATCTTCTACTATTGTTTGAGGATGATCTGGTTGTCTTATCTTATAGAGTGAGAAGTCTCTCTGCAGTTTTTCGATGATGTCCTTCATGCTAGAATTGTCTTCCCTCAGAGATACTATCTCCCTTTTAAGAAGTTCGTTTTCGTCCTTGAGCGATGTCTGTATACTAGACATGAGATCACCAATTAAACTTCGTAGCGTGTCCTCTATATTTTGCATTAGCTCCTGGCAGCACGACACAGGTAATTTCGTGGTGTCTTCTTTTTGTTGCTCAAGAGATACAGTTTCAGCTTTTCGTATATTGTCATGGTCCATGGGGTATTCGATGGCCAACATAGGTTTAGAAATTGTAGGGGTGTCTGTTATTTTATCCAATACTGCAGAAGGTAGAATTTCTGATTCACTGTGAGAAATTGGGTTGCAGCTGATGTTGAGAATGTCGTTGTCGGTAGTAAAGTCATTTATGCCTGGAATCATTGTGTCTACTGCCAAGTGGGGCATAGAAACAGCAGAGTCCATTTTAGTGTTTTCTAACTCAACATCAGTTACAATTTTTGCAGATTCTTTTAATTCTTCAAATTATGTTTCTAACCACGATTCGATAGCTGCGACAGGCCCCTGGGCCATAATTTTGTTCTTAGTGTGATAAAGGTGAACTTTGAGATGTGGTGTTGTTATAACGTTTTCTACTAGTGCACCATTTATGTCTGTTATTGACTCTACAAGTCCTGTTTCGTAGTATTTAATGACAATGAAACGAAATGCCTCGTACTGAAAGGTGTTCTGGAATGTTATAGTAATACATTTTCCATGACTTGATAGCTTCAAGGTTATACCGGACCCGGTTCTACAACCTTTATGTTTTACGTGAATAGCCCTCTCTGTTTTCAAAGCATAGTTTTTTATGGTCGTTGGTCTTAAACGAGCGTCCCTGGGGTCCACTGTTAGCTGCGAACTAACGCCTTCTTCCAAGCATGACATTGTTACATTCCACAAGGGGTTTTGTTATCGGTGAGGAACATTGTATACCGGGAACATTTTATAATGCTTGACAGCAACGCTTGACCAACAACTGACCTCTTGCTTTGGCGAAGGTCACGTTCGGATGAGTCATGTAGTCATTGTTGAAAATATCCTCCAATAACATAGAGAAAAAACTGATACACATTTCAACGGTATTCTATAAAATGTTACACATTACATTAACATAATATCATGTTTAAAAATTTCACCTTCTAATAACCAATATACTGATATAAAAATCCACGGAATGTGACTTAAACTTCCTGCGTTAATACCGCAAAATATGAGAGCAGATCAAAAACACGTCCGTCCATGACGAAGGAAACAGTGAGAGGGAATGTTTAGCATTGGTGAGGGCCATCAATAAGTTTAAACCCTATTTGTATGGCAATGAATTTGTTGTCTAGTGTGATCATCTACCCCTGGCATTCCTGGCCTCGTCACGTCATGCAAATAGTCGTTTGCTAAGATGGACGTTATTGATTCAGCCATATTCCTTTACAATTGAATATATTCCTGGAAAACAGAATGTGGGTGCTGATTTTCTCAGTTGCCATTACACAGAACTAGAACAGGATGGAAGGAAGGAACACTAACCTCTGAGTGATAGATATGCAACTGTATTGTACCCAATAGTTAGGCTAGATATCATCCAGCTTAAAATATGGGGGAGCACTGTCGCAAAAGTTGGTTCCAATACATTGCAAAGCCGCTTCGCGTAGTTTTTACGGACCAATAGTCTATCGCGCATCACGGGGCCTGCATAGCATATGGCAAGCATTATACAAAATGGAGATGTAGACCTATTGTTTTGTCGAAGACAAGTCATCGCTCGGAAATGATAAAAGGGATCAGAATGTAATTATTGTGAAAAGGATTTCACCTTTGATTCGAGGAGAGGTTTATGAATAAATTGATATTAGGAACAACAGTAGGAGTTTATCATTTACCTAGATAATTGCTGATTACTGCTGTCTACAGTTGAGTTGGAAGCATGTAAACCCACATCTGTTGTAAATAGAAAATTCAAGAAGTAACAGCTTGTGGAATTGCATGGATATGAAGATAGAAATAAATCGGCTGTATAAAACAAGATGGGATGGAACATGATTGATAGTATACAAGCCGAGAATGAGAAAGGGAAAGTTTCAAGTAACGCACAAAATTTATGGAATCGCTGCTTCGGGAAGAAAATTTCAGGTCTAGTTTTAGACTGTGACGTCAGTACCCCTCAGTCATTCGCTGGAGCCAATAAAAAGTGGAGCGCTAAACTGAAAGAACACACTGAAAGAAAGTTTTAGTCAGACTGGATGCACAGTTTGCCACTACGTCTTTGCCATCTGAGCTGTGAGCAACCTACAAATCCATATATATATATATATATATATATATATATATATATATATATATATATATATATATATATATATATATATATATATATATATATATGCCGACCACATCACCCCTCGTGTGCCGACGGTCAAGATAATATGGGCCTAACACCATATTCCCAATATGCCTCAATGGGCGTGTAACCGGTTCCTTTACCTTTATATATATATATATTTCACAGAGAGTCTGAACTTGTCTTTGGCTGATGCAAGTCGACTTGCCCAGAATCGTGATGCGTTCAGAGCAGCTGTAATGGAGACAAATTTCTGGAAAGAATACGTCACATGATGATGATGATGATATATATATATATATATATATATATATATATATATATATATATATATATATATATATATATATATATATATATATATATATATATATATATGGTTTCCCATTCAAGCATTTAAATTACGTTTAAAGTTAATTAAAGTCTATCTTCATCTGTTTTCTTGGTCTTTGATGATAACGGTCTTTCCTCTGTGCTAAACGTGAACAAATGTTAATATTTTTTTACACTTTATAATGGTATTTGCTATGTTCTTTAACACCACAGATGTGTGTCATCATTTCAATGTTCACTTGTAGAGATTAACTCGTAATAATCTTAAGTTTTTAATTTATTTTGTGTACGATGGTTTTTTTTTTTTTTTCAAGTCAAGTAGCCCCAAACAAGGCTACTTATCTTCAAATGTTCTTCTAGGCCTGGCCAAACAATGGAACTGGAAAGATTCCCACACCTGCGGTTCTTCCAATCTTAAAGGTGGCACAGTTGAAGACTCTCTGAAATTTCACACGGGCTTAGAACAACAAAAGCTTCCTCCAGCTGACGTCTTCATTTTTTATCCTTATCCACCGACCGTCAATGCAGTCAGTGGTCATCACGCCTGGTGGTGTCTTGTAGGGAAACAACACATTTATTTTACTTTGCTCGGTCGGTGGCCATCCTTCGTACAGTGCGCCAACTCTGGTTCAGTGACTTCCTTTTGGCTTTCACTACAGACAGTCATACGAGCCTCAGACTCCGGATGTCCGTCCCGCAGCAAAGTGTGTTTATTTGTTGTCGTTTCCGTAGCTTCATTTCTTTTTACATAGACAGGTGTGTCAGCCCTATTCTAAAACCTTCAACCTGGAGGACTAGGGTGTCTGCTTTAGTTTGACCCCTTCACGCGCAAACCTATCCAGCTTGGTAGAACCTTCCTGGAGTAAAACTCCAGCTGGCATAGCTCTTGTGTAATCAGGGTACGCAAGCCGCCATACCTCGACAAGGTATTCACACCGCGTATATATATATATATATATATATATATATATATATATATATATATATATATATATATATATATATATATATATATATATATATATATATATATATATATATATAATCTACGTAGTTTCGGTCACTGACTCTCTATCCAGTCAGAGGGTAAGATTAGACAGATCAGACAAGATGTGGTTACTCATGGGAATCACAGCATGTCAAAAATAACATAATTCATTTAATTAATAGCACACTATTACAGTAATTCTCTGATTACAGTTTGTCCATGATTTGCTCATCATTGATATATTCCGTTCATCTCTGCACATTGCCTTTCGAAAAAATGTCTCTACACTTTCTCGTCTTCCTACTAAAAGGCCTTACACATTATTAGCATTGTTTGACTTCTCGGAATTTCTGTACGGTGTAATGTTTTGAATGATAGCCGAGATAGGATTCAGACTTATCACAGTCAACTTGACCAGATAACCTTCTTTCCATCATTCTGCTTGTATTTCCTCTCTCTCTCCCACACTTTATCAATTAGTTTGTATAATATCTCAGTAGAGGTACCTATTTCTGGAAACTTTCTACCTAATCTTTCCTAGGCTATTTCCGGCAAAAACTACTGACGTAGTTGCCCCAATACACACCACGCGACACCTACATCAACCATTGATATGTATAATAAAGAGTTTGATGGTAGTGTATCATTGGTTGTCATGGAAAAGGCGGCCATATTGGATTATATTGTCCTATTTCAAATTGCTAAGGCATTTTTATTTATTAAGCTAGGAATACCACATTTTGGCAGAAAGTTTATGATAATAATGTATAACTTTTTATGATAGCTTTAGTAGATCCAAAGTTACGGGGCTTTGAACCTAGCGTCTACAAATAGTAACACATTTTGCTAAATTGTACATTAATGTTTTCAATAAATCAAATGTTTGAGAGATTTTAAAAAAATCGATGTGATAACAGTTTTAGAATGTTATGGACAGTACATGTGCCAAATCTCAAGGCAATTAATTCATACATGTGCACGTTATAAGAAATATATAACAGAAAAATAGATTTTGAGAACATCTAATTTTTCTCCATAATGAAAGTATAACCACCAAAAATTTATAATATTATCTCCCCAATAATTACTAAATTTTATTCAGAATATACCAGTAGCATGTCTAGCTTTATTTGAATATTTCTGTCGGGCTTTTTATTGAGATTATTGCCTCGACGCTTTCTTTGTCTTAACACAATTGTCGGCCTTTTTAGAGGTAAGCGCCAGTCATTTTGGCTTTCTTGCTTCTACTAGTCAACAAAACTGTTTTCCAATGTTCAACCTACAGCTTGCTTGAAAAGTATAGCAGATCCTTCATTAAATTCTTCTAATCACTTAGAAGGCAGGATTCCATAAGCTTTCTTGAATGAAAGATTTGCTTTCGCACTTTACTCCAAATTACTGAATGAAGACTCTCATTTGAGTTTTGGGCAACCATTTTTTTACAGGAACTCAACAGTTTCAGATTTGTAAACCTGTCATAATTTGGTATCAAGTGTTGTATTCAACAGTTTAAAGGCTAGGGGTGTGTGAATAAATGTGTTATGCCCAGTAGCATATCCATTTCTTAAGAAGGTTGCTTCACAAACACATCTTGGCCAGCAGGACAATACTGACTATGGGGATAATTGTCGGTCAGCCGCAACCACATCTTCAAAGCGTCAATTTTTGATTGGAGCAATAAGTAATTACATTCCATGGCACAGCATACATTTTTTTCCAACATTATCTTTGCACTGACATTTCTTTGATAACACTGGCTAACAAAAAAAAATTTTTTTTTCTTTCTCTAACATTTCTATGTTTTTCTGGTCAATTTTAATGCGCTGTTTTTAAATCTGCAAACCGTTTTTCTCTATCAGGTCGGGATCTCTAGAAATACGCAATTGAAGTTTTTTAACAACGCATACAGTATTACAACATCATTCGTACAAGAAGTAAAACAGTTATGTAGGCTTGAATTTCTTTGCAGTTGACTTTCGTCGGTGAACGGCATGTGGTACATCGCGATGAAGCATCTAACAATAATCGGCAAGCATGGTCACACTCCACCATCCTTGATAACGTGACTCCATTACGGCGATATCTTGATGGAATCGTTCTCCGTGTTCATCGCTGACTTCGCCAAGGTTGTCAGGGAAAAAGTCAAGATGCGAATCGAGGAAATGGATTTTGAGGGACATGTTACAGCCCATAATTATGTATGCATCTATGCACTGCTTAACAATATGCACATAGTCGACAGATTTGTGATTTCCCAGAAAGTTATCGACGATCGATTTGAATGCCATCCATGCGCGAAGTTCACTACCATGTAACAAGTTCTCGAACTGTTTGTCTGCAATAACTTTCCTAATCTGAGGTCCTACAAAGATACCTTCCTTTATCTTTGCATCGCTAACTTGCGGAAACTTTTCTCGAAGATAAGTGAAAGCTTTGCTCGTTTTATCTAACGCTTTTACGAAATTCTTCATGAGCCCCAACTTTATATGTAACGGTGGAAAAATGATGCTGTCTTTGTTAACTAATGGCTCGTGTGTTACATGTTTATGCCCGAGCTGCATACGATCCCTGATAGGCCACACCTTTCTTGTATAATGTTCCTGTCTGTTGCGGCTGTCCCATTCACATAGGAAGCAACAAAATTTAGTATACCCAGTCTGCATGCCCGTGAGAATTGCAATGATCTTTAGATCTCCACAAATCCGCCATTGGTAGTCATTGTACTTTATTTTTGCCAAAAGTAAAGCCATATTGTCATAAGTTTCTTTCACATGAACAGAGTAGGCGACTGGAATTTAAGAAAATAAATTTCCGTTATGCAATAACACGGCTTTTAGACTAGTCTTGGAAGAGTCGATGAAAAGTCGCCATTCGTTGACTATGTGCTCATGACCGAGGCGCACCATTAGACCGTTTACATCTTTGCAATAGCAAATGTCATCATCCATCTCAAAGTATTGAACAAGTTCTCTGTGTCTATGATGAAATTTAGATATCGGAGTATTGGGCGCTAAAAGATTCCATTCTTTGAGTCGCAAACCGAGTAATTCCGCTTGTCCTTTGGTAAGAGCGAGATCACGTATTAGATCTGAAAGTTCTGAATGGTTAATTAAGTGAACACCATCATTCACCGGTATATAATCCGAGTCAGAATTAGTTTCTAAAGCAGGTAAACTATCACTTTCTGATGGTTCATTCACGTCCAACGGATATTGTTCTGGTGGAACTGGGATCGGACACGTGATTGGATCATGAGGCACTGGTTTCGAAACCGATTCAATATTTGGATAAACCACAGACTTTCTAGTTTTAAAAGTGAAACCTTGGATATTTGTCAAGCAGAAGTAACAATCAGTAGCGTGATTTGTCGGTTTACGCCATATTACTGGCACTCCAAAAGGCATCGACTTATGCTTCGGCGATTTTCGTAACCAACCTGCCAATGTATTTGCACAAGTCGAACAAACTGCATTTGGCTTCCAAGATTTATTTGCATCATCAACTTTCGAATCGAAATAAAGTTCTTATGCTTTCTTTAGTAATGGTGTAAAGTTTTTCTGGTGAACACGATCGGTAAAATATCCGCACACGTAACACAACATATCAGCCGAATTTCTACAACTTCTAGAAGCCATATTTCGCTCAGAATTATTTCAAAATACAGTAACTATTTGAAAAAATAGCGTAACATATGTCATGCATCTTTTAGCAGTATAAAAAGTAGAATTATTTTGCATTTTATTAATTTTTAATAAGTTATATAGTAAAAATGAAACGGAGCAAATAACGGTTTCCCAAAAATGTATTTATTCACAAATATCTTAAGAACCCGATGTGATAGAGATAAACGGATTTCACATTTGAAATCAGCGCAAGAAACTGACCTAAGAACACTTATTCTTATATAAGAAAGAAAAATGTTGTTTGTCAGTGTAATTTTAACATAAGGCCATATGGTTTAATTTCAATGACCTGCTTGAATGCTTAGCTGTTACCATTACTTAGCATGGTGGAGTAGTAAATGTCTATCGTGTCAGAGACCAGCTTCACAAAACACTACAAGCCTTAGCCTCCATCACATCTGAACTTCTTAGAAAGAGGCAAATGTTTACATTAGTAAAATATCAAATAAACATATAAACACGCATTAAAAAAAAACTCTGCCTTAAAGTACGATAGAAACAAAACAATACATGTGTGAACGGTGATTGAGTTTTTGGGAAAGTAGAAAGAGTGTAGAGAAATGGTAGGGAAAATATGAATGGGAAGAAAGTCCGGAGTCGGTTTTGATGGATGAAAGTGTTTGACTTAGAGTTGGGCAGGAGAAGTGCGCACGAGAAGGTTTTGATGGATGAACACATTTTTGTGGAACGCACTGAGTTTGATTTTGAACGAGGGAAGAGAAATTTAAGATGGCGCAAAGAGTAGGTCAACGGGGGGGCTGAAGAATTAATAAAAAAGGTTGTGAATTCGCGATTTTGGCGAACAAGCAACTGGAGATGGTTGATACGGTAGTTACAGGCTAATAGCAAGTTATTATGCCATACAGAAAGAAAGACGATGTCGCCAAACATCATCTTTGTTATTCACCACTTGGTTTTCGTGCAGTACTTTAGATGGAGATTCTTCACCCACCAACAGTGTTTTCGTATGATGTCCTATCATACAGAGTAAAATAACTGAACATCATCAGTGCTGTACTGTCTACCGTTCTGGGGTAGTGAGACGAACACACTATACGAATACTTAAAAAAAAAATGCAACAGCAACCACACCATCACGGCCATATGGTGGTGGTAAATGGTGGCGGTGACCAGCCCCACACGGGTGGTAAATTATCATCATCGCCCAGATGTCTACTGTTTTGAGGAAGCCGCAAACCAATACGCACCAGATAACAGGTGGTGGTAAATAGATACCCAGTGACCAGCCCGCACCCCACAAATTTAAATTGCAACGAAAAGTGGATCTAGAGACTAATTACAGAAATTTTGCTGATGAACAATTATATGAAAATAGAAGGAAGAAAACCAGCATCTTGATTCTCCGCCAGATAATAGGTAGTAAATGATGCCAATGACCAGTCCACACCAGACAGTGAAATAGAGACACAGAAAGATTTACGTAAACAAGAAGAATATCCTTTTTCAAGACTCAAGTACACAGAAAGAACGTCGTATATCAAGGAGCAAATCAACGACTTGCATCCTGTCATAGCAAGTATTACACGAAGAGAAGGCCTGCGTTCTGAAGATACGAGATTACTTAAATTCTTTTCACCCTGAACTAACGATAGATGATCCTACAATGTGCATCAACAATCAAATAAATAAGGCATGCCGATCGCGCGCAAGTAGTTAAAACTATAGACAAGACTGTGTGCAAGACAAAAATACTATATTAACAAGACACAGCTATTCCAAACAAGCAAGAAAGAGCATAGCACCGAACATTTTAGTTTACTTAACTTAAATCATTTAGATATTAATTAATTATGGGTTATGTATTGTTTATTATTATTTCACATCTGTTTATATTTAAATCACATATAAATCTTATCATTATATTTTAGACTTGATTAAAGTGGTTAGATTTGTTTTCAGGTAACTAATACAAAATTTTTCCAGGTATTTGACTATACTACCAATTACAGGTCCTGTATCATGCAGCAACAGCAGCCAAATCTGGGCGTTGACCGAAACGTCGCTGTTATACAGCAAGTTGTTAAAACCCTAGCAACCATGGAGGGTAATGCTAGGTTCCAAAATATTAGAAGCATAGTAATGCCTTACTCTGGTGACCCTAAGTCATGCAGACAATAGCTTTTAGATATCCAAAAATATGGTACTTCTGCCAATATGGAGCAGGCAGATTATAAACAAATTGCATATCTTTCCTCGCAAGGATTAGTGACCGACTTTATAAGAAGACGCTTAGAAACGTTCCCTAATGAAACATGGGAGGAGCTAAGGAAAGAACTTGTTCAGGCTTACTCTCAGATTACAGACAGCACATATGCGTGGACACTTCTCCGCCAAATAAAGCAACAACCTCAGGAATCAGTGCAAATGTTTAGTGACAGGTTGTTGAACCTCGCAGAGGAGGCCTTCATGGGTCAAGACATAAATCAACAAGAAGTTGAAAAACAACTAGTCGGCATATTTGTAGATGGGTTGGATGGAACGCCGATAAAGTTACACTTGATTCGTAAAGATCCCCAGAGTTTGAAACAGGCAGTAGCACTAGCTGTGGGAGAGGAAAATATCAGAAAGCGTTTGGACCTAAGACTAGGAAGAGCTAAGACATATGAACAAAAGGAAGAAGAGCCCATGGAGATAGGCTTCTGTCAAAGAAGAGGACTGTCAGAAAGAGGAAGAGGGAGAAATGCATCTGATATAATAAGAAGGGGAGAACACAGACTACCTGTGTGTTATATTTGCAATAGAGTCGGACATAAGTCTTACTCATGCAGATATAGGCCGCAAGAGCCTCAACAGCCGGTACGTCGGGTTGAGACCTTTAATAGAACACACACTAGACACACAGAAGCCAATACGAAGAAACAGTATAACAGTGACAATGAGACTACGACGCCGAAACATTGGTATAGTTTGAATAAAAGGAGGCATAGACTAAACAAAAGTATTAACACTACAGGACGAATGCTACATGACAAATTTCGTCAACAAATATACATAGGATATGTTGGTACAAGTGGAAGACAACCACAAGTGAACATGATAGGAAGGGCACATGTTAGGTACAACCAACAACCATACCATAGACAATGGGCCTGAGTACACCATCGTGCAAGTTGGTTTGACAAGAAAAGACGGCAACAACAAACATGTAAAGAATACAGAAATAGGAAGATGAATTGGGATGGTTCAGTTGTAGAGAGGAACACGCAACATGCACATAACAGGAGAAACATCTGTACAGAATGCGAACAGGAGAAATGGAAATATAACACATATCAGCATAAACAGAGATACCATAGGACATGTAATAAGAGGGACAGGACACTCCCGACTTTCAGCTGCAACAATGAGTTAGGACATGTAATAACAGTGACAGGACACTCCCGACTTTCAACAGCAACAATGAGTTAGGACATGTAATAACAGTGACAGGACACTCCCGACTTTCAACAGCAACAATGAGTTAGGACATGTAATAACAGTGAGTGGACACTCCCGACTTTCAACAGCAACAATGAGTTAGGACATGTAATAACAGTGAGAGGACACTCCCGACTTTCAACAGCAACAATGAGTTAGGACATGTAATAACAGTGAGAGGACACTCCCGACTTTCAACAGCAACAATGAGTTAGGACATGTAATAACAGTGACAGGACACTCCCGACTTTCAACAGCAACAATGAGTTAGGACATGTAATAACAGTGAGAGGACACTCCCGACTTTCAACAGCAACAATGAGTTAGGACATGTAATAACAGTGACAGGACACTCCCGACTTTCAACAGCAACAATGAGTTAGGACATGTAATAACAGTGAGAGGACACTCCCGACTTTCAACAGCAACAATGAGTTAGGACATCAACAGCAACAATGAGTTAGGACATGTAATAACAGTGAGCAACAATGAGTTAGGACATGTAATAACAGTGACAGGACACTCCCGACTTTCAACAGCAACAATGAGTTAGGACATGTAATAACAGTGAGAGGACACTCCCGACTTTCAACAGCAACAATGAGTTAGGACATGTAACAACAGTGACAAGACACTCCCGACTTTCAACAGCAACAATGAGTTAGGACATGTAATAACAGTGACAGGACACTCCCGACTTTCAACAGCAACAATGAGTTAGGACATGTAACAACAGTGACAAGACACTCCCGACTTTCAACAGCAACAATGAGTTAGGACATGTAACAACAGTGACAAGACACTCCCGACTTTCAACAGCAACAATGAGTTAGGACATGTAATAACAGTGACAGGACACTCCCGACTTTCAACAGCAACAATGAGTTAGGACATGTAACAACAGTGACAAGACACTCCCGACTTTCAACAGCAACAATGAGTTAGGACATGTAACAACAGTGACAAGACACTCCCGACTTTCAACAGCAACAATGAGTTAGGACATACTTTCAACAGCAACAATGAGTTAGGACATGTAATAACAGTGACAGGACACTCCCGACTTTCAACAGCAACAATGAGTTAGGACATGTAATAACAGTGACAGGACACTCCCGACTTTCAACAGCAACAATGAGTTAGGACATGTAATAACAGTGACAGGACACTCCCGACTTTCAACAGCAACAATGAGTTAGGACATGTAATAACAGTGACAGGACACTCCCGACTTTCAACAGCAACAATGAGTTAGGACATGTAACAACAGTGACAAGACACTCCCGACTTTCAACAGCAACAATGAGTTAGGACATGTAATAACAGTGACAGGACACTCCCGACTTTCAACAGCAACAATGAGTTAGGACATGTAACAACAGTGACAAGACACTCCCGACTTTCAACAGCAACAATGAGTTAGGACATGTAATAACAGTGACAGGACACTCCCGACTTTCAACAGCAACAATGATTAGACATGTAACAAGTGACAAGACACTCCCCGACTTTCAACATGTTAGGACATGTAACAACAGTGGACAAGACACTCCCGACTTTCAACAGCAACAATGAGTTAGGACATGTAACAACAGTGACAAGACACCCCCGACTTTCAACAGCAACAATGAGTTAAGACATGTAACAACAGTGACAAGACACTCCCGACTTTCAACAGCAACAATGAGTTAGGACATGTAACAACAGTGACAGGACACTCCCGACTTTCAACAGCAACAATGAGTTAGGACATGTAACAACAGTGACAAGACACTCCCGACTTTCAACAGCAACAATGAGTTAGGACATGTAACAACAGTGACAAGACACTCCCGACTTTCAACAGCAACAATGAGTTAGGACATGTAACAACAGTGACAAGACACTCCCGACTTTCAACAGCAACAATGAGTTAGGACATGTATCCCGACTTTCAACAGCAACAATGAGTTAGGACATGTAACAACAGTGACAGGACACTCCCGACTTTCAACAGCAACAATGAGTTAGGAACAACATGTAACCCGAACAACAATGAGTTAGGACATGACAAGACTCTCCCGACTTTCAACAGCAACAATGAGTTAGGACATGTAACAACAGTGACAAGACACTCCCGACTTTCAACAGCAACAATGAGTTAGGACATGTAACAACAGTGACAAGACACTCCCGACTTTCAACAGCAACAATGAGTTAGGACATGTAATAACAGTGACAGGACACTCCCGACTTTCAACAGCAACAATGAGTTAGGACATGTAACAACAGTGACAAGACACTCCCGACTTTCAACAGCAACAATGAGTTAGGACATGTAACAACAGTGACAAGACACTCCCGACTTTCAACAGCAACAATGAGTTAGGACATGTAATAACAGGACACTCCCGACTTTCAACAGCAACAATGAGTTAGGACATGTAATAACAGTGACAGGACACTCCGACAACAGCAACAATCCAGTGACGACACTTTTCAACAGCAACAATGAGTTAGGACATGTAACAACAGTGACAAGACACTCCCGACTGTAACAGCAACAATGAGTTAGGACATGTAATAACAGTGACAGGACACTCCCGACTTTCAACAGCAACAATGAGTTAGGACATGTAACAACAGTGACAGGACACTCCCGACTTTCAACAGCAACAATGAGTTAGGACATGTAACAACAGTGACAAGACACTCCCGACTTTCAACAGCAACAATGAGTTAGGACATGTAACAACAGTGACAGGACACTCCCGACTTTCAACAGCAACAATGAGTTAGGACATGTAACAACAGTGACAGGACACTCCCGACTTTCAACAGCAACAATGAGTTAGGACATGTAATAACAGTGACAGGACACTCCCGACTTTCAACAGCAACAATGAGTTAGGACATGTAATAACAGTGACAGGACACTCCCGACTTTCAACAGCACAGCAAGGACATGAGTTTTCAGGACATGTTTCAACAACAGTGACATGTAATAACAGACACTCTCCCGACTTTCAACAGCAACAATGAGTTAGTACATGTAATAACAGTGACAGGACACTCCCGACTTTCAACAGCAACAATGAGTTAGTGACATGTAACAACAGTGTAACAACAGACAGGACACTCCCGACTTTCAACAGTGACACACTCCCGACTTTCAACAGCAACAATGAGTTAGGACATGTAACAACAGTGACAGGACACTCCCGACTTTCAACAGCAACAATGAGTTAGGACATGTAATAACAGTGACAGGACACTCCCGACTTTCAACAGCAACAATGAGTTAGGACATGTAATAACAGTGACAGGACACTCCCGACTTTCAACAGCAACAATGAGTTAGGACATGTATCCCGACTTTCAACAGCAACAATGAGTTAGGACATGTAATAACAGGGACAGGACACTCCCGACTTTCAACAGCAACAATGAGTTAGGACATGTAATAACAGGGACAGGACACTCCCGACTTTCAACAGCAACAATGAGTTAGGACATGTAATAACAGGGACAGGACACTCCCGACTTTCAACAGCAACAATGAGTTAGGACATGTTAGGACACATGACTTTCAACAGCAACAATGAGTTAGGACATGTAACACAGTGACACACTCCCGACTTTCAACAGCAACAATGAGTTAGGACATGTAATAACAGTGACAGGATACTCCCGACTTTCAACAGCAAAAATGAGTTAGGACATGTAACAACAGTGACAGGACACACCCGACTTCAACAGCAACAATGAGTCAACAGAAGTGCCAAATAAGAACACAGAACGGTTGGAAAATGGAGGTAGAACCACTAGGAGTGTGGAGAAATATAATAGGATCTTGCCATCAAAATGTCACAACAAAAGAAGGTAATAGGAATAGACCATTTACAAGTCAAGTTAGAACAAAAGTACAGAAACAGGAAAACATACAGAGAGACAAGGTCAGTGTTGGTACACAAACAGAAACAACTACGAGTATGTGCACACAAACAGTGGTGGTACCACAACATAGAGTTAACAACAAGATATACAGAGAGCAGAAGAAAGTTGATACAAGGAAGCAGGACAAGATAGGAATCAAGAAGGATGTAGGCACACCATTCAGACTCAATGCAGTGTTAGAAGAGAAAAAGCACACAAAAGAGAATGGAATACAGAGAGTTAACAGTGTAACAGAATGGATGAAAAGGATCAAAATACCTGAACCAAGTATAGAGCAGTTGAGGAAAGAAATAAAAGCCATCCTTGGAAGAACTAAACCAGACATTGTGATACTAAAGGAGGTACAGAAAATTCTGGAAGGAACTTTTGATATAGACTTATCAGAACGAAAGGAAGAAATCTATAAGCTTGTCGTAGACGAAATAGAGGACGATAGACCGATGGATGTAAGGGGCTATATAAGGAGTCATAGTATGTATAGTATGAGAGACAGAGTTGAAGAAAGATGTACACGGATTCCCACTAACACACCACACTACCCGGAAGGACAAAAGCAACACAACAATACACATGAACGGATAGGGACACGCAGGAATGAAACAACATTAAAGGATAGTGACTGGAATCAGTCTAACACGATAGCAGACAACTGGAGAGGAGGATGGGAAGATGACTATGGAGAAACATCAACAAGTAGTCAGCGTCGCACAATGGCAGGAACGCACACGGAACCTAGGACAACATCTACTCAGTTCACCCCAAAACCCCCAAAAGACATACGAACAAGGAGAACCAGAAATCACAGAAACCCCAGTAGAAGGTGGAAGACTATTACGACAGGATACACAAGAAAACACGCAGCGTGATAATATTTTACAAGATACGACTGGAATAAGGAAGCAATGGAATAATGTGCAAACAGACATAGATGCACCGTACAAACATACGAGAGCGGCAGAACAAAGAAGCAGAGCACAGGAGCAGCAGCAATTACAACAAACGGAAAAACAACAAGAGACGAAACAGCAAAGTGGTGGGAGTCAAACTCAAAACATAGAGGCCACATCAGCTAAAGATTCAGATACGCAGGAAGAGATGGAAGAAGGGAATATAAGAGGGAAGAAGAGACAGCAGCCGTCGTTGTCAGACGATTCATCGGTTTATAGAAGGCGTCTAGCAAATTTGAGACATGTAGAAGAGGTCAGACTTAGAAGGAAGAATAAAGAAAGAAATATTGGTGCACAGGAGAATAAGGAAGATATAAAGGCACTTCTTCAATATATCGACAGGAAGTTTGAAGAATTGAAAAAGGAGAAGCGTAGTCATAGAGAAGTACAAGAGAAGGAACAAGATAGAAGGACCAAAGAAACTGGTCAATGGGAAATAGACAGTATAGACCAAGAAAGGTCGAAGAAGAACAAAGAGGAAGAAAGAAATAATGACAGAACAAAAGTAGAAGAGTTAACTGCACTTTGCGCAGAGTTAGAGAGGAAGTTGGGACAGTTAGAAAAGAGACAGGAAATGAATAGAGAGGCATCGGATAAAAAGAAAGATATAACAGCACCTGGGGCAGGTGATGATAGAAAGGAAGCCACAGAGAAGGCGAAGCAGGGAGAAGTTGAGAAACATGAGGGTAGTAGAAGTACAGATCGAAGGGAATACCGATCTAAGAGTAGAGATACTATGGAGGCAAGTAGGGATACGGGTCAAAGAGAACACCGATCCAAGAGCCGAGAGGCTAGTAATAGGAGAGATACGAATCGAGGAGAATACCGATTCAAGACTAGAGAGAGCGAGGAGAATAGGAGAGATAATAGTAGAGAAAGAAGGAGGAATACGGATAGAAGAGATTTCCGATCCAAGAGCCGAGAGGCTAGGAAGGAGGAGAGAAATAGGAGTAGTAGCAGGAGAGATACTATGAGTATAAGTAGAGGTCGAGGTAGCGACATAGAACCTGAAAGAAACACAGGGAGTACGAGAAGGGAAGAAATGGAACATAAAGAAAAACCGAAGCAAACGGTTGAAGAAGTAAGGAGTAGAGAGATTGAGAGAAATTATGGACAGACGAGAGATGGAGAGGCAGAGAGGAAACAAAATGTTAACGAGGTTAGACGAGTAGAGGAGACTCACGATATGGATAAACAGATAGCGTTAGAGGCGCTTAAAAGTAGAGAGGCCATGATGATGAAGTTTCTGGATATGGTGAATAAGTAAGGAGAATGGGAGAGAGTAGCAGGAAGCTATGAGAGGAGAGGCATAGTATATTAAGATGTATAACCAAGATGGCGGCGGTAGCTGAGTCTTGAGAAGACTAAGTATATTGGTCTATACCGAACACATGAGATAAACTGGGTACACCTGACCGATAGGGTACCACAGTAGAGGAGACGAGTAAAAGTGTGGTAAGAAGTAGATTAGAGGCAATGGTAGTATGGGGCAAATTATGTGAAACGCCGTGGGGACGACGGCAGAAATAGTAGAGACTGAGATTTTGGTGAAGCCGCAGAGAAAACGGAAATTATGGAGCAATATAAAGTATGGAGAATGACGCAGTAATATGAAGAAGATTTACAAGAAACCATTGAGGAGGACGGCAGTATTATGGGTTTTTTTTTCTGGGAGAAATAAGGGGAAAATGAGATTGAGAGAAGCCGTGGAGTAGGACAGCAGAAATATGGACAAATTGGAAATATGCAGACATATTTTGGTGAAGTCGTAGAGGAGGACGACAGAGATGTGAAGAGCATGGAGATAAATGAAAATGGGATATTGAGAAACCGTTGAAGAAGTTCCAGAGGTTTGAGGAGGATACAGTTTTGGCAGTTGCCAGAGTCTTGTGAAGACTTTGTGAGAAGCGAGGCTTCCCCATAAAAATGAAGTAAAACAGTAAAAGTAGATTTGGATATTAGGAAGGGAAGGTAGATATAAATGCTAAGAAAAAGTAAATGTCCTAAGAGGAAAGATTTGCAACTAAGAACGAATAATGATATAGGCAAAATTTTCGAGATAATTCGAGTAGGTACCGCACTTCAGAGTAATGGAAGAGGGCGCGAGTTCATTAAATTGTCACAAAAGCGATCGTGGTATATAGCCAGTAACAGTGAAGTACGCTGGAGATATTAGAAACAGGACTTATTAAACGTGAGAGTAGATGTAATAGAGATGGTAATGTACAAACGGAATTTATAAGAGAATTGGTAAGAAGAGGATGAGAAAATACCAACGTGTATATACCTAGTAGCCACATATTAGTAAAATGTGAGTTCTAGAAGAGTAGTTATATTGGAAAATTGAAATTATGTAAATGTATAAAATGAATTAGAAATTTGCATTGTGGGATGTGTGTGGTTCGGGCATGGACAGATTTAGTGACGGACATGGCAAGGGAGTGGTTGGTGGTGGTGAAATGTCTGGGAAATTTTCTCTGTAGGAGAAATTTTGTTTGTAAGGGGGGGAGATGTGTGAACGGTGATTGAGTTTTTGGGAAAGTAGAAAGAGTGTAGAGAAATGGTAGGGAAAATATGAATGGGAAGAAAGTCCGGAGTCGGTTTTGATAGATGAAAGTGCTTGACTTAGAGTTGGGCAGGAAAAGTGCGCACGAGAAGGTTTTGATGGATGAACACATTTTTGTGGAACGCACTGAGTTGGATTTTGAACGCGGGAAGAGAAATTTAAGATGGCGCAAAGTGTAGGTCAACGGGGGGCTGAAGAATAAATAAAAAAGGTTGTGAATTCGCGATTTTGGCGAACAAGCAACTGGAGATGGTTGATACGGTAGTTACAGGCTAATAGCAAGTTATTATGCCATACAGAAAGAAAGACGATGTCGCCATTTTTGAGAGAATTGAGTTAACAAGATTGTCAAGGTTGTTTTGCAAAAGCAGTACAGGTATGTAGGAAGATGTACTAGCAAGATAGACAGTAGCTAGGTTGGAACAGTGAACAGTGACTAATTGAGATAAACGAAACAGCCCTGGTAGTCAGACCAGTAATTATTTTATAATAAATACCTCAAAACTAGTTCATCAGACCAAAAGGGGTTTTTCATCATGAGTTGAAGTAACAAAAACCCGGCTACATAAGTTTTTCTAAGATGAGATACAACAGACATAGCAGACTGTGCATATAGAAGGATTGAAAAAAGGGAGAAGAGAAGTTATTATAAGTTGTGATTATGACATTGTGTATTTTGTGAGAATCACCCGCCTAGGTTGAAAAATTAGGCGTGAAGCAGTTTTATTTCAATGAACTGTTGTTATTGGATGATTACTGAAATTAAACATCATCTTTGTTATTCACCACTTGGTTTTCGTGCAGTACTTTAGATGGAGATTCTTCACCCACCAACAGTGTTTTCGTATGATGTCCTATCATACAGAGTAAAATAACTGAACATCATCAGTACTGTACTGTCTACCGTTCTGGGGTAGTGAGACGAACACACTATACGAATACTTAAAAAAAAATGCAACAGCAACCACACCATCAAGGCCACACATGTAAGTAATGAATTATGTTTCTAAATTTGATATTTATGGAGACCAAAAAAAATTACATGTAATACTCATATACATGTTTAGGCAAGGGGAAACATAAAGTAAGTTTCACAAGTAAATACCTTCACAATTTATATCACAGCCTTGCTTCACTTTCCACTTGATGAAGTTTCCAGTCTTTCTTCTCGTACCAAGAACAAGCTCGTGCACATGTCTGGCAGGCATTTCTTTTAAAATAATACATGGGCTTCTGTGACAAGACATGTCAATAAATTACATAAGAAATAAACATTAAATTGAGGAAACAAATGTGCACTGTGCTTACAGGAATAATGATAATACACTGAATCAAGAGCAGTCATCCGTTATTCTTTTAACTCAGAAAAATGTGATGATTTTGAATTGCTTGTCTATGTGGCAGCTTACTCTTGTATTGTTTCAAGTATGCCACTACCTTCTTTTCTACCCAGGTTCATTACTTCAACGGTGAACGACGAAACGTGTAAACAGACAGAGTGTCACACCAATACATTTATCCACGTAACTTTGCATGAAGATGGCTAAGTCCTGGTCTAGTCGAAACACAGTTTATTTACAAGATGTACATACATTGGTTGTCATATAGCATATCGACCATCACACTTGGCCTCGTAGAACAATTTCATTGAATACAAAGTCTACTTGATTATGACTACGGAGCTTTCTTTTTTATGTTCTTGTTGATAATTCTGTCTTATTCAGTATTTATAACTTCCTTGATTAATATCGTCTATTCATATATACTTATAACGTTCAGGTTATTGATTGTTCATACCGGGCATCTCCGGGGGTGAATACTTTTCCTGATATTCTAACTATCACTGGCCTCACAAGGCTGACCCACTGAACTTCTTAGCTATAGAATCTCTACATACCTCGTCAAGATGATCAATTCTCTTGGTAACGAATTTCCTTCATAAATGCGTTCTTTACTTTTCTGCTTATTGTAGTTATTATCTTCTACTGTATGAAGCCGCTGAGTCTGTCCACCACAGATCATCGAGTTAGCAAACTTCGATGAGCAAGCATATGTCTGTCAAGATGGCTGGTTCACTTTGCACAACCGTTACCAAGGTTCGTGCGACCTGCCTGTCTAACTAGCGCTTCTCGGATGTTTCTTTTCTCAACTGACCCTAAGAGCGTGCACCGTGAACTCTATTCACTAATCTAGCCTTCTTCCGGGAGGTTTTATGCGCACCTTCCTCGGACAACCTTCTTGCCCTTTATCTTACTGCTTATACCTAACTGTCCTAGTTTAAACCATCAGTTGCTTCCCCTGCTACACCTACTAATAGATAGTTCTTGTAACTCCCTGGTGGTTGAAATGGAGCACAGTGGGCCGCCTTCTTTGATATCATTCCAGTAAGAAGCCAGCGTCGTAAGCATTAGGGATTAGGGTTAGGCTTAGGATACTTAAACCTGGTTGAAATGAATCTCAGTGGGCCGTCTTCTTTGATGTCATCCCAGTAAGTTGCCAACGTCGTTAGGTTTAGGTTTAGGATATCTAAACGTAAGCATTACTCCTACTTAATGCGTCTCTGAATTATATTTTAAGGCCCTATCGAACTTAAGGCATTTTCCCACCCACAAAATAATGTAGAGATAGACCAGAATAAAAATACCAGGACTGGGACGAACATTAACTATCGCAGATGACATACTCAAGTACAAAACTGGCTCAGACAGACATGAAATGGTTCAAGGCGTACACAAGACACTAGAGGCGGTTTCTAAATGTGTGTATGGGAAGCGGATCAGGGGTCAATCCCAACAAGGCCTGTGTGATGTGGTGCTCTTTCAACAACTTCATAGTGAAAGCAGACCTTGCAGACATCACTTTCAGTGCGCAGAACATTGAAAGGCAAGACAGAATAAGTATCTGGGAGTAACGTTTGATCGTGGGCTATCATTCAAGTATTATGTCGAACTGATCATAGGGAAGAGCAAGCGAAGACTGGCAGCTTTAAAAACTATGACTAGAACGCATTCAAAATGAAGGGATGCGAGTAGTTTTGGGATGTACGCGTGATACCCCGTTGTGACAATGAGATACGCGATCGAATTGCTGTTTATTAGATATGCGACGGCCCAGGCAAAGGCCTATATACGGGTAGCCACCAACAAAAGACACCCCCTACATGAGAATGTGGCTGACATAAAAGGAGCAAGAATCAAGAGGTGGATGTCAAGGATGGCACAGGCAGAGGCAACGATTAGTCAGGTGACCAGCGTTGAAAATGTATCCAAAGGGGAAGAGTGGCGTAAGTCAGGGGAGACCTGGATAATTTACCACCAGGTCATCATTGGCCCTGGCAGAGAGTAAAGATCTTGGAGCAATGGAAAAGCAGAGTTGGAGATTGATCAGTTGATAAGTGATCATCCTGGGGATGATGACGCCATTGTGTACACTGATGGGTCTGTAAATCGTCGTGAGAAAATAGGATGGGGCTTCTCTGCGAGAATAAAAGGGCAGAGTCGTCGCTGAACAGAGTGGAGCCTACATGACAACAACCTCCAGCATGAGAATGGAGATAGAGGCAGTCACTGCACCACTGATTTGGATGTCTGAAACTCCATCAACAGGGCAGTTACATTGTGAGACTCTCAAGCAATGCTTCGGAAATTTCAGAATGGATGGCTGCGGTAGGAATTGAAAATAGAAGCCTCACGTCTTGAAGAACTGGTGTGGATCTACTGTCCTGGTCATGCAGGGGCACGTGGTAATGAGAGAGTTGGCAGACTGGCCTCGAGAGCACCCATGGTGGGGACACAGGACATGGCTAAGGGAGAGATACTAAGGGCTATTAATGATCGCCTGCTGGATAATGACACTGCAATGGATGAATCAACAAGGCTGAGGTTGCGCTACAGGTACAATTAGCATTCATACTCTTCGACATTTGCTGAGGGAGACTGATCACTTATGGATTTGCCCGGAGTGCAGTGAAGTCGAATCTGATTAACAATAACAATAACAGATGTGTAATGTTTGTCACGGATTGACTTCCCTTAGCTCTGCAATAGGTGTCCACCAATGGCCAACACTCAAGAGTATCTAATATGGGTCTTCAAAGGTGTCTACCTTCGGACAAGATCACTTTTGACAGAGTTGTAGTTAGAAGGATAATGACGCTTCTATCTCAAGGTAGATTCATAAGATATTTTCAGAAGTTAAGAACAATGCAGCATATGGCAGAGCACTATTAACGTATATCTGATCCGTCGCCTTTTGTGAAGCATTAAGCAATGGTTTTAGCCCGTTCGACCCAGCCCCATGAATTGGGTTCCATAGCAAATCTGGGAAAATTAAGGTGGCCGGCGTGATGCTGACCACATCACCCCTAGTGTGACGATGATCAAGAAAATATGGGCATAACACGATATTCGTAATATGACTCGATGGGCTTGTAACAGGGTCCTTTTAGCCCGTTCAAGCCCCCAGCTGGTGTAAATCCAGCGAAATTCGTTTTATAAGTATTTGCTCTATAGATGTAGATACATGTGTAGATTTATATATATATATTAAAAAGTATTGTTCATACGTTTTCATTCATACCGATAATAACTGAATCAACTACGACTGTTTTGTTTTTAAATAACTTGTAACATATTACAAAATGAATTAGTCTTGATAGATTAAGTTAGCGATGGAGTGATGGTTGATTTTAGGTGTAAATAAAATTGTCTTCACAGAGACTTGGGTTGAGGATTTTATAAAAACAATTGTCCTCTAGCTATTTCCTTAATAAACTTAGCTGGCCTAAGTGACTTATGTCGCCGTGATTTCGACAATTATTCTGTGATGCGGGCTCTTCTCCACACAACTCGTCCAATGTAGGACGTTAGTGTTGATTCCCTGCTGTTAACTCACAGCTAGTGGCGTAGGAACGTAAGACTTGCAGCTTCGTACCATGTACAGTCTGATAGCTTCGGTACAGGAACTTTAGACAAAATTAAAAAAAACAAATGCCTAAGCAAAGTACATTTGTGTGTTGCAAATTAACAGACGCATTGTCTCGCTGTCCAGCTACCAATGTTCGCCTTTCTGAATAATTATTCTCTCTGAGTATACACAGTAAGACTCTTTGATTATGTCCTCAATATGATTAGAAATTACCGTTATTCTTCTGGTTATTGAACTGAGATAATATGTGCTTGGACAGCGTGCCTGCAATGATTAGCCCAACTTACAATTAACAAGGTACATATACGTCACAAAATGATATTATTAATTATAGGCATATGTGACGTAATCATCATTCATCACTGCTCCATTCTAAGTCTGGGGTTGAGGCTGCTTTCGAGTTTTTGAGTGAATTTAGCACTTGCTGTAATGGTTTATAAATATACTATTTTCATATGTTGAGGTTGCCAGCTTCATATATAACCACTTAACAAGGAAAACATGTCAAATTCACATGATAAAATAAATGTTTACACTTACCCAAAAGTAGCTTTTGGGAACACAATCTCGTGGCACAGTTAAAATAGACACAGCAAGTTGATGCTTTCGAATCACTTGGTCTGGGAAATTTTAATTTTTCTCTTATGACGGGTGATTTGATTCTTTAGATCCGCAGTCTTTATATTTAAAAATGCGTGTTTACTTTTAAGTTTTAAAGTTGCTCAAATATTCTGTCCTGGTCCTTTAAGTTTCCAGTTTGGTATTTACAACTGCGGGTTTCAAAGTTGCCCAAATACTTTGATCTGTCACTCATAATTTTAATTTTGGAAACATTTGTCCGATCGTTCTCTCTGGCTCTGGTGAATTGCTAGCTTGACGTGGCGATGCAGTCTGATTTGTGACTCCGATTTCGCTAGATTATATTTCCATTTCTCACTTCAAATCCCAGATTGCACTTCCGACGAATTTGCCAATGAAAGTCAAAGTCTGTTCCATCTCTCACATTAAGCCATTGTTAAACTCTGTAGAACTCAATTTTCGTGGTGTTAAATCATTATATGCCCTGCATGTTTTGAAATATCAAATTTTAAAATTCCAACTCATGACCACTTTCTAATTAGAAAGTAATACTTCCGATTGCATCGTTCTGCAAACTCACAAACAAATCTGTGAACATTTCCTGTTTAGATGCTTTCCCACAATATTGTCTCCAAAGACACATTATCGGTAATATTTATATAACGATGGGCCAGCGGAAACGATTACGTCTTATCACCTGTGTTTGGGTAAATCCCTCAGACGGATTTTTCAGACAGACAATATGGCTTAATCGATTGTGCTCTACCATCTTTTGTCAATAAAGATCGACTTTATCAAAGGTTACTAGACGACTTAGGTGATAAATTATTCGCGGACTTGCTTAATTAGGTTACGACGATTTACATTGCGAAACGTACACAGGTCTGGGAGCGGCTAGAGCAGAATGTAGGTGCATAAAATATGTCAAAGTATAGGACGATCGGTTAAGAAAATTAAGAAAAGAAGTGATACTGCCGGAGAGGATGAACGTTATAAAAGGGCACAACTGATTGCTCACTATCTTTATGGAACTACGGATGAGCTGAGCTAACTGGGACAGATTTGTAATGTTGACATAACTACAGTTGAGCTGAGCTTACTGGGACAGATTTATATTGTTGACGGAACTACAGGTGGGTGAGATAACTGCGACATATTTGTAATGTTGATAGAACTACAGATGGGGTGAGATAACTGCGACATATTTGTAATGTTGATAGAACTACAGATTAGGTGAGATAACTGCAACATATTTGTAATGTTGATAGAACTACAGATGAATGCCGGGGACAGATTTGTAATGTTTACGGAACTACAGATGATGTGAGCTAACTTGGGCATATTTATATTGTTAACAGAACTACAGATGGGATGATATAACTGGGACAGATTTTCTAATGTTTACAGAACTACAGATGATCATCCTGGGACAGATTTGTAATGTTGACAGAACTACAGATGGGCTGAGGTAACTGGAACAGATCTGTAATGTTGACAGAGCTACAGACGATCTAACTGGAATAGATTAGTAATACTCACAGAACTGCGGATGGTCTGACTGGAGGAGAATTGCAACTCTTTCAGATATGTTTTGTTAAATTATTAATATTTAGAAAAATAAAGCAGACCGTCCACCAACAACGAACCAAAACCGTAGAACAAGAGAGACAGTTTATCACTGACATATGAAATAAATCAACACAGTCAAACAATAAACAATCCATAAAAAGAATTACTTATTGCTATTTCAGACACCATTCATCAAATCGGCATTGATTACGTCATAAATCAGCTGGAATTAAGGAAGACCACACTATCGGTAGACCCAAAAGGAAACGAAAAACACACATGGATCTTCATATCAGCTAGTAGTACTTATAACCGAGAGATCACACCTCTTGTCAGGTTTTGACGTCATGTCCTATCTCGGAAATAAGTGAAAAGAGAAAGAAAAAAACTTAACCATATGATACTTTAAGGATCAGAAATAATTTACTTAGGGGAAACAATCCAATTTACTTCCGAAGGGGAACAATTCAACTATTAAAAAAATTTCAAACTAAATAACAGATTATCATCTATTATTTATTTTTTATCAATTCAATACACATATTTATGAAAGCAGAAAAAGAATCTCTTTTCTCATTAGTACATTTGTTAAGTTGTTAAAAAATACTTGTGTTTACCATGTTTAGAATAAAAATACTTTAAATAATATGGAGTTTGATGCGCAAGTTAAAGAAGTGAACACTTATATCTTCTGCCACTTTGATAATATTATGTTATGTGATTTGTTGCGATCTCAGATGTGCACACCGAAATGTTTTATCAGCACCAAATAGCGCACTTCGACAATCCTTTAAACACAATTTCTTACTTGGTCGGTTTTCTCCTATCACGGGGACGGGAGTGGCTAAGAGGAATGGTGTCCGAAACTAGTTCTAAAGACACCTGGGTCGGTTCCCAGTACAGGGAATATTCTTGATCAATTTTTTTCAGAATCTTACTTACGTAGTCGTTTCCCTTCTACCGTGAGGTGTAGAGGTATGGAAGAGAGAGCGCCAGACTATCCTATAGGCTGTCTTCCTCCTGGCCTGGTTCCATTCTTGTCCTCGGTCCTTCAAAGATTGTCTGATGTTGTCCTCCCAGCGGACTCTGGGTCGTCCTGGGGGTCTGGATCTCTGGCTCTTTGTTTCCCGTGCTTGTCGTGGTAGCCGATCTTCACCAATTTTGCAGACATGGCCATACCATCTTAGTTGGCACTGTTCTACTTGGGTCTGCAGGGGGTGGGATTTAAGGGCTTGATTTTCATAACCACTTTGTACTAATAATGTTTTACTCCCCCCTGATTCCCTGAGTAGTGAGATCGGATGACTAGCCTTATTGGATCAGAGCGGAAAAATAGTAGGTCCTGTTTGCAAGTTTCGCACGTTAAAAATTACTTGGCAGAAGGAAATCGCAAAGAGTAGGCCATACGGCCGCTGCCGTGCCAGAGTTTACACAATTAAGAAAACCTACTGTTGTAGTCGTTATTTGGTATGATGACTAGTTGACTACTGGTGCTGATAACGCGAATGTTATTTGGTTATGTGGCGATCAGGCAAACAGACATATCAACAGGGCACGTCAACAAATGCCAGTGCCAAATGAAGCATACTGGAACTCTCGTATTGGTTTATACAGTTTATTAGACAATCACGTTTGACGTACGATAAGACGGGCAGAGTATACGACAGGACATCGGTGACGTACGTCTAGTTCGACAAGTCAATTTTCCCTGATATGATGGATGATTAAAGGGACTTTTAGCTTTTCATAACATTAGAACCCCTGAACATTTGTTGTAACTTTTCGTTTCGCCAGAGCGAACCGATTCCACCGGGACTCATTTAGTATGCGGCACGAGATCAAAGACACTGAGACGATCCCCGAGCAGAGAAGCTAGTTTCTCGCAGGTATATATCATCTCCGCGCGACCACTAAACCGCTCGCAAGATGGACCAGAGCGATCAGAAGAAAGACACTGGTGGAGATCTAAGGAAGGACGGGCGGCATGCTATCAAAGACAGTAGTGGTCCCTGAAACGATTTCGCATCTCGGTGTTAAGCACGGAACCGATCGCAGCCAGAGCGAACGGGGAAAGCTGACGCAAGCAGCGAGCGAAGATACGAGAGGCCAGGGGCGGCTTCTCTCTTTGGTCTGGCGGTCAGATCCCCAAAATCCTTCCGAGATCAAAAAAGCTGTCAAGTTTCTCATGTCCCACTCATCTTGCATTCCAGTTGTAGATATACAGATCACGTAGAAATACACTTCATCACTCGCTGGCCAGAACTTGATAGAAGCACTAGCGATATTTGAAATCTTGCTAGATTATTCCATGGATTTTCATTTATATTTGCAGTGAATTCTATTTCTGTGCAAAACGGTAATATATATATTGTGTAAAGTGATCAGTGGTCTAGTTCATTCATTCTATTTCACTGGTTTTTGTGTTAATTTAAACCTATTAAATTAAACCGTCTCAATAGTTCCAGTTGTAAATGTAATGATATACCTGCTATACTATTTCCAAAAGGATAATAGATGTTTAATGCTTAAATTAACTTTTAAAGTCGCGAAGGGATTTATAATTAATAAATTTAGTTAAGTCCTATATTTATAGATGTGTGATTTAACTACTAGAACTCGCGCAGTGTTTATTAAATACATAATTAAATATGCCAGCGTATATATAATAGTCTTAACGGGAAATTTATCGCGCGCTAAGAAGATTATTTGATTTTTAAAGTATGATTATGTTGATATGGGTTTTCTATCTTTTTCTCTAGATTGATCACCTTTTGCAATCCCAGCAATAACGAAATCTTTCAGAGTTTCCATACTCGGTTCTTAAACTTCCAGACAGTTTGAGGAGACATTTTTTTAAAGTAAATCTTGTGGTGGTCCGGTGCGGCCTAGCTAACATAATTACATGAAAGAAAGCCTACACAAGATCATTTGATTATTATCATCAAATTAAATTACAATCTGTAAGATAAACTGGAAGATGAACAGTGCCAGTAGCGATAGTTTATATACTGCTCTATTGTGAGAGATTACCGATTTACCTGACTGTGACTGAGCCTAGTTTTTCCTCACTGGATTAAAAAAAGCTTTACCGGTCAGTTGCTGTCATCACGCAGTGAAGGAATATTGCCATCACCTCATTTTCACCCCTGTGTTGAATTGTGTAGTGCCATCCCATAGACTCCTTTGATATAATAAAACACAAGAACTCTTTAAACTTCAAGTCCGGCGATAAGCGGGAATATTTGCTCTCAGTAAAAACTCGCAATATCTGGGGCGAGACATAGAAGTGCTAGACAGTTTCACATGTCAAGAGTTTAATCACTGTGTTTATCATTCTATGGATTGTCTGATGTTGCAACTCGGTAAGTGTGTGAGTATATATGAGTGTTGATCCGCACAGTGTGCATGAATGACAGGAGATTTATTTTTTTGCAAAAACCATTTGTTAACTTGCCTACCGGGTAATACGTTTTTTTTGTATACCTGGCATTGTTCCTTTAGTGGGATAATTTGTTAACTCTGTTTCATCCCCCCCCCCTTTTTTTTGCTTAGTAAAGGGAAGACACCATTGGGATAACAGTATTTTTTTGTCTACCACCATAACTAATATTGTAACACCTCTTTCAGAGTAATCAAATTCACTGTTGGGTTAACTTTCCTATGCTCCTGATAACTATCTATCTTGAGACTGGGTTTATCTTTGTCTAATACAAGCGGGAAGGGCTTAGTCGATACTAATCTTCTTCACCCCCTCCCTACCTTGTTATTTGCATTTTCCTGTACTTATGATAATTTTATGTAACACTTGATATTGGATTTTTGTGATTTGATCTTTAAGGTTAATAAATCTCATAAACTTATATCGGACTGTGTTGGAATACCCAAAAGCCCTAAAATTCCCTATTTCTTTAATATAGCTGTATCCACGTCGTCTGAGTGTTTGAAGCACCAAATCGGTATGAGCGCAGACGTGTCTAGAAAACTGGCAAAAAATTGTTTGACCAGGAGAGTGGAAGAGAAGATTTAGAGAAACGATTTGTCGTAAATAAGTCTGTCTTTACTCTCCTCCAGCACTCTGTGGAGCATCATATTTAATCTATACATTTCTATCACTGAGTTTTCATCATCATTCTACCCTCTAAACCGGACTACTATTTCTAGACTCTTTCTCTCAAAAAATAAATTTACGACAATATTTTGGGGCTGGTCCTGGAATCTTGAGCTACATTTGAGGCATTCGCATAGCCGGGATAAAGATATTTTGAGTCTGATCTAAGTCTGGGTCTAAATAGATAGAGTGTGAGTGATCTGTCTTTGTGATTTAGGGAAATAAATAAATAAGTAATTACACCCCTAGACAACGCTTTTTAGTATTTGGGTCGTCCACACAGCATATTTACAGGTTGTTTTCTTTCCACAGCAGTAGAAAGTACGGATAAACAAAAATAGTTGTTATTTAAATTATTCTTTGACAGAGAAACATTACATTTTTCTTTATAAGATTTGCTGGAATTGCGTGATTGTTTTACAGTCACTAAAGGGTTTTTTGAAGTTAAAAGAGTTGAGCTTAGCTAAAGACGCCTTGTTCTGACTTTTTAAGTCTAGTTAACATATTCTCTTCTAATATAATTGACTTCAGGGGGAGTTTTTGTAGTGGAGAATTAAAATTTCAGGGAAAATATTTTTTTTTCCTTTAAATTGTTTTAATATAAATTTTTCTCTACTGTTAGTAAGAGTAGATTCTTTTCTAGTGTAACTTACCATTTTAGTGGCATAGTCGCTTGCGTTAAGAGTCTTAAGTGACAATAATAGCAGCGATAAGTTAACACATTTAAGGTAGGAGGTAACTTAAGTAAATTTTTACTTTGGTTTTTCTCGTAGCGGTTCCGAGATTTCTTCCCCTTCTTGTTCCATCTTACTATTCTCTAGTCTTAGAAGCATCCAGTTCTTTGGTATGGCAGAGAGAATTAGGATAAGATCCATTTTGAGACAGGAGGCGAAGGACTCAGGATTAGAAGGAGAAGCCGCGAACTTGTTTGTCAACAAAGAACTTGAAAGATATGACGCGGACCAACAGAGAGAAGAAAAAGAGAAAAAGGAAGCGGAAGAGAGGGCAGAAGCTAGGAAGAAAGAAGCGGACGATCGTCAATTGGAGCAGAAGAAAATTGAGGCAGAGATGGACGCCCGCAGGGAAAAAGAGAAGGAGAGACAACGCGAACAGAGAGACAAGGAAAGACAGCATGAATTGGCGCTTAAGGCTTTAGAGATTCGGGGCGCCTCTAATTCAAATAACGGAGAGCAGTCTTCACCCCAGTCGCAGTCAATGGATCTCTTCAGCACTCAGTCTGCCCAATTAACTGCGATGTCTTTTGCTTTAGAGTCTTTTCCTAGTCCCAATGAGAAAATTGACAGCTATCTAGAAAAAATCGAGAGGCTCGCAAATCTGTATGGGTTGGAGAGTTCCCGCTGGGCACTTAAACTCTCAACGTCACTGAAAAGTACTGCTTATGACGTATATACAAAGCTGGGAACCAACCAACATGATTACGACATGCTGAAAAAGGCCTTGCTAGAGCGGTTTGAGATGACCGCTCGAAAATTTCTGCAAATGTTCAGAAACAGCCGGAAAGAGAGCACGGAAACATTCCCGCAGTTCTCTTCACGTCTCACGGGCTATTTGACAAAGTGCATTGAATTATCTGACCTACCTCTTACATATGAGGGACTACTTGAACTTGTTCTTGTGGAACAGATAAAGTCAACTTTGTCAAACGAAACCCGTAGATTTTTGGCTGAACAGGGCGCAGTCAGGCTTGAGGACATACTCAATAAGGCAGAACGCTATACCAATGCAATGGCCGAACTTCCCAGCACAAAACGTAAACCCACAGATGAGCCATCTCGTAAACAAAATCTAGAGCAGTCATCCTATTCCTCTAATTCCTCTTAGAATTATAACCAACGAGAAAATGATACCCAGAGACCTCCCCAGGAAAAATCGAAATTCTACTAAACCCGATACCCCCCTAACAACAATTCTGATCAACCCACCAAGCCTACGTTGCAGCGCGGCCACCAAGGTCAAGGAAAAGGGAAGACCCCTACACCAGGAACGTCTGATCAGGGCAAACAAACCGGTCCAAACCGCGTCGGATGTTTGCATACAGCCTCGAAAGGTAGAGTCAATGTCAGTGATTCTCAACCTGAGGGAGACCGACCCTAAACTCGAGGAACTGTAATTTTGAATGGTACCTCAACTACGTGTCTCTTTGACACTGGATTCAGTTTTAGTTGTATTGTTGCTAGACACCTGGTCAAACCAGGTCAGGAGACAGAGGAACCGTCAAACTCAGTGGATTTTTTAAGAGTGACGCACCCAGGACGCTTCCTATCGCACTGGTAGAAATACACTCTGATTTTGTCAGAGGTGTTATTAAAGCGGCCATTATGGATGATCATATCTACCCAGTTATCCTGGGATGTAGATATGTGTTTATTGGGAGACCAAAGGAGCCGACTGTGGCAGCGGTAACCACAAGAGGGCAAGCCAAGAAGGAGAGGGAGCCTGCGCCAAATTTGTTGCCGAACGAACTGAAGGAGGCGCAACAAAAGGACCCTACTCTGGAGCTCTGCTTTAAAAAACTGCCCATGGCTAAGGACCCCAGACACAACGGAGACATCTTTTCTAAGGATGGCGTATTGTATCGTAGAACGGGCACCCCGGACACGGGGAATAACCAGCTCCTAGTACCGACGCAGTACAAAAGCCAGATCTTAGAAATGGGGCACTCTCTTCCCTTTAGCGGACATATGGGACAATACGCCACTATTCAGCGAATAAAAAATCACTATTGGTGGCCAGGAATGAACTCTGACATTATCAGGTACGTGAAATCCTGCGCCCAGTGCCAACGGGTAGCACCAAAGCACTTGACACCCCCAGTACCTATGGGGCAAATGCCAATAGTGGGTACTCCATTTTAACGGGTTGCTGTCGACATCATTGGACCCCTGGAAAGGACCAAAAGAAAGCACAGGTTCATCTTGACTTTAGTCGACACTTGCACAATGTGGGCCGAAGCTATACCGCTAACATGCACAGATTCCAAGCATGTCGCAGAAGCCCTCGTGCAAATCTTTACACGGTTGGGATTCCCTCAACAAGTTTTGACGGACAATGGATCCCAATTCCGTAGCCTGTTAATGGAGGAGATCTTTAAGATCTTGAGGGCCAAACATATCCACACAAGTCCCTACCATCCGGCCGGAAATGGGATCGTGGAACGTTTTAATGGTACCCTCACCACCATGTTACGTAAGCTGGGTCAGGAGAAACCGGAAGACTGGGACCTATATATATCGGCTGCCTTATTCACCTACCGAGAGGTACCCCAAGCGTCTACGGGATTCGCGCCAGCTACACTTTTATTTGGCAGACCTATTAAGGGGCCACTAGAAGCCTTACTTTGGTCCCTGACAGACCAAAAGGCTGACGAGACAGTCGTCTCTGCAAGCAAGTATGTATCTGAGCTCAAGGAAAGGCTAAAGCTAGGATGGGATCTAGCTACTACCAACCTTACAAAAGCCCGCGCTAAACATGCTAAAAGATACAACAAAGCTGCAAAAGAGAGAGAACTACAACCAGGGGAGAAAGTTTTGTTGCTACTTCCAACCGGAAGCAATAAACTTCGCATCGGATGGCAAAGGTAGTTTACCGTCATTAATAAGATCTCACGTACCAATTACAAGATCTCCATCAAAGGAAAGGAGAAGGTCTTCCACGTAAATCTGCTTAAGAAATATTTAGAAAGACCGGTGCCATCCTCCGAGAATCTCCTTGCCGTCGCCATAGCAACGGAAGACGAGGACGATGATGATGGTACATGGAGTATCCATTGCAACCCACAGAATCCTTTAAAGATGTCAAGTTTGGCGACAATCTCTCATCAGAACAACAAACAGAAACCAGGGCTCTACTAAAACAGTACAGTGCAGTCTTAACGGATGTACCTGGTCGAACAAATCTCATCAAATCTGATATGAAATTACCAAACGAGACCCCTGTTCGAACCAGAGTTTACCCCATACCGTACGCTAAAGATGATGCACTTCGCGGAGAAATAGACAAGCTGCGTCAAGCAGGAATTATCAGTGAGTCTACATCTTCTTACAGTTCCAGTGTAGTGCTGTTGCAGAAGCCCAATAAGGAAGTTCGGCTGTGTATAGATTACCGGCTGCTAAACGCTGTAACGGAATTCCAGCCCGAACCTCTCCAAACTGTTTCTGAGTTGTTCACCAAGCTCAGCAAAGCAAAGATTTTCTCCAAGATTGACCTCAGTAAAGGTTATTATCAGATACCAGTCAAGGAGGAAATTAAACCTTTGTTAGCTTTCAGCACTAGTGAAGGACATTACACATTTAATGTGATGCCGTTCGGATTGCATAACGCACCAGGAGTGTTCACCAGGATGATGAGGAAGCTTCTAGAACCTTTGCAAAGTCCCCATATCCATAATTTCATGGATGACATATTAATTGCATCGGAAACCTACGAAGAACATATTGCTACGGTTGCTATGCTCCTCAGGAGACTACAGGAAACGGGTCTCACAGCCAGACCAAGCAAATGTCTCATCGGGTTTGAACAGTTAGACTTCCTGGGGCATACTATTTCTCACGGATGCAGTTGGCCTATTAAGAAGAACGTGGAGAAAATAGCTGCAGCCAAAAGACCGAGAACGATGAAAGACGTACGTTCCTTCCTATCATTAAGTGCATACTATCAGAAATACATCCAGAACTTCAACGGACTGACAGCACCTCTGACTGACCTCACAAAGAAAGGTTGTCCTGATAATGTCATATGGGATCAAAAGTGCGAACACGCGTACAGCACTTTGAAAGGACAGTTATCTGCATACCCCATTTTGAGGTTGCCTGACCTCAAGAAACCTTTTGTACTGAGAGTCGACGCGTCAGGTCAGGGCATCGGGTCAACACTGCTTCAAGCCGATGACAGTGACCCAAACATGCTATTTCCAGTTGCCTATGGCAGTCGGAAATTAAATAAACCTTAACGGAACTACAGCGTAGTCGAAAGAGAATGTCTTGCTCTGATTGACGGTATCAGACGCCATCATGAGTTTCTCTATGGTACATCTTTCACGGTGCAAACAGACCACGCTCCGTTAGCATTTCTTGTTGTCAATAAAGAATTTAACGCAAGGATCATGCGTTGGGCGCTTCTTTTAAGCGTTTATTCTTTCAAAGTGGAATATATTCCGGGAAGACAGAATGTCGGGGCTGATTTCCTGAGTAGAAACTGGTCTACAGAGGAAGAAGAGCAAACTGAAGATACCACTCATCCTAAAATCACCAATCAGGTCACCTCCATTGTCAAAAAAATGAAACATGAAAAATGGTTTCATGTCTAAAAGTGGCGACGATTGTGACGTACGTCTAGTTCGATAAGTGAATTTTCCCTGATATGATGGATGATTAAAGGGACTTTTAGCTTTTCATAACATTAGAACCCCTGAGAATTTGTTGTAACTTTTTGTTTCGCCAGAGCGAACCGATTCCACCGGGACTCATTTAGTATGCGGCACGAGATCAAAGACACTGAGACGATCCCCGAGCAGAGAAGCTAGTTTCTCGCAGGTATTTATCATCTCCGCGCGACCACTAAACTTCTCGCAAGATGGACCAGAGCGATCAGATGAAAGATACTGGTGGAGATCTAAGGAAGGACGGGCGGCATGCTATCAAAGACAGTAGTGGTCCCTGAAACGATTTCGCATCTCGGTGTTAAGCACGGAACCGATCGCAGCCAGAGCGAACGGGGAAAGCTGACGCAAGCAGCGAGCGAAGATACGAGAGGCCAGGGGCGGCTTCTCTCTTTGGTCTGGCGGTCAGATCCCCAAAATCCTTCCGAGATCAAAAAAGCTGTCAAGTTTCTCATGTCCCACTCATCTTGCATTCCAGTTGTAGATATACAGATCACGTAGAAATACACTTCATCACTCGCTGGCCAGAACTTGATAGAAGCACTAGCGATATTTGAAATCTTGCTAGATTATCCCATGGATTTTCATTTATATTTGCAGTGAATTCTATTTCTGTGCAAAACGGTAATATATATATATTGTGTAAAGTGATCAGTGGTCTAGTTCATTCATTCTATTTCACTGGTTTTTGTGTTAATTTAAACCTATTAAATTAAACCGTGTCAATAGTTCCAGTTGTAAATGTAATGATATACCTGCTATAATATTTCCAAAAGGATAATAGATGTTTAATGCTTAAATTAACTTTTAAAGTCGCGAAGGAATTTATAATTAATAAATTTAGTTAAGTCCTATATTTATAGATGTGTGATTTAACCACTAGAACTCGCGCAGTGTTTATTAAATACATAATTAAATACGCGAGCGTATATATAATAGTCTTAACGGGAAATTTATCGCGCGCTAAGAAGATTATTTGATTTTTAAAGTATGATTATGTTGTTATGGGTTTTCTATCTTTTTCTCTAGATTGATCACCTTTTGCAATCCCAGCAATAACGAAATCTTTCAGAGTTTCCATACTCGGTTCTTAAACTTCCAGACAGTTTGATGGGACATTTTTTTAAAGTAAATCTTGTGGAGGTCCGGTGCGGCCTAGCTAACATAATTACATGAAAGAAAGCCTACCCAAGATCATTTGATTATTATCATCAAATTAAATTACAATCTGTAAGATAAACTGGAAGATGAACAGTGCCAGTAGCGATAGTTTATATACTGCTCTATTGTGAGAGATTACCGATTTACCTGACTGTGACTGAGCCTAGTTTTTCCTCACTGGATTAAAAAATACTTTACCGGTCAGTTGCTGTCATCACGCAGTGAAGGAATATTGCCATGACCTCATTTTCACCCCTGTGTTGAATTGTGTCAGTGCCATCCCATAGACTCCTTTGATATAATAAAACACAAGAACTCTTTAAACTTCAAGTCCGGCGATAAGCGGGAATATTTGCTCTCAGTAAAAACTCGCAATATCTGGGGCGGGACATAGAAGTGCTAGACAGTTTCACATGTCAAGAGTTTAATCACTGTGTTTATCATTCTATGGATTGTCTGATGCTGCAACTCGGTAAGTGTGTGAGTATATATGAGTGCGGATCCGCACAGTGTGCATGAATGACAGGAGATTTATTTTTTTGCAAAAACCATTTGTTAACCCTCCTACCGGGTAATACGTTTTCTGTATACCCGGCATTGTTCCTTTAGTGGGATAATTTGTTAACTCTGTTTCCCCCCCCCCCCCCCACTTTTTTTTTCTTTGCTTAGTTAAGGGAAGACACCATTGGGATAACAGTATTTTTTTGTCTACCACCATAACTAATATTGTAACACCTCTTTCAGAGTAATTAAATTCACTGTTGGGTTAACTTTCCTATGCTCCTGATAACTATCTATCTTGAGACTGGGTTTATCTTTGTCTAGTACAAGCGGGAAGGGCTTAGTCGATACCAATCTTCTTCACCCCCTCCCTACCTTGTTATTTGCATTTTCCTGTACTTATGATAATTTTATGTAACACTTGATATTGGTTTTTTTGTGATTTGATCTTTAAGGTTAATAAACATCATAAACTTATATCGGACTGTGTTGGAATACCCAAAAGCCCAAAAATTCCCTATTTGTTTAATATAGCTGTATCCACGTCGTCTGAGTGCTTGAAGCACCAAATCGGCGTGAGCGCAGATGTGTGTGTGGAAAACTGGCAAAAAATTGTTTGACCAGGAGAGTGGAAGAGAAGATTTAGAGAAACGATTTGTCGTAAATAAGTCTGTCTTTACTCTCCTCCAGCACTCTGTGGAGCATCATATTTAATCTATACATTTCTATCACTGAGTTTTCATCATCATTCTACACTCTAAACCGGACTACTATTTCTAGACTCTTTCTCTCAAAAAATAAATTTACGACAACATCGTAAGTAAAGCATCAATCTTAAAGCAAATATATGATCAAGCAATTTAGATCATGATCTTGAATGACATCTATCATTATAACGGCCGATCTCTCAGGGCAGACATATCCATTATGACCAAGGGTCTGTGATACATCAAAGATTGTCCCATCTTTAAATGGCCTCGTAAACAATATATCTGGCATATCTGAATATCCTATTTGAGGCATCGAAGTAAACAATACATATATAATCCTAAGTCCTGAATTTGAATGACCTCTCATCATCTGCCGTAATCCATCGGACGGCGAAAATATTATTTATATTTGTATTCACGTTTGTGATATACTTCTTCCAAGCGGCACGTACTTGAAAAATAATTGGCTGGATCCACAACTTTAATTTATTCTTTGAGCCATTTCAGTACACCCTAATGGAGGGTCAATAATTCCCCATTGAATGTGCTGCCTAGATTCATTATGGCAAAACTGCAATATATATATATTTATTTTCATTACCTTCAATGACAAGCTTACTGTGAAGTCCTCACGGCGATAGCTTCCACATGGAAGACCGTATAACGTAGACATTAACAGTAGTGTACCCGCAACATGGAGTTCCAACAAACAGACCAATGTCTGACTTCCATCACAGCCATTACATCTCTCTCTCTCTCTCTCTCTCTCTCTCTCTCTCTCTCTCTCTCTCTCTGAGGTCACTGCGTCAACTAGTGTTTAGCAACAAAACGCAAAATACCCACGCACAAATATGTGCGCTTCCGTGCGCGATGAATTTAATTTACAAATATATTTCTACCACATTTGTTGATGCGTACCCTCTTAACAGAAGTAAGACCCGTGTCTACTTTAATACTGTTAAGGACCCAAAAAGGACGTAACACCTACCCGATACAAAAATATTTATAGAATGTGTGATTCCTGTATACACACATTGGGATGCTCGCCGATGATTTGGATTTCGTGCACTGTGCCGAGATTCTCCTTGTGAGCTAAAGGAGGAGATCGGACCACTGATGAAGTTTTCCGTGTGCAATGTAGATAGTCCTTAAAACAAAATAAACAAAACAAACAGACCTATTCTACCTTGGTGTGTAGAATTTAGCCAGAGGGAGCGCCATGTTATCCAGTAAGATGTATATCTTTTTGCCTGGTGTCAGTCTAGTCCTCGGTCCATCAGGGATTGTCTAATATTGTTCTCCTTGCGAATTCTTGGTCGTCCTGGAAATCTTCATCCCTGGCTTTTGGTTTTCCATATGTGTCGTGGTAGCCTGTTACGGTTTGCCTCCCCTTAGCTCTGCAGTAGTGGTCATAATAATAATAATAGCCCCTTCAGTCATAACTGACTATGGGAATGCGCCCCTGAGGTGGCAGCCCTCAGCTGCCTATTTTCCTGGTGCTCCTTTCGACGTTTTCTCCTCACCTCTGCTTCTTGTGTGAGCCTCTCTTCGCCCAATCTGAGGTGGTGCCGTAAATAGCATCGCCACTTAGTGCGATCAGCAGCTTCATCCTCCCATGTTGCTGGATCCATGTCCAGTGACCTCATATCTCTCTTGCACACATCTTTGAACCTCAGCTGTGGTCGCCCAACTGTTCTCTTGCCATCTGCTAATTGTCCGTAGAAGATATCTTTTGGGATGCGACCATCTTCCATGCGGCAAACATGGCCAAGCCAGCGAAGTCTGCGCTGTCTAAGCAGCGTATACATACTTTGAAGGCCAGCACGTGACAACACCTCGACATTTCTCACTTTATCTTTCCACGAGATGCCGAGGATGCGGCGTAGACACCGCAAATGGAAGGTATTGAGCCTTCTTTCTTGCTTAGCATAGGTCGTCCAGGTCTCGCTGCCATATAGGAGTGTGCTGGTGACGCAGGCATTATATACCGCAGCTTTGGTCTTCATTGTGAGTTTAGAGTTTCCCCAAACACGCGATGTGAGGCGGGCAAAGGTAGCTGCAGCTTTGCCAATGCGGCTGTCGATTTCTGTATCCAGTGAGAGTTTGTCATTGATGGTAGACCCTAGGTATGTGAAGTGGTGCACCACTGCCAATTCATAGTTATCGATAGTGATAACTGGTGCAGCACCCACATCCTGACTCAGCACATTCGTTTTCTTTAGACTTATTGTGAGGCCAAAGTCCTTGCATGCTTTAGTGAAGCGATTCATCAAGCTCTGAAGCTCCTGTTGGCTTTGAGTGACGACTGCAGCATCATCAGCGAACAACAAGTCTCTTATAGTGACCCTTCTGATTTTTGTTTTTGCCTTCAGCCTTGAAAGATTAAACAGACGGCCATCTGACCTAGTGTGAGGGCATATTCCTTCAGTTGCATCTCTGAATGCATGTTTCAAGAGTAAGGCAAAGAAGATTCCGAAAGGGTCGGAGCCAGAACACAGCCTTGTTTAACGCCACTTCGTATATCAAAGGGCTGTGACGTGCTTCCAGCATATTGGACTGTTCCCTTCATGTCATCATGGAATGACTTTATCATTTCCAGCATTTTAGAAGGGCAGCCTATTTTCAGGAGGATTTTAAAGAGTCCATCCCTACTAACCAGGTCGAATGCTTTTGTGAGGTCTATAAAGGCGATATATAATGGTCTTTTCTGCTCTCTTGATTTTTCCTGAAGCTGGCGGAGAGAGAAGATCATGTCTGTTGTTGATCTGCCAGCTCGGAATCCACACTGTGCCTCTGGATATATGCGCTCAGCTAACTTGTGTAGTCGCATTAAGATGACTTTGGCAAAAACCTTACCAACAATACTAAGAAGAGAGATGCCTCTGTAGTTATTGCAATCACTTCTGTCTCCTTTATTTTTATACAGTGTTACAATCTTGGCATCTCGCATGTCTTGAGGAATAGTTGTCTCTTCCCAGCACTGGCACAGCATCCTATGCAGGGGATATAATAGCGTGCTCTTACAGCATTTGATTAAATCAGGAGGAATCCCATCACTGCCTGGTGCTTTGCCAGAGGCCAAGCTATCAATGGCCTTACTGAGTTCCTCTAATGTTGGTTCGGCATCCAGCTCCTCCATAGTTGGCAGACTATTGACAGCATCAAGGGCTGCAGGCGTAACGGTATTGTCTCTAGCGTAAAGCTCAGAGTAGTGCTCGACCCACCTCTCCATCTGCTTACCCTTTTCGGTTAGCTTCTCTCCGCTGATGGTTTTTAGCGGTGCCGTCTTACTTTTATGGGGGCCAAGTGCTTTCTTTATACCGTCATACATTTGTCTAATGTTGCCTGTTTGCGCTGCGATCTGGATGCTCTCACTGAGCTGGAGCCAATAGTCATTTGCACAGCGTCGAGCAGTTTGTTGAACTTTGCTTCTCGTAGACCTCAGGATCTGTAGGGTTCTGGCACTCGGTGAACGTTTGTATTCATTCATAGCACTGCGCTTAGCTTCAATAACAGGTGCCATCACATCTGATGAAGCGTCAAACCAGTCATTTGACTTTGCTGTTTTCTTACCAAAGGTGGCAAGTGCAGTACTTTGAATGGTGTTCCGTAGATGCTCCCAGTTCTCTGTAATAGTATCACCATGCTGAGGGCTACTGAGCACTTTCTTGAAGGTCGCAGTGAATTGAGCGATCATGAAAGGGTCTGACATCTTGCTGGTATCAATGCGTGGTTTCCCTTCATGTCTGACACGATAGAGTTTTCTTGGTTGTGCTCTGATTTTGCAGCAAACCAAGGAGTGATCTGTGTCACAGTCTGCACTATGGTACGAGCGCGTGGAGAGCACAGACCTGAGGAGTGGCCTTCTGACGAGAATCAGGTCAAGTTGGTGCCAGTGCTTGGATCGTGGGTGTCTCCATGACACCTTATGCTGGGGTTTTGTCTGAAAGTAGGTGTTGGTCACGCAGAGGTCATGGTGGACGCACAACTCTAAGAGCCGTTGCCCATTTTCATTCATCTTGCCAATACCAAACCTGCCCAGACACGAAGGCCATGAAACATTATCGGCACCCACTCTAGCGTTAAAGTCACCAAGGAGAACAAGCTGTTCTTGCCTAGGTATGCTTTTGATTACTGCTGCTAGATTCTCGTAGAACTCATCTTTAGCTTCTGAGGCAGAGTACAGAGTAGGAGCATACACACTGACAAGGATGATGGGACCTGTGCTAGTTTGCAGGCGGTGCGTTAACAGGTGTTCTGATCCATTCTCGCCTGGTTCAACCATGTTAGTTAGCGATTTTTTGACCGCAAAAAATTTGATTATTATTTAATAATAAATATTAAAATATTTAATATTTTATTATATATTGTTAATATTTTAATTGATATAAAATAATTTATATTAAATATAAAATTATATATTATTATATATAGTTGAAATGTTTTTATTATTTTATAAATTTGGGGGGGGGGGGGGGGGGGGGGGTGGGGTAAAGGTTGTATTTAGGGGTTTGGGGGGTTTTTAATTTTATAGATTTTGTTGTTTTAATTAGTTTTAATTGGATTAAGTTTAATATAATGGGGGTATATAAA
>JAMPIV010007465.1:0-166942 GCA_024509875.1 Oreohelix idahoensis | reverse complement strand
CATTCTTGACAAAACCCGCGGCCCGTTGCACAACTTGGGTTGATCAGGCGAAAGTCCGGACGCCCGACTGTACTGCAACCAGAGTCAAATAGGAGAGAGTCATAAGAGAACAACACATAGCATTATGAGTTTCAGCTCCTTTACCCTGTTCAATGTTAGCCTGTGTATCACTAAAAGCGACACTGGAATGTCTATTCGTATTACTCAACGATCTATCTCGTCGACGCGATCGATTTTGATTTTTGTCATTAAAATTGCCATAATTGTAGTTTCTGCTAGAGTTAAAATTTGGATTAGTCCGATAATTTGTATAATTATCGTTATGATGTTGGTAAAATGGTTTATTTCCAAAAAATTGTTTGTTTTGCGGACCCTGAAATCTTGATCTCCAGTTTTGTTTATTATAATGTCCTTGATTATTTTTAAACTTATTGTTACCAAAATCTCGCGATCTGTGAGCCTGGTTCCAAGAAACATTAAATGGAGCAGATTGTTGAAATTGCTTCCCTTTGTAAAAATTACCATTGTTAAAATTGTCATTATTTCCCTTATTGACATATCTGTCAGCACTAAAAGAACGATTGCGTGAAAAATTGTTTTGTTGTGCTGCAAAAGCAACAGGCAATTCATTCTTAATCTGTGCATTACTTAGATCCATGTTTGGGTGAGCAGTGCAAAAATTTTTTTAGCATGCTGTTCTAGGTCTTTCATAGATAAAGGTTTCCGTTCGTGTAAAAATGCGAGAAATGTAGGATTTACAGACGAAAGTACCTTATCGCGCATCAGTAAATCGAAGAGACCTTCATACGACTTTTCAATTTTGGATAATTCGATCCATCTTTCTAATGTTAGTCGTATTTGTGACAGAAAATCACTAAAATTTCTGCTAGATTGAGGTAGTAATGTATGGAATCTTGATCGATATTGGTCTTCTGTCATTTGGAATTTTTGCAGAAGTGCCGCTCTAAGAGCATTATAGTCATTTTTCTCACCAATGCTGGTGGTATGATAAACTGCTAATGCGTCCCCTGTGAGTAATCTGGATAAATATGTACAGTATAGAGCTTTATCCACGTTATAAGACACACAAGTGGCCTCAAACCTATCTAGGAAGAATATCACGTCATCAGACGGGGGATTAAATTTTGGTAATTTAAGGTGAATTTCCTTAAAATTATCATGTCTGGATGAAGTTTGGCTTTCAAAAGTTCTCTGAGAATTAGCTTCCTGAGTTAACCTAAGTCTCTCATATTCTGACTCTGCTAATTTCAGTTCATGCTGTCGTTTTCTTTCATTCTCTTCCATCTCAAGCTGAAGTCGTTTTGTGTTTTTGTTCAGCTATTAATCTTCTTTCTGCCATTTCTTTTTGTTTCTGTTCTGCCTCTCGCTGCAATCGTTTCTCTTCTAATTCAGCGGCTTGTTGAGCTATTAATCTTCTGTCTTCCATTTCCTTTTGTTTATTTCCCATTTCAATATTAAGTAGTCTTTCTTTTTCTGCCGCATCTCTTTTAAATTGCTCTTCAGCCTCGAATTTTTTCTGTTCGGACTCACGCTGAAATCGTTTCTCTTCTAATTCAGCGGCTAATCTCATTTTTTTCTCCTCTTCCTCAGCTATAAATTTCCTCTTCTTTTCATCCTCCTCAGCAGTTAATCTCATTTTTTTTCTCATTCTCCTCCGCCTCAATCCTTTTTTGATCTGCCTCAAATTTCAAATTTTCCAAACGTAAAGTTTCTAACCTTCTCTGATCAGCTTCTATTTCTTGAGCTTTCTTATATTCTGCAAGTGCAAATGCTTTTGCTTCCTCAGGAGCCATCTGAAGAGCTTTTGCTTGCTTAATGAAATAGTCTAAGGTAGCCATTATTCAATTTTATTATGTAATAATACTACTTAAAAATTGTTACTACAACTCGTGGTCTGCGTTCCTGTCCTTAGAGCGGTAAGAGGCTATCATATAATTATTAAATATGTTATTAATCAATAAATTTATGTAATCAAATGTCATGAAATGAACAACGAGAAAGACAATAGAAACATAACCGACAAGACATGATATAACTGGACGGTAGAACACAATCGTAGAAATCAAAAAAATAAAAATGTATAACTAAAATAGAATATCGTAAAAATATACGACGATAACTACGATCAGATAATTAACAGTACAATTGACAACACAGTGTAAAAAACATAGGTTTTGTAAAAAAAACTAAACGACAGGAAAGGTGAGATGGACGCAAAATACAAACAAAATTCATCATAAAACTAAATTATGAATAAAAATAGCTACCAAAAACAACGATTAAACGTGACGAAACAGCTAAATAGATAATATTATAAGAAGCAACTAGCGATCGGAACTTCGGCAAGGTTTCTAGCCTTGTACCGGAACTATCGCTCAATTGAAACTTACAAGACGAGCCCTACAGAACGTCTGACGAAGAGCCCGAATTGGCTTCGAGATGGATCTCGTTCGTCAGATCAACCTCCCTACCTCCCACGAAGAATACACAACATATAACACTGAACACGAAAAATATGAATGTGGACATAACACGGAAGGCACAACTAAGCGTAATAAAGTTGTAAAGGGCAATTTTTACTATCTTGCAATATAATACATTTATATACTTATTATGTTCGCAAATATTTTGTAATCAAAGTATTTCCTTTTTAAGTGCTTAAGGAGAAGTATTTTTGAGTTACTTCCCTTGAAGGTAGTTCCGTCATCTTCGATCGGACTCCGCGGACGAGTCTAGGCCTACTGCGATTTATTCTTTGGCTGGGTAGGAATAGATTGTTCTTGCTTCAGTATATCTATGGCCTGAATTTATACGTAGTGTTTGTATGAGTAGGACGAGTCTGTCTTATATATGGATATCTTTACATTTCTAAGTCGAACTATGTTGGTTGTCGCTAGAAAAGGTCAAAGGCTATGCAGCGGAAGTATCGCTAGCAAGGGGTGTGTGATTCATGGCCGTCATCCTGGCGGGATGTCGAATTTTGTTTGTAGCAGGCCTATCGCCGAAAAAGTGATCTATAAGTCAATGGGGAAAAGTGATAGTCATTTAGACATGTTGTATGTACTTTACCCCAGTGTTTATTCTCTTTTGCCAAGGAATGGCAAAGTTATATTTCGCATAGAAAGGTAAAACCACAATTTATTATGAACTTGGGCTTCGCCATCGTTGTCGATAAACAGATGCACAGTGGTACTTTTGAAAAGAATATTTATTCAAAGGAAGACGACATTCCTATGTATCAACACTAGATTGTATGATATTATTCAATCACCTCTATGAGAGAAGCTATGAAGAAATGAGGACATTTAACGAATGACCAATTTTGGTCTGGGTCCTATAGTGAGTGAAACTCACGAGAGAAGAACAGCCATGTTGAAATTCATATACTTTGTATTTATCGAGTGAGAAAAAGGGATGCCTGTACTATCGCTCGATGAACCAAGAGATCACTGCTACATGTGAGAACCCATGTCTGGGATTCCTATATCTTTATGGAAAATATATATATTGAACTTTACGTGAAGGGATATTCACTAGACGAGGTTAGGTCTAGGAGCCTTCCTATATATTGGTTATGGTCTGACGTGCCCAGTCAGTAAAGCCAGATGATTTACATGATGGAACTCTGAATGCTTATTTACGAATGCTCCATTATGATATTTGCCAAGCATGAATGCTAACTTAAGATGATATTCCTGTGATCAACATTATGCTGTCTATGTCGACATTTGTTCCTGTAACCATACACGTACTGTCCAAGTGTGCGTCCCATTAAATGTTATAAAAAGACCACCGTAGTTCCAGTACTTCTTGAATTCGAACAGTGTGAGTATGAGTGATGTACTACCAACCTGTCAACTCTATCGAATCATTCTACCATTCGCGTTCTGACATTCACATACACACTCATTGTTTACACTCACATTCTTGTCGGAGCCTCATCACGTTCCAGGACAAGATGACCTGTATGACCAAAACTGTGCTGGGTTTAATGAGTTGACAATCGTTACACTTTACTACACCAGTCCCAACATCTACATTTAACAACTGGTGTGCCAGCTTCCTGGGTCAACCTGCACAGTGACCATATTGAGAAGTAAACTACTGAGACCAGACGTTCCTTGGGGTCTGTTACGACACACAAATACATCAGCAGTACAACTCTACAGTGATGTCAGCGTGACCTGTCCTGTCGACAGTATGCAGTAACTAGGTCAGCGTTTGTTGACATTTGGTTCGTTGGACATTTGCCATACAACTGACAGTGTTACACAGCAAGCTTGGTTGAAACATAGAACATTACACATCAGGACTGGAGAATATTTGACAGTGTTTGCGAAAGGAAATGTTATTGAACTGAGAAGTCCTACATCGATTGTTATCATTCACATCAACGATGGAGCTTCTATTTCTGTGTTGAATTTAAAATAATTAGACCAGAAGTATTTGTTTAATAAAGTACCACAGTACTGTACTATTAGGCAGTGTAACTGAGCCTTCTTTACAACACATTCTTTCTGCAACACTCTATTTACATCATATTGCCATACTATTTATGCAATTATGTATTTATGTTTAAATATTTATATGTGATATTTGTTTGTATCCAGCGGGTTGTTGTTTTGGTTGGGCGGTGTCATACAGCAGTGTATCCCACGTAATAGAGGGTCTGATGTGTGCGTTTCTATAGGTGCAATTTTCTTGATTGAAAATTTGCTGCGACAGCTGTTGCTATTAGTGTTAGCTGTGAAGACTGTACTCATTGTTGTTTTTGTAATATTCCTCTGTTCTTTAGTTTGTTTTGATTTGTTTGTAATTTGTTGGTCTACCCTATTCTATCTTTCAGTTCTATTCTCAATTTATATTTATATACTGTGGCGTTATTTGTATTTGTTATCCTCTTGCGGTTTATCTTTTATTGTTTTCCCATTTCATTTATTTCATTTCCGCAAATGTTTTCATGTTCTCCTGTATAACTGTTTTGTTTTGTGCCTGATCGACATACACTATTTAAAATATAGTTGATCATATAAATTGATGTACAAGAATCAACTGATAGTTAATTGCTATTACTAAAGGTACACAGTTGATGATATAAAACACTATTTCTGGTGCACTGCACTTATATTATAGAGTGAACCAGCAACTTATAGCTGTTATTATATATAAGGATTTATACAAGACCTTTGTAAGGCTTGTTTCCCACAGTGATTGGGATAGTTAAGTACTATTTTCCACAGGTTAAAAAGTTATCATACAAGGTCTTTGATTAAGACTAAGAAAGTGAATTTATTTACTTTTGCAAATTACTGATCTTATTAGACAAGATGTCTACATTAGATTATTTTATCACACAAGGCAAGGCTCTTGATAAGACTGGTCAGCAATTAGAAGAATGGGCAGTTGCTCAATATGACAAAGCATTAGCTGCTGAAGAAAGAAAAGCATTGATTGAGGAGAAAAGATTAGAAGCTGAGGAAAAAAAATTACAAAGAGAAGCTGAAGCAGAAGAGAAAAAAGCAATAAGAGAGCATGAACACAAAAAAGAACTTTTAGCATTTGAGTTAGAAAAGTTAAAGTTAACAAACATAAGTGATGGTAATCAAGCATCTGGTGGTAATGGTAAACCCTTTACTTACAAGGTCAAGGTACCAGCGTTCAACCCTTCCAGTGATGACATAACATTCTGGCTAAATAGATTTGAACGCTCGTGTCGAGCACATAATGTAGATAAATCACAATATGCTAACCAGTTATCAGAAAATCTGAAAGGTGATTCTCTGACTAGTTTAAGTTTGGTTGAAGAGGCTGACAAAGATAACTATGATGTTATTAGGGCAGCCTTATTAAAGAAGTACCAGTTGTCTGAAGAGGGTTATCGGAAGTTGTTTAAGACAATGGTGCCTGAGGCAGGTGTAGAATTCTCAGAATTCATTGCAAGGACACGTCTTACATTTGATCGTTGGATTGAGCTATCCAAAACAGAAAAGACTTATGAAGCCCTTATGGACTTGATACTCAGAGACAAGATTATGTCAAGTATAAATAAACCTTTCCTCGAATTCTTACATGAGCGTAAACCTAAGTCTCTAAAAGAAATGGAACAGTATTGTACCCAATACGTCACTGCACATCCGGACGTAGCTATTAGCAACAGTAAGGTTAAAGAAGGTATGCCAGTTGCTTCTGCAACACCATACAACCCTAATCACTCTCACAAATTCCAAGGACCTCAAAATAGGTTTAATAAAAAAGGTAACTATTACAGTTATCAGAACCAAGGTAACCAATCATTTCAGGGTTCTTCTTCGAATACCTGGAGAAGAGCTGACAGCCCTCGATTCAGGGGTGGTCATAATTACAGGAACTTTCGCAAAGGAAGTCATTCTAGAAACTATCCAAGTTTTCCTTCATGGAGACAACAAGATCATAATTACAGAGATACTCATTATAATGAATATGATGATAGTAACCAAAGGAGCTATGATTCAAACCCGAGTAGAGGTTATAATAGTGGAAACAATGATAAGTACAGAGGCAATAATAACAGAGGTAGAGCACAATTCAAAAAACATAAAGCTCATTACCAGGCGAACTCTGCACAGCAAGAGTCCCACGAAGCCTATAAACAAAATAAAGATAATGATGACTCTAATAATATGGCATGTGCCGCTTTTGATTTTGGGAGAGCATCTCAGTGCCCCCAATGCAAAACATTATTTGAGCCAACCACAGTGTCTACTTTAAGCTGTGGGCATCCTCTTCCCGCTCTTCCTGCGTCAATCGCGCATGATGGGAGAGAGGTTCTCTTGTCTTACACAAAGGTTTAGTAAATGACAATCCAGTCTCAGTACTTTTTGATTCTGGATGCACAACTATTGGGGTTAGGCAGTCACTCATAGATCCTTCTCATTCTACAGGCAAAGTAGTCAAATGCGTAACATTTGGCGGCACCATAGAGAAATACTCTACCGCTATCATTAGGATTGCTACTCCTTTCTTCACAGGAGATGTACACGCATGTCTTTTGCCGGATCCGATCGCTGATCTTATCATCGGTCGCATTCACGGAGTCAAAGAATGCACTCCGGAGCAAATTTCCGTTTGGGAAAATCAAAATATGCAATCTGCTAATGCGGTAGTCACTAGAGCTCAAGCTCTCAATATGCCTGAAACTTCATCTGTTGAAGATAATGAAGTGCATAACCAAGATGATCCCTTGGTAATTTCTCGTGACTCGTTTATAAAACAACAAGAAGAAGATCCGACTCTTAAGAAATTCTTCACTCTTGTAACGAAAGGGTGATCCGAATAAAGATTCAAATTGTAAATCTTGGATTACAATGAAGAATGGCGTACTTGTACGTATGGTGCAAGACTCCACTAAGTCAAGTCATTCTCAGATTCTTGTACCCAAGAATTTGAGAGTTAAGATCTTACAACATGCACACGACTCTCAGTGTGCTGGTCACATGGGTTTTTCCCGTACAAAGTCAAGAGTTCTTGCGGCTTTCTTTTGGCCTTTTGTGAACAAGGACATACGGATCTATTGTCGATCCTGTAAAGTATGTCAAGAAGTCAAATCCAAAGGTCCTCGTCATGCTGCGCCTATTCAGGCTGCAGATATTCCTATTCGTCCATTCCAGAAAATGGCGATAGACATCATTGGTCCATTCAAGATCAAATCTGCTAGAGGACATCAGTTTATCTTAACGTGTGTAGACATGTGCACACGTTGGCCAGAGGCTATCCCTCTAAAGAGCATTACTACCGCTGACATTGCAGATGCTCTTTGGCTTATATTTTCTCGGCTGGGATTCCCCGGAGAAATATTATCAGATCATGGCACCCAACTGATATCGGATACCATGTCTCAAGTAATGTCTACTCTACAGATAGAGAGATCTTTGAGTAGCATCTATCATCCTATGTCCAATGGGATGGTCGAGCGACTAAATAGAACACTTAAGAACTTATTAGGGAAGATAACTGAGGATCATCCTCAAGATTGGGATAGGGTTTTACCCGCGGCCCTCTTCGCGTACAGAGAGGTCCCCAATGAACATACAGGGTTTTCTCCCTTTGAACTTGTCTTTGGCGCGCGACCGCGCGGCCCAATGTCTTTGCTGCATGATCTTATAACAGCTGACAATATTGACGATGACACAAAATCTTCTTACGAGTATGTCATCGCGCTGAGACAAAAGATTATCGAAGCATGCAAATTGGCAACGTCCTCTTCTGAATTTGCTAAGCAGAAGGCAAGACAATTTGCTAATAAGAAGAGAACTTTACGACAACTTTGTCCTGGTGACAAAGCATTTGTTTTGCTACCTTGTCGTGAAAATAGACTCCTTATTAGTTGGAAAGGTCCGTACGATATAATATCGAAAATTTCAGATGTTGACTACATCGTCGATATTAACGGGAAGCATAAAACCTTCCACATCAATATGCTTACGGAGTTCCATGAACGTCCTGACTATCTACAGCCTATTTTCCAGGCAACGGACGATTCTCATGTCAAACATGGTCATTACTCATCACTGTCTGTAATACAGGATGAGGAAACAAGTTTTTCGGATGTTAATCTTCCGCTTCCAATGATCCCACTTCATTCTAGTGAATCATGGAAAGACGTTACTGTTTCTCCTGATTTGTCTCTAGGAGAACGGCGACTAGTTTCGTCTATGTTACAAACATTTCAGGATGTCCTCACTGACATCCCTGGACAAACTCATGTCATTGAGCATAACATTGTTCTAACTGAACATACTCCAATTAGGGTTAGACCTTATCCTATCCCTATACATTTCCAAACACAGGTTGAAAAGGAGTTGGATGAAATGATAGATTTACAAATAATCGAACCATCCACTTCTGCATATTCTTCGCCGATGGTTATTGTTCGAAAAAAAGACAATAACATACGTCTTTGCGTTGACTATCGCAAATTGAATCAAGTTACGAAGTTCGATGCTGAACCTATGCCTTTACTGGAAGAACTACTTACTCGTCTTTCTGAATCGCATTTTTTCACTAAACTTGATTTGTCTAAAGGATATTGGCAAGTTCCATTATCCGAACGCGCCAAACCTCTTACCGCTTTCTCTACTCCCAGAGGCCTTTTCCAATGGAATTTTATGCCTTTCGGCCTTATGAACGCACCAGCTACATTTGTACGCATGATGCGTCGAATCCTATCGTATCGGTCAGATGTCATTGCTTATCTAGACGACATCTGTCTTTTCAGCGATACTTGGGAAGATCACTATTCAGGGTTAGTTGAATTATTATCAACTCTGCGTGAGTATAACCTGACAGCAAAACCATCCAAAGCTTGTATTGGCTTTAGCGAAATTGCTTTCTTAGGCCATCGAGTACGTCACGGTTTCTTGAAGACAGAAGACCATAATATCACTAAGATACTTAACATCTCTATCCCTAGGACTAAAAAGCAAGTGCGAAGTCTTTTAGGTCTCATACAATTTTATGGACGTTTCATTCCGAATCTGTCCTCTATCATGGCACCTCTCTCTACACTATTAAAGAAAGGGTCGCCTAACATGGTTCACTGGTCTCATGAATGCCAATCTTCACTAGAGAAGATCAAAACTATGTTTTCATCACCACCTATTTTAGTGTTACCTACAACAGATAAGACATTTGTTCTTCGTAGTGACGCTTCATCCACTGGGATTGGACCGGCACTAATGCAAGAGTACTCTGGAACTCTGCATCCTGTAATGTATATATCCAGAAAACTTAATGCTGCAGAAAGGAATTACTCGGTTTTAGACCGTGAATTATTGGCAATGGTTTGGTCAATTCTCAAACTCCAAAGATTCCTTCTGGGCGCGCATTTCGTAGTGGAAACTGACCAAAAAGCTCTTACGGCTATCCAAAGTAAGAACTTGAAGAGCTCGAGATCAACTCGATACGCAATCGCTCTTCAACCTTTTCATTTCTCGGTACGAGCTATCCGTGGTTCAGAAAATGTGATGGCGGACATTCTGTCCAGATGCCCACATGATGCCACTTAACTGTTAAATATTGGATCTTTTTAATATGTATAACTTTACAACAGTTATTTTTTGTTTCTTTACTAAGATACACATTTGTAATTTAATAATAGAATGATGGTATCGCTACTTAGCGGTTTATTGATGTTTATTCACCGCTGTTCTTTGATGATTGTTTCTTCATAAATCATAAATTTAAGATTATAGTGTGAATTTTTGGTATGCATTGTATAATTACCAGAATTGTATTATACGTACATCACACCTTCCTGGAAACATTTATTCGTAGAGAAACAATTTCTCTCAGATTTTGAGATATATTCTCACCGGTCATATTAGGAATTATAGTTATTCCTGATATTTTCATCTGCACAGTATTCTTGCGTTGTGAGCCTATTCTACGTGCTCCTAGATGTATTTAAAAAAAAAAAATTTTTTTTTTTTTTTCCCGGGAGGTGTGGTAAGACTGTAAAGGGCAATTTTTACTATCTTGCAATATAATACATTTATATACTTATTATGTTCGCAAATATTTTGTAATCAAAGTATTTCCTTTTTAAGTGCTTAAGGAGAAGTCATTTTTGAGTTACTTCCCTTGAAGGTAGTTCCGTCATCTTCGATCGGACTCCGCGGACGAGTCTAGGCCTACTGCGATTTATTCTTTGGCTGGGTAGGAATAGATTGTTCTTGCTTCAGTATATCTATGGCCTGAATTTATACGTAGTGTTTGTATGAGTAGGACGAGTCTGTCTTATATATGGATATCTTTACATTTCTAAGTCGAACTATGTTGGTTGTCGCTAGAAAAGGTCAAAGGCTATGCAGCGGAAGTATCGCTAGCAAGGGGTGTGATTCATGGCCGTCATCCTGGCTGGATGTCGAATTTTGTTGTAGCAGGCCTATCGCCGAAAAAGTGATCTATAAGTCAATGGGGAAAAGTGATAGTCATTTAGACATGTTGTATGTACTTTACCCCAGTGTTTATTCTCTTTTGCCAAGGAATGGCAAAGTTATATTTCGCATAGAAAGGTAAAACCACAATTTATTATGAACTTGGGCTTCGCCATCGTTGTCGATAAACAGATGCACAGTGGTACTTTTGAAAAGAATATTTATTCAAAGGAAGACGACATTCCTATGTATCAACACTAGATTGTATGATATTATTCAATCACCTCTATGAGAGAAGCTATGAAGAAATGAGGACATTTAACGAATGACCAATTTTGGTCTGGGTCCTATAGTGAGTGAAACTCACGAGAGAAGAAATTCATATACTTTGTATTTATCGAGTGAGAAAAAGGGATGCCTGTACTATCGCTCGATGAACCAAGAGATCACTGCTACATGTGAGAACCCATGTCTGGGATTCCTATATCTTTATGGAAAATATATAAATTGAACTTTACGTGAAGGGATATTCACTAGACGAGGTTAGGTCTAGGAGCCTTCCTATATATTGGTTATGGTCTGACGTGCCCAGTCAGTAAAGCCAGATGATTTACATGATGGAACTCTGAATGCTTATTTACGAATGCTCCATTATGATATTTGCCAAGCATGAATGCTAACTTAAGATGATATTCCTGTGATCAACATTATGCTGTCTATGTCGACATTTGTTCCTGTAACCATACACGTACTGTCCAAGTGTGCGTCCCATTAAATGTTATAAAAAGACCACCGTAGTTCCAGTACTTCTTGAATTCGAACAGTGTGAGTATGAGTGATGTACTACCAACCTGTCAACTCTATCGAATCATTCTACCATTCGCGTTCTGACATTCACATACACACTCATTGTTTACACTCACATTCTTGTCGGAGCCTCATCACGTTCCAGGACAAGATGACCTGTATGACCAAAACTGTGCTGGGTTTAATGAGTTGACAATCGTTACACTTTACTACACCAGTCCCAACATCTACATTTAACAACTGGTGGACATTCACGTCATTTAACAAATAAAGCGTGATTCAACAACTAGTAGCCAGTATGAGTAAACAACTAAACAGAGTTTAACAAAAGTGTACAACGGAAACACGTTATACTCATCTCGCGTGCAGGTAAAAAATCAATGTGCCTCGTCTCCGTGGATGTACGTCTACAGATAAAATACTTCGTTCTGCTTCTCTAGATTACAGCTCGCACGCAATAATGATGAAGAGATGATCTCCAAGTAATCAGTCACTGTGAAAGTTGACGTGGAGGTTGATTGAAGACCTTGACCTTGGTAAACGTAAGTTGAATCTGATTCATATCACGCTAGGATCCAAATTGAGATGATGTCGCCTTGAAAGTAAAAATTCTTCTTTTCAAACGATAATTTGGATGGGTACGTTCCTTGGAAGTTAGATATTTCCAGACCACACTGGAACACCATTTATTGTTGACTCCATTTTATCCTTGAGTTCAGTGAAGAGGTAAAATTGAAACGCGAATGGTTAAAACGGAATGAATGTCAACAATGTTCTTCAAACGAAAAATTCCAACAAGTATCGTTGAATTGGGTGAACTGGGCAAGTATTGGCAGCACACAAGTCGGTGATTACAGTACATATATTTTATTGACGTGACACCAACGAAGTGGAACAAGACAATCATAGTTACAGATGCGAAGATCATACGTCAAAATGTTAATATCACTGTTAATAGTTGTTGTAGATTCTCTAACAGTTAAGTTCTCTTATATTCCAGTGACTAAGGATCACTTCCATTACCATATAACAGACATGGTATTAACGTCCGTTGACCTTCTCCCAAGGACGTTTATTAAGGCAAACGGATTCATTCTCACGGAGCAATAATTTATATCATACTTGTAAGCATCCCAGACTTTCTTCATAAAATTCTTAGATAGCATATCCAATCCAAACAAAGGCAGATATAACAATACAACCAGGTTAGTGTTTCATCTTGGCTAACCTCTCGGTATCCATACCACGACTTTGGCATAGGTAAAACGGCATATTAAACATGTGAAGCATATATATATTCATTAACTTGATTCCACATATGGATTCTCCCTCTACGAAAAGATTCCAAAAGCTATCGACTCCGTGTGTCCAATTCTAGGAATGTCATCTCCGATGAATTCCCGCTAGACCATTAATAGGAGCGGCCTGATACTTTAATTTACATAATTAAACTTGCCATAAGAAATGGGGTGACACTTACTTCATTCTTCCACTATTGGCTTCGCCATGAAGACCAATAGATACGAATACAACTGATGGCTTCTTCAAATTTGCCAGGAATCAAAGAATAACACTGCGGACATAAATGTCGTCCGAGCTGCCCCTATCATGACGTCACAATCTACTCAACTAGGTTACACGTGCGTCCAAAGCCACTCACACAGCATTGTGCACGTCAGTGCGTGAATCAATCGAACGCACAAATAATATAACTATATAAAACTGGTGCGTACATATGGCAGGACCGAAGACTACCCCCGTAGGTAATAAATGTACGTAACATATATATATATATATATAATAAAAATAATTCCACTGATTAAATCAGGCCGGGGGCTTAACGAGCTAGAATAACCATTGCTTAAATTCTTCATAAAAGTGTCGGCAAATTACAGAATTAACGTGCTTAACGACAGCCAGCATTGTTTTCGCTTATCTGAATATCTTGTGAAGATTCCCTAATGTTAGAAACTTTACTGCTCTTCTATCTACATTTCTGCCAAGAGTAATCTTGTATAAAGATAGACTCCATTGAAGCATGTAATAGATACTCTTGAGTTTTGGTCACTGTTGGACCACTACTGCAAAGCGGGGGGGGGGCAATACCGTCACAGTAGCATCTTGATGCTTGTTAGACTGTCTTGGCTCAGACATAAAGCATGGGCCATAGGCTGACCCCATACATCGTTTCGACCGTCTGGCAATGTCTTTTTTTAAACCACAACCTGTTTGCATTCCTTCTTTCCTCACTTCACTTATTTAACCTTCACTTTCTATGGGAGCACCCAACGCACAGTAAAAGCGTGGCTGCGTGCGAATCACACGCGATTTTATTAATGTTTAAGAAGACTAAACGATAATTTAGCAGACGATATAGAACGTAAATTATTAGCAACAGTTAGGTTTTCATTTTAAATAAAAGTATGCAGTGAGGTTACTGCTCTAGTAACATTATTCTTCTATAATTTGTGCACTCTTATAAATTTCTCTTCTTAGGCAACTTGATCAGATAACCTTCTTTCCATTCTGCTGGTATTTCCTCTCTCTCCCAGACTTTGCCAAGTAGTTTGTATAATATCTCTGTAGAGGTATCAATATCTGTTTTGATGGCCTCTGCTGGAATGCCATCTGGACCAGCTGCTTTTCCATCTTTCAGAAGCGTTATGGCTTTCTTTTTTTTTCTTCTCTTTTTGGTCGCTCACAGCTGATTTGTAGCTCTTCTGCTGGCTGGATGTCTGGGGGATTAGTTGGAGCTGGTCTATTGAGAAGTTGCTCAAAATGTTCTGTCCATCTCTTCATTTGTTCTTGTATATTACTAAGCAATTTTCCCTTCCTTTCTTTTATGAAGCCATTTGCTTGCTTATATTTCCCTGTTAGCTTCTTTGTGTTGTTGTACAGGTCCCCCATATTACCTTTGACTGCAGCTTCCTCTGCTTCCCTTGCCAACTCTTCATTATACTTTCTCTTGTCTCTTTTGATGTTTCTTCTTACTTCTTTGTTTGCTTTTATGTACACTTCGTGAGCCTTATATTGGAGCTTCTGGTTTTGCTTCCGTTTAAATCTGCTTTCTTGTTTTTCCTGTCTTCTTTCCTGCTAATGGTTTCTGCTATTATCCATGCTTTCTGCTGATGTTCTCTTTTTCTCAGTACTTCTTCACATGTCTCGTCCCATATATTTTTTACTTGTTGCCAGTGGTCTTCCGTATCTGTTTCATTTTCCAGCTGTTGGAGTACTTGGTATTTGTTGGATACTGTGATAGAAAATTTTCTCTCATTTCCTGATTTCTTAGATACCCCACATTATACTGTTGTCTATAGCTATATACTGTTGTTAATTTCTTGAGTTTTAATTTTGTTTTAGCCAACAGAAGATGGTGATCTGATACCACATCTGCTCCTCTACATACTTTTACATCATGCAATGATGACCTAAACTTTTTACTTATGCATATGTGATCAATCTGATTCTTCGTTCTGTGGTCTGGTGATATCCATGTTGCTTTATGTATTCTTTTACGTGGAAAAATGCTTCCTCCTATAGCAAGTTGATTTGAAGCACAGAAGTCAGCTAATAGGCTAGTTCCCCATTCTCATTCATGATACCTAATCCATGCTTTCCCGTGATTTCTCACAGCCGGTGTTGTCTGTTCCTATTTTTGCGTTTAGGTCCCCCATCAAAATTGTGATGTCCTTTCTTTTCTTTTTCTCAAAGACATTTTGTAGTCTGGTGTAAAAGTCTTCTTCTTTCTCAGATTCTTCTTTATCATTTGTTGATGCATAACACTGGATGATGTTTATATTTACTTTCTTTTTGGCCGATTTAAACCTTGCTGTTTTAATTCGAGATTCCATTGCTTCCCATTCTATAAGTGCCTTCTGTGCTTCCTTGGACAGCATTAGAGCCACCCCTTCACTGCGGTTGGCTCTTTCCTCCCCATGTCCAGAGGACAACACCATTTCTCCTGTGATCAATCTCTTCCTCTCTATTCCCTTCCACCGTGTCTCGCAGAGACCCAGGATATCAATCCTGTAATTTGACATTTCTGCTGCTACCTGTGCAGTTTTCCCTTGTTCACATAGAGTGCCAACATTCAAGGTGCTAATCCTGGAGATTTTCCTAGACGAAAAAAGGTTAGTTGGCAACCCAGACTCCTTTCGGCGTTCTCTAGGCTGCTTCATGCGCCTCATTTCCAGAGGACCTTCTTCTGTCTTGGGCGGCTAAGTTGATTTATATTCTTTATTTGACTTGTCCATGTTTTATTGAAGTTCTATGATAAAAAGTTTTTTTTTTACGGGATGGGGTAACCAGCGTCTTTCGTCTTCATGTCCTGAGGACAGCACCAATTCACCTGTGATGAGTTTCTTCTTGTCTACCCCTTTCCTTAATGTCCGAACATTCCAGGTGCCAAATCTGGAAGTTCTCCAAGAAGAAAGAAGGTTAGTCAGTAACACAGACTCCTTTCGGCTTTCTCTGTGTTGCTTCATACGCCTCCCTGTGAGAGGACCTTCCCCTGTCTTGGATGGCTGCGTTTTATTTTCCTTATTTGACTTGTCCATGTTTGTTGAAGTTTTTTGTGGTTTAAATTTTTTACAGGATGGGGTAACCAGCCCCATTCCCAACCCTCCTTAGTCGCTTTCTACGACATGCATGGCAGGGAACAGTGTTACTTTTCTTGGGCAGAGATTGGGCAGACTATATTTGAGGAGACTTCAAGGAAATGAATCGAGCTAGCTTTGCTTTGTTACCTTCTTGTTTTCTCCAAGAAGTACATTGTAGCAATTAAGATGTTGTTCTAGGTTACGGATTACCATAGTTTCTTTGTTTGCGGTGACATTGCTTCTTGGCCATACCACCACCCTGATTGAACTTGATGAGCATGTGAATGTTATTCCTGCCTTCCATAGAGATTAGCTATTAGAGTAATATCGAATTTTTAAAGGTTATAATAGCCATGTGGCATAAAATATAAACATCGTTGTATTGAAAAAGCACTAAACGAACAGCGTAAGACATGGGGATTGCTGTATTATAGTTATCAGACTGTTAGGAAACTAGTCAAAAGTGCTATACTTTATCTCCAGAACCCACTCAGTGGTCTGGCCTCCCGATACGTGCCTGATCACTTGATCAGTAGTTACGCCATTGGACAGCATAGTATGAAGTACTACATTAATTGCAGTCGAAAATTTCTTAACCGATCCAGTATTGTTTTGCTAATAAGGAAAGCGGTGTAAAAAATACAACGTGAGAATAACATTCACCAGAAGTTGGAATCTTAGAACCAGGGTTGCCAATTAGCTTTTCTTTCTGGATGACAAATTCTTCTAATCTGGCTTTTTTTTTTAATTGCTTGGCGTTAAAACATTTTTTTAAAACCTTTTTATTTTAATTGGCTTTTTGAAACAATTGGTTGGCATTAAAAAACTTCGTTTGTCTCTTTTGGCGCTTTTTGGGCTTTTTATTTTTTACATGCTAAAATTGCTTCCATTGAAAGAAGTTTGCGTGTATTTAATTATATCAGAGAAATAAATAACATAACTCATGAAGCTAATATAAATAGCAACCCATTATCTACGGTCATATAGACATCTAGGCTACCGTTTTAATCTCATTATACAATATGACCCACTGATTGTTTTCATTCTTTTTATATCTGCTTGTGAACGGGGAAGGTATGTGTTTGTGGCAGTGTAGCCACGCAAGCGACCAGAGTCTGACAAACTGCATCGGTTTTGCATCAGATGGTGCGTAAACTATGGCTGGTTTTAATAACTCAGTGTGGTCTAGATTGAAAGATGTCTCATCCCTGTGTGGAACAGAAATGTATCTGCCATTCGGTGGCTTTGTGCCTTCAACATGCAGTTTCTACACTAACATCGCATATCGGCAAAGATATCTCACAAGTTTTGCCATAGTGAACTGAGGCGACATTTGTATAAAGAATTGTTTTGCGTTATGAACACAGATTCAGAATCTGAACCTACTCGAGCTGCTCCTTTCCCATTTGAAAAACCATCATCTACTAGGGGGCTCATACGAGAAAAGGTAATGTTTAATATTTTGATGAACTGGAATGAGCGGAAGGCTTATTTCACTTCTGCTGAGCTCGACTTTAAAGGAAATTTTGTCATCCCACAAAAACTACCCGTGCTTTGTGTTTGCTACACCTGTTGTACAAGAATTTGAAAGATTGAATGTTCTCTTTCAAAGATGGTCCATTCAGTCTGTACCAATAACTATTCTTGCACCAGCATAGTCTTCAGATGAGAATGTGTGATGTCAGTGGGCAGAAAAAAAAATTCATCAAGTTGATTTTGGTGTTAAGTTCTTAACAGAATATGACAGGTTCCTATAGCAGAACATCGGCAGTGAGGCTCATATAATCTATTTAAATAGTTTGGGTTTTTGTATTTTTTAAGTGTATGTTTGTTTTTTGTTTTTTGTTTTTTGTACGTGAAAGTGAGTGGATTTTTTTTCCTCAATTTATTTCTGGCAACCCTGCTTAGAACCATCATGGAACCGTTCCAGTTTTAACGACATCGTCGGAATCAGATTTTTGTATCATTGCTGAGGTGCAGTTTCAGTCATATTAATAACTCTTTCAAGTGCAGGTAGTGAAAAATAGCCAATCTTTTGCTAGCAAAGATCCCGAACATATACTTTAGTATATTTTAATTTATAGATTACTACGCTGACCAAAACAGCCCAATTTTCCACGACTTGGAGAATAGGTTACCAATATTAGATTAGGCCTATTTGCAGGCATAAAATTTAGGCCTACCTATAAATATAGAACTAGTGTTGAGAATAGACAGACCCATGGAACTGCATAATATAGTCAAACAATATTTAACACGAACAAAGGTTATAATGTAGTGTTACTATGGGGTAAAGCTGGGAGTTTTCACGGCACCATATAGCGAAATGTCGCCGTGGGGTAAAGCTGGGGTTTTGCTGTTTTATCAGAGAGTGTAGGTTAGTTGACTAGCTTATACGCTAGAGTTAGTGATTTCTCTCCTACAGACTTTCGGGAGTTTACCAGGTTCGGGGCTGATCCTCTATGGTGGTTAGATTTGGAGCAGTTGATAAATTAATATTTGTTTTCCAACAGACATACCTTTCTTCCTTTCATATATATGTGGCAAAGTAAATGAGAGACGACCTGCCTTTGGTCTCAAGGTGAAATTTTATTAACAGCATATTTTTACAGGTATGTGTAGAAAAAATAATGGCATGCCTACTTTATTCATCCATGGAAGTACATTTTTCTCTTAATAATACAGTAGAGGCGTCTGACTTCATGTGAACCACTCTGATTCAACTCTTAGTAGTTTTCTTTCCTTACAAGACCATTCTGCAACAATTTCATGTTCGCAGTTTTCAATGTATCTATCCAGTTTTTTTTTCTCATTTTATCTCACAAACTTCATATCTTACAAAAATGCCAGTACTTCTGCATGACTGTGTAACTCTGCATATTTGTCCAAAGAAAAACTTACAGCCATTATTTTTCTTCTGTGTCTGCAGGACTATCCATCCTGTCTCGACATGTCTACATTAACAGAGTATTTAAGGCACTCTACTTACTGTTCTCCTTGTTAGAAATAATGCACAAGTGAAAACACTAGGACTGTGGAATGCTAAATGAACACATCATTTAGTTTATTTGAAAAATCCTCAAAATAGGCAGTGTAAGAAAAATGCGTTTGGAACGTTCGGCTTCATATCCGCGACTGACTTCTTCTTCTTCTTCCGTCCTTAGCCAGAGACCGACCAAGCAATCAGAGGCCATCACGCCTTGTGGCGTCTTAAGGGCAACAGCAGATTGATTTTCTCTGTTGTAGTTTCCCATCACGCCTAGCGGCGTCTTTAGGGCAACAACAAATAGATCCATCTGCCGTTGTTTCCGTAATCGGTGTGACAAGCCAACGGGTGATCAGCCCATTGGGCCCGCGACTGACTAAGCCCACGAAAACCTGCCGGTAACAGCGTGCGTGTCCCAATTAACCAGCTCGGCCATTGGTCAGCATCTATCAAACGCTATTTCTCCTTCCCTCTATTGTATTTTTTTCCTAGGTTGCAGTTATTGTCTGTTTCTCTAATAAATAGCAATTTAATTTTATATCCAATTTTCACTTTCCGAGCTATCTTCTGTTTCGATTAAAAGTGATAAAGTTATAATGAGTTATCTTTCTTAGTATGATTTCTTGGGATGACTAAGTTACGGTCGCAATAGTAATTGAGAATGTGACAGTCTGAAGCTGTTCTTACAATGCATATGACTTTTGACAGGTGAAAGTCAATTAAATATCTCTTAAAGTCAGTTATATAACTGGAACCACCAGGCATTTACACCCCTCTCCCTTAATATTATTCTTGTTCAGAGTTTCTGCCTGATTTTGTTCGTTTTCATATTATTTTTTTTATTACATACAATTTACAAGCATAATTGGTAAATGTGATCTGCCTTATTTACAATGATTTGACAAATGTGATGCCATTTTCCCATATCGGCACTTGTTCATATTATTTGAAGTTGAAAACAATATATATCCTAATTATAACCCACCAGAAGTTGAACTAGATATTTTTCATCATTAATTTAAAAAAAAAAAAAATGTGCCAGGTGGCAGCACCATTATCATGCTCTAGCACTGCTGTACACAGTCTTTATCATTATCCATATTGACCATTCTATATTTAGGTCAGATTGCTACTATTGTTAGTTGTTAAGATATGTTTATGCTCTCAGGCATATGTCTTTACTTCAGAGATATAGCTGAGCACATTTTCATTCATTCATAACCCTCCACTCCCAAAGGAGCATAGGCCTTCAACAAATACATGCCAAGTCCTCCTGTCACGTGCCATCATTTTCACCTCTGTTTCCAGCTCTCTTCTCCATGTGCTTCTTGGTCTACCTCTGCCTCTCTTGCCCTGGGGGTTCCAGAACAAGGACTGCCTTTTAATGCTATCAACAGGTTTCCTCAGTGTGTGCCCTATCCATCGCCATCGTCTTCTTCTCATCTCTTGTTCCACTGGCACTTGTCTAGTTCTTGTCCTCAGTTCCATGTTGGTAACCTTGTCATACCATTTTAATCCCTCTATTCTACGCAAGCACCCATTTATGAAAGTCTGTAGCTTTTTGCTTGTTGTCTTTGTTGTTCTCCATGTCTCAGAGCCATACAATAGGACTGACTTCACATTTGAGTTGAAGATTCTTATTTTCGTGTTGGATCCTATTTCTCTTGATCTCCATACATTTCCCAATGCAATGAAAGCTGCTCTTGCTTTTTATATTCTTAGTCTGTCCATCCAACTTTGTCTATATTGCTGCCAAGATATTGGTACGATTCTACATCTTGTATTGGTATTTCTTCAAGTTCAACCCTGTTATCATTATCTGCATTTATTCTCATTATTTTTGTCTTTTCCCTGTGTATTTTCAGACCCAATTGACCTCTCATCGAGTGTTTTCAATTTGTCCTGCATCTTTTTACGATTATGGGACAGAAGAGCCAAGTCGTCAGCAAAATCCAGATCATCCAACTGCTTAGTCAGAGTCCACTGAATTCCATTTCTGTTGTGTGTTGTCGATGATCTCATAACCCAGTCTATTGCTAGTAAGAAAAGAAATGGAGACAAGAGGCATCCCTGTCGCACTCCTGTTCTTATCCCAAACGGTTCTGTAAGCTGTCCTTCGTGAAGAACTCTGCATGTCATGTCTTCATATGTTTTCTTTATTAAATTAATGATCTTCAGGGGAACCTTATAATGCCTCATCAATTTCCAAAGTGATTCTCTGTCTACACTGTCAAATGCCTTTTCGTAGTCCACAAATCCGATGTATAGTGGTGAATTCCATTCCAGACTTTGTTCAACTATTATTCTCAAAGTGGCTATCTGGTCTGTACATGATCTGTTTTGTCGAAAACCTGCTTGTTCATCTCTCAGTTTCTTGTTTATGAACTCTTTTAATCTCTCAAGGATAATCCTGTTTAATACTTTTCCTGGCACTGATAGTAACTGTAAAGTTTCAGGTTTCTGTCTGCTCTGTTGAAGTTGCTTTCACACACACACTGGATGCTCTGGAAGGAAGAGTGGTGTGTTGTTGAGATCAGGCATGCTCCAGTCTACCCAGCTGTAAATGGGTAACTCACCCTAGTCCTGAGTTAGGGAAGGCAAAGGCTCCAGGGGAAGCAGGCCCTAAACTTGGTCACTTCAGCCGACGCAGGATGGTGTATGTATGAAGTAGAAGTGTAGAGTGTGATTACCGCGAATGGTGTACTGTTCGTGTGCTGACCAATATAACCACTCATACACATGTGTCTACAAGGCACCAATGCAGACTGCTGGAATCTTAGTTTACTCAATTTATTCAGACGTACACACTGGGACATACGAGTACATCATGGTTCGTTGACATATCAATTTGTAGGTATACATAGCAGATCTGAAGTCATGACACATTCAGAAATAATGGCAGTACATCAAAAGTTCAATGTCATGATACATTATGGCCGCATTCCCCCTATCTGACTAAACGCGTCAGTGAAGGCGGATCGATAAATAACTAAAGTTACTTGACGTCCATAGTTTGTAGTATATCTTATGAAACCACGAAAAGGGGGTTTCTAGCAGGATTGAGATCTCTCTGTCACTGTCCGATAATAAGATAGATAATCTGTTCTCTTGGCAGTGATCAAAACATATGATGACTGAAATCCAACATGGCTGCCTCCCTGAGTTGTCGTTCACTCATTCATAGGAAGGAGAATATAAGCCAGAGTTAATTTATAATGGGTATATAAATGATTTCATAAATGTTTCCATACAGCTCTACGGTGATCAGGTTGATTCACGTAGCCATAACCGCTGCAGGAAAATCTGTCATCTTCGTCGATACAAAACACGACACTAGCATAGCGAAGCACAAAAGTCAAGCTAGGCCTAACCGACGAGAGATCATCAAAAATAGGAGCTGGGTTTACCTGGAGTCCGAATCATCTATATACTGACATAAGGAGAGTCTCTAACACAAACTATCGTAGAGACACCATCTCCTTCAGAAGAAAAACCACTTCGTAAGACATTTTTTCCTGACGAAAGGACCAGCTCTAGAAAAACGTACCTCGCCATTTGTCAGCGGTACATCGGAACTCATCACGACTTGTCAAGACAACTCATACTTCCGCTAGACCGGAATACAAGAATCTAGTCCCTCCTACCCATCCAAAATATACAATATAGGACTGATTCTACTTGTACTAATAATATGTAATACATATGAATTCAGGCCATAAACACAATAAGCAAATTAATATATTTTCTGGCCCTAAAAAATAAGTACAAACGCAAGCGCAATATCCTTGCGCTGGATCAATATCCAGAACGATTACTCCTATAATCAAAAGTGTGAATCAAACATGGATTATCTCGCTTTTACCATAAACAGCATTTTCATACACAAATAAATGAATGTCTATATTTTTCCCATAGTAAATAGCCATATCGATTTTTGTAATATGTGCGTCAAAATATGCACGCAACAGATTACCACACCCCTCGGGGAAAAAAAAAAATGGTACATTTTTTTTTTTTGAAATACATCTAGGAGCAACATACAATAGGCTCACAACGCACCAATACAATGCGCAGATGATAAGCATAAGTTTTATGACCTTAGAGAAAGTACTTCTCTAAGTATAAATATTTCCAGAGAGGTGTCACCAACGCATACTACAATATTAGCAATGACACAATTTCCACATTAGTTTATACATAAATTCCATCTAAGATATCTTAACATCATGATCATCAAAGACGCAAAACATTGAAAGATCAGCGGTGAATACATATCAATGAACCGCTAAGTAGTGTTACAATCAATATATGATATATTACATATGTGTACACATTTCAACATAGAAACACTTGTATCAAAGTTGTATAACAGTTATGAATCATGTGGACATCTAGACAAAATATCTGCCATCACATTTTCTGACCCACGGATAGCTCGCACCGAAAAATGAAATGGCTGTAGAGCAATCGCGTATCGCGTTGATCTCGCGCTCTTCAGATTTTTACTCTGAATAGCCGTAAGAGCTTTCTGGTCAGTTTCCACAATGAAATGCGCGCCCAGAAGAAATCTTTGCAGTTTAAGGATTGACCAAACCATAGCCAATAATTCACGGTCTAGGACCGAGTAATTCTTCTCTGCGGCATTTAATTTCCGAGAAATATACATCACAGGATGCAGAGTTCCAGAGTACTCTTGCATTAGTGCAGCTCCAATCCCGGTGGATGAAGCGTCACTACGAAGAATAAATGTCTTATCCTTAGAAGGCAATACTAGGATAGGTGAAGTAGAAAACATAGTTTTAACCTTATCCAAAGAGGATTGACATTCTTGAGTCCAATGGACTACATTAGGAGACCCTTTCTTTAGCAAGGAAGAAAGAGGTGACATAATGGAGGACAGATTCGGGATGAATCGTCCATAAAATTGTATTAGACCTAAAAGACTTCGTACTTGCTTTTTAGTCTTAGGAATAGAAATGTTAAGTATCTTACTTGTATTATGGTCTTCTGTTTTTAGGAACCCATGACCAACACGGTGTCCTAAGAAAGATATTTCGCTAAAACCAATACATGCTTTCGATGGTTTCGCTGTCAGGTTATGCTCGCGTAAGATAGACAATAGTTCATTTATACCATTATAGTGATCGTTCCAAGTATCACTGAAAAGACAGATGTCATCAAGATACGCAATGACATCTGAGCGATGAGATAGGATTCGACGCATCATGCGTACAAATGTAGCAGGGGCGTTCATAAGACCGAAAGGCATGAAATTCCATTGGAATAGACCCCTAGGCGTCGAAAAAGCGGTAAACGGTTTGGCGTGTTCGGATAGTGGAACTTGCCAATATCCCTTAGACAAATCGAGTTTAGTAAAGAAGTGAGAATTCGATAGTCTCGTAAGTAGCTCTTCTAGTAAAGGCATAGGTTCAGCATCGAATTTAGTCACTTGATTCAATTTGCGATAATCCACGCAAAGACGTATGTTATTGTCTTTTTTCCGTACTATAACCATCGGCGAAGAATATGCTGATGTGGATGGTTCAATAATTTTTAACTCTATCATCTCATCTAACTCTTTCTCTACCTGTGCTTGAAAATGTATCGGAATAGGATACGGTCTGACTCTTATAGGACTATGGTCAGTAAGAATAATGTCATGTTGAATGACATCAGTTTGACCAGGAATGTCAGTAAGGACATCCTGAAATTGTTCTAACATAGTAGAAACTTGTTTCTGCTCTCCTGGAGATAATTCTGGAGAAATTGCAACATCTTTCCATGATTCATTAGAGTGAAGAGGAATCATTGGAAAAGGTAAATTTACATCCGAGAAACTCGTTTCCTCATCCTGTATTACTGACAGAGATGAGTAATGTCCATGTTGGACTGGAAAATCGTCCGTTGCCTGGAAAACAGGTTGTAAATAATCAGGACGTTCATGGAATTCCGTGCACATGTTGATGTGGAAGGTTTTACGCTTCCCGTCAATATCGACGATATAGTCAACATCGGAAACCTTTGATATTATATCGTACGGACCTTTCCAAGAAATTAGAAGTCTATTTTCCCTACAAGGTAGCAAGACAAATGCTTTGTCACCTGGACAAAGTTGACGCAAACATCTCTTTTTATTGGCAAATTCCCTTGCCTTCTGTTTCGCAAATTCAGAAGAAGCAGTTGCCAATTTGCATGCTTCAATAATCTTGTGTCTAAGTGCGATGACATATTCATAAGAGGATTTTGTGTCATCGACAATGTTATCAGCAGTTATAAGATCATGAAGTAAGGACATAGGACCTCGCGGTTTCACGCCAAAGACAAGTTCAAAGGGAGAAAATCCTGTATGTTCGTTGGCGACCTCTCTATATGCAAAGAGAGCCGCGGGTAAAACCCTATCCCAATCCTGAGGATGATCTTCTGTTATCTTACCTAGTAGGTTTTTCAGAGTTCTATTCAAACGTTCCACCATCCCATTGGACATAGGATGATAAATACTACTCAGCGATCTCTCTATCTTCAGAGTCGACATTACTTGAGACATGGTATCCGATATGAGTTGGGTACCATGGTCGGATAATATTTCTGCTGGAAACCCCAGACGAGAAAATATTAACCAAAGAGCATCTGCGACATCAGCAGTAGTTATGCTCTTTAGAGGAACAGCCTCCGGCCAACGTGTGCACATATCAACACACGTCAAAATAAATTGGTGTCCTCTAGCAGACTTTATCTTAAATGGACCAATGATGTCTATCGCCATTTTTTGAAATGGCCGAATGGGAATGTCTGCAGCCTGAATAGGTGCATCATGGCGTGGACCTCTGGATTTAATCTCTTGACATACTTTACAAGATCGACAATAGATTCGTATGTCCTTATTCACAGCAGGCCAAAAGAAAGATTGAAGAACTCTAGCTTTAGTACGGGAAAAACCCATATGTCCAGCACACTGCGAATCATGAGCGTGCTGTAAAATTTTAACTCTCATATTTTTAGGCACAAGGATTTGAGAATGAATGGACTTAGCGGAGTCTTGTACCATACGTACAAGTACGCCATTCTTCATCGTAATCCAAGATTTACGATTAGTATCCTTATTCGGATCACCTTTTGTTGCCAGAGTAAAGAATTTCTTTAGAGTAGGATCATCTTCCTGCTGTTTGATAAAGGAATCGTGGGATATCTCCACGGGATCATCTTGGATCTGCGCATCATTATCTTCAGAATGTGAAGATTGTGGCATATTGAGAGCTTGAGCCCTAGTGATTACTGCATTAGCAGATTGCATATTAACATTTTCCCAATTAGAAATTTGCTGTGGAGTGCATTCTTTCACTCCATGAATGCGACCGATGATAAGATCAGCGATCGGATTCGGCAAGAGACATGCTTGCACCTCTCCTGTAAAGAAAGGCGTAGCAATATTGATAATGGCAGTGGAGTACTTCTCCAATGTGCCACCAAATGTTACACATTTGACTATATTGCCTGTAGCTCGAGAAGGATTTACGAGTGATTGCCTCACTCCAATGGTAGTGCACCCCGAGTCGAAAAGAATTGATACCGGAGTACCATCTATTAGGCCCCTATTAAAGACAAGAGCACCCCTTCCATTATGCGCGATTGACGCATGGAGAGCGGGAAGTGGGTGACCGCAGCTTAAAGTAGAAACTGTGGTTGGATCGAATAATGTTTTGCATTGCGAACACTCAGATGCTCTAGCAAAATCGAAAGCGGAATTTGCTACACTATTGGAGTCTTTTTTATCATTATTCTGATTATCGGTGTCGTGGAACTCCTGTTGTGCAGAGTTAGCCTGGTAATAAGATTTACCATGTCTTTTGTGTTGTGATCTACCTCGGTTATAATTGTCTCTATAATTATTATTGCCTCTGTTATAACCCCTATTTGGGTTTGAATCATAATATTCATGATCATAATCATCATGCTCATTAAATTGAGTATCCCTGTAATATTGTTTCTTTTGTCTCCATGAAGCACTTGGGTAGTTCCTATAGCTACTCCCTTTCCGAGAATTTCTAACATTATGGGCACCCCTCGCGTGTCGAGGACTATCAGCCCGATTCCAGTTCTTCGAAGAAGAACCCTGATTTGAGTGGTTATCTTGGTTTTGATACTTATTCCAATTAACCTTTTTATCAAATTTATTTTTAGCTCCTTGGAATTTGTGTGAGTAATTCTGATTATATTCTGTTGCCGAAGCAACTGGCATACTCTCTTTAATGTTAGAGTTACCAAGAATCATGTCAGGGTGTGCCGTGGCATACTGGTCACAATATTCTTCCATTTGCTTTATTGTACTAGGTTTACGCTCATGTAAGAACTCTAGGAATGATTTATTTACAGAAGACATGACCTTGTCTCTTAGCAATAAATCTGTAAGACCATCAAATGTTTTCTCTGTTTTGGATAATTCAATCCATCGTGAAAGTGTAATTCGTGCTTTTGAGATGAAATCTGAGAATTCTACACCTACCTCAGGTCTCATTGTTTTTAACAAAAGACGATAACCTTCTTCAGACAGCTGATATCTCTTTATCAAAGCTGCCCTAACAGCATCATAATTATCTTTGTCGGCCTCTTCAACAAAATATAACTTACTCAGAGACTCCCCTTTTAGATTTTCAGACAACTGATTCACATACTGTGATTTGTCAACATTATGAGATCGACAAGCCCGTTCAAATCTAGAAAGCCAAAATGTTATGTCATCACTGGTAGGGTTAAACGCTGGTACCTTGACCTTGTACACAAAGGGTTTACCATTACCACCAGATGCCTGATTAACATTACTCATACATGTCAATTTTAATTTCTCTAATTCCAACTCATGTTCTCTTATTGCTTTTCTCTCTTCAGCTTCTAATTTTTTTTGTTCTGCAGCAGCAGCAACTTCTAGTTTTTTCTGTTCTGCAGCAGCTTCTAATTTTCTCTGTTCTGCATCAAATCTCCTTTCCTCCACTTGCATCTGCAATTTCTTAAGTTCAGCAGCAGTATCAGCTTCTTTTTCTAATCTTTTTTCTTCAGCTAGCGCTTTCCTTTCTTCTGCAGCAGCTTTTTTTTCTTCTATTTGAAGTTTTCTCTCCTCAGCCGCAGCTTTTTTTTCTTCAACAGCAGCAGCAGTTTTTTTTTCTTCTGCAGCTAATGCTTTGTCATATTGAGCAACAGCCCATTGTTCTAAGTCTTTTCCAGTCTTATCAAGAGATTTTCCTTGAGCAATAAAATAATCTAATGTAGACATATTGTCTTCTTAAATCAGAAACCTGAAAAAGTAAATAAATTACCCTCTTTCAAGTTAATGGGAGACAAGTCTATACCTTAGACTTAGTCTTAGTCCAAACTTGTATGGTTTATAATAACCAATGATAACTTGAGTACCTGTGGACAACAATAATTGTATCTCAAATACTGTGGGGACAAGCCTTACAAAGGTCTTGTATACCTCACTGTAATCAAAGATCACTTGAGTACCTGTGGAAAAAATATTTCCCTTTACCAATCACTTTGGGAGACAAGCCTTACAAAGGTCTTGTACATTTTGTTTTATAACAATAACAATCAGAAAGTACTGATCTGTACTATATTATCAGTGTATACCACTATACGTCATATGTCAACTAAAGACATTACAAATGACAAACAAGAAAAGACAATCTGAAAACATTTGCAGAGATCAAATTAAATTAAATAGGAGAAATGAAAAAAATGATCACAGAAACCGTGATGATAACTGCCATAAGATAACAAGACAAATAACGCCACAGTGTATAAACATAAGGGTGTAAAAAACTGAAATGAAAGAAAAGATGAGACCTACAATTATACAAACAAATCAAACAAAACTAAGGAACACAAAATTATTAACAAAAACAACGAAGAAAAGAACACCTCATCACAACTAACAGAAATAGCAGCAAATTGTTGCTAACAAATTTCCAATTAAGAAAATGTGTACCTATAGAATACTAGTACCAGACCAATGTAACTCGGCATACCTTGTACTAGTCACACAGAACATAAACTAATTTAATACATAACAAATAACATGTAAGCATAAATAGCATATAGCATACAATATAATTTATGTCATGAATGGAATGTGTTGCAGGTATAGTGTTGTAAAGCAGGCACAGTTTATTTAAATAATAATAACTTGCCACTTTATTCAGTAATAGATTTAATTTTAAACTATTACACTGTCAATTTTTCTCTGTTGAGCATATGAAGATCCAACGATGAACTATGCACTTTATGTTCAACACTGTGATTCTTCTGTACGTTGAGAAATGTCAACAATATTGCTCCAGATATTTTCTACACTTGATACCACTGTCCTGTGTAATACTGTCTGTACAGCGAAAAACTGTCAACAAGCGCTGACCCAGATACAGCATCCTATCGGTAATACAGGTCAAGCTGACATCGACTGTATAGCTGTCCTACTGGTGTTGATGTGTTCAAACAAATGTTCTTTCAGCTGTAAACTGTGATTCTCAACACAAAACTGCGTAAGCTGGACCCAGGAATCTGGCTCGCCACTGTAAAGTTTCAGGTTTCTGTCTGCTCTGTAAAGTTGCTTTCACACACACACTGGATGCTCTGTAAGGAAGAGTGGTGTGTTGTTGAGATCAGGCATGCTCCAGTCTACCCAGCTGTAAATGGGTAACTCACCCTAGTCCTGAGTTAGGGAAGGCAAAGGCTCCAGGGGAAGCAGGCCCTAAACTTGGTCACTTCAGCCGACGCAGGATGGTGTATGTATGAAGTAGAAGTGTAGAGTGTGATTACCGCGAATGGTGTACTGTTCGTGTGCTGACCAATATAACCACTCATACACATGTGTCTACAAGGCACCAATGCAGACTGCTGGAATCTTAGTTTACTCAATTTATTCAGACGTACACACTGGGACATACGAGTACATCATGGTTCGTTGACATATCAATTTGTAGGTATACATAGCAGATCTGAAGTCATGACACATTCAGAAATAATGGGCAGTACATCAAAAGTTCAATGTCATGATACATTATGGCCGCATCCCCCTATCTGACTAAACGCGTCAGTGAAGGCGGATCGATAAATAACTAAAGTTACTTGACGTCCATAGTTTGTAGTATATCTTATGAAACCACGAAAGGGGGTTTCTAGCAGGATTGAGATCTCTCTGTCACTGTCCGATAATAAGATAGATAATCTGTTCTCTTGGCAGTGATCAAAACATATGATGACTGAAATCCAACATGGCTGCCTCCCTGAGTTGTCGTTCACTCATTCATAGGAAGGAGAATATAAGCCAGAGTTAATTTATAATGGGTATATAAATGATTTCATAAATGTTTCCATACAGCTCTACGGTGATCAGGTTGATTCACGTAGCCATAACCGCTGCAGGAAAATCTGTCATCTTCGTCGATACAAAACACGACACTAGCATAGCGAAGCACAAAAGTCAAGCTAGGCCTAACCGACGAGAGATCATCAAAAATAGGAGCTGGGTTTACCTGGAGTCCGAATCATCTATATACTGACATAAGGAGAGTCTCTAACACAAACTATCGTAGAGACACCATCTCCTTCAGAAGAAAAACCACTTCGTAAGACATTTTTTCCTGACGAAAGGACCAGCTCTAGAAAAACGTACCTCGCCATTTGTCAGCGGTACATCGGAACTCATCACGACTTGTCAACACAACTCATACTTCCGCTAGACCGGAATACAAGAATCTAGTCCCTCCTACCCATCCAAAATATACAATATAGGACTGATTCTACTTGTACTAATAATATGTAATACATATGAATTCAGGCCATAAACACAATAAGCAAATTAATATATTTTCTGGCCCTAAAAAATAAGTACAAACGCAAGCGCAATATCCTTGCGCCGGATCAATATCCAGAACGATTACTCCTATAATCAAAAGTGTGAATCAAACATGGATTATCTCGCTTTTACCATAAACAGCATTTTCATACACAAATGAATGAATGTCTATATTTTTCCCATAGTAAATAGCCATATCGATTTTTGTGGTCTATTGAGAAGTCCTCAAAATATTCGTCCACCTCTTTATTTGCTCTTGTATATTGCTGAGCAGTTTTCCATTCTTGTCTTTTATGAGGCAACTTGTTTGCTTGTATTTCCCTGTTAGCTTCTTTGTGCTGCTATACAGTTCTCTCATATTTCCTTTGGCTGCAGCATCTTCTGCCTCTCTTGCCAACTCCTCAATATACTTCCTCTTGTCTCTTTTGATACTTCATTTTACTTCTTTGTTTGCTTCTGTGTACACTTCTTGAGCCTTGGCTTTGGAACTTCTGGTTTTGTTTGTGTTTAAATCTGCTTTCTTGTTTTTTCTGTCTTTTATCTTATTGATGGTTTCTGTTGTTATCCATGCTTTTTGTTGTCATTCCCTTTTCCCCAGTATTTCTTCACATGTCTCATTCCATACAGTTTTGATTTGCTGCCAATAGTCTTCTGTATTCTCTACATCTTCCAGCTGTTGGAGCACTTGGAATTTGTTGGATATATATTTTGCAAATTTGTATCTTGTTTCTTGATTTCTTAGATGTCCTACATTAAATTGTTGTCTATAATTTTGCATTGTTGCATATCTCTTGAGTTTCATTTTTACTTTGGCTATCAGAAGGTGGTGATCTGATGCCACATCTGCTCATCTATATACCTTTACATCCCACAATGATGATCTAAACTTCTTGTTTATGCATATATGATCAATCTGATTTTCTGTTCTATGGTCTGGTGGTATCCATGTTGCCAGTTGATTTGAAGCACAGAAGTTTGAGAATAGTTCCCCATTTTCATTCATTATTCCTAGCCCATGTTTTCCCATGACTTCTTCAAAGCCGGTGTTGACTGAACCTATCTTTGCATTCATGTCACCCATCAAAATTGTGATGTCTCTTCTTTTCACTTTTTCCATAATTTCCTGTAGTCTAGTATAAAATGCTTCCTTCAAAGACTCTTCTTTGTCATTAGTTGATGCATAACATTGGATGACATTTACATTTATTTTCTTTTTAGCTGTTTTAAAAGTAGCTGTTATTATTCTGGGTCCAACAGCTTCCCATTCAGTGAGTGCTTTCTGTGCTTCTTTAGATAACATAAGAGCTACCCCTTCACTGTGGTGTGAACTTTCGTCTTCATGTCCTGAGGACATCACCAATTCACCTGTGATGAGTTTCTTCTTGTCTACCCCTTTCCACTTTGTTTCACACATTCCCAGAACCTCGATTTTATATTCCCTCATTTCTGCTGCTACTTGTGCCACTTTCCCTTGTTCGTTTAATGTCCGAACATTCCAGGTGCCAGATCTGGAAGTTCTCCTAGAAGAAAGAAGGTTAGTCAGTAACACAGACTCCTTTCAGCTTTCTCTGTGTTGCTTCATACGCCTCCCTGCGAGAGGATCTTCCCCTGTCTTGGATGGCTGTGTTTTATTTTCCTTATTTGACTTGTCCATGTTTGTTGAAGTTTTTTGTGGTTTAAATTTTTTACAGGATGAGGTAACCAGCCCATGCCCAACACTCCTTAGTCGCTTTCTATGACATGCATGGCAGGGAACAGTGTTACTATTCTTTGCTCCCCTTTTGGGCCCTGGTAACACACGGGTGTGAGCGCATTTTACTTTGTATAAATGATTTTTATTTGAGATGATACAGCACTACCATTGAATGGTGCAGTGTCTCTTTGTGATGTTAGCTATCGCTTGTTACTAGACGATTAACATTCGTGGCCTTTCTCAAGTAAACATCGTCCAGAAAGGACGTATTTTTGTACTGTTCCCCATTGCGGGATATATTATAGTTTGCAAATGCATTCTTCATGTGGCTTTTATAATGAGCTATTACGCCATTACGTTATTGATCAGCCATGATGGGCTGTTGCTAAAAAATGCAAGTCTAGCCACAACTTTTATTATGAAATTTTAAGAGGCCATATATCTTCGTCTTTACTGCAGTGCTCCAACTAGCTTGTGTCTCGACTAGTTGATAGTTGAATCGGTCAAAGACTTGTTATGTCTGCTGAACGTATTTTTATATGCCATGCAAACCAGAGATTCCTTGTGATGCCATTATTGATTATACTTATCATGAAGATGATTACGTCTAATAAATTGTCGTCTAATTGTTTACAAGCCTCGCCTACAGTTTTGACCAGTTTCAATGTTCTTGTACCAGTCATGGTGTCTTCATGTGCAAATATAATATCTTGAGAACACGAACATTCACTACAACAATCAACACATGCACCATCAACCGAGCCAGTAAAAATAATCAACACCATGATCTCAAGATTCATTCGTAACATTAGCATTAGTTAGAATATTTTGTATCTTATGTGAACAAGTTTACTGTAATTAGCCATGCCAATGCTAACAAGGTTAAAAACAGTCAGTATTCAACGAAAGTCATGGGCAGGTGTGATCAAAATTACAGATCACAATTCAGAAACTATTTACACAGAAAACCAAAAGATTCAAGAAAATGAAGACGCACTCCATTGTCAGCAACAAAGAAAAGCATTAAAAAAGAGGAAGAAGTCAACGTCTAAAGCCAGATGACACCTGTGAAAGTTGATACAAATATAAAGGAAGTCAAGAGTCTTGATAAAGAAAACCAAGAAAACATGCAGCATATTAATCAGGTAAGACAAGAAATCACTCATCTTATTGATATGGACGAGAGTAAGGATAATCCAAACATGGTGAGGAAGTAGTCAGAATTAAAGCAATACCTGATAGTAAAATCATAAATATGCTAGAAAAGTTATTGACCACTGATCAGTTGTACAAATAAAGAGAGCACAATAATTACAGTCAGCAATACTGAAAAGGTAATAGCTCTGCTAAAAGACCTTGAAAAACAACCTGTTTCTGTAGATTTGGCACATAATGTTAAGGTCAAGCTAGAAATAGTCAAAGAAACAAGAACATGTGTCATCAAAGGTATAGACATGCCACTGACTGAAGAAGTGTTTCTAAATAGGCTGAGAGCAGGCAATACTTACTTACTTAGTCTTTCCCCTTCTACCGTGAGGTGTAGAGATGCAGGCAATACTCAATACAGAATTAATAAAATTGAACAAATATCAAGATAATTGATAATTTCAACTGTAGTTATTACACTGGAAGGACAGTAAATCCCTGCGCACTTGTACAGTGGCAGTAAGAAAATTCCTATAGAAATTTACATTCCCCCAGTAATCCAGTGTTCCAAAATGCAGATATTGTGCAGGAGACCACAGCTATGACAAATGCAAACTAGCGAAGAAAGATAATGATTATAAAACAACAAATAAAAACATGAAATGTGCAAATTGTCTAGGAAACCATAGTTCACGTTTCCTGGGATGTCCCCTATATTAGCAGACCAAACTTGCACTGATAAAATCCATCAAAACCAATATAGCATTTAAAGTACTCATCCAACATGGAAGCACAGAATATTAGACTCATACAGTGAATCGCAAAAAACAAATTTTATTAGAAACAAAAAATTATAAATTAATATTTCGTAATAGCAACACCATTTTTCTATCCCTGAGAAAGGATATCTAGTGAATATAGGGAAAAACAAAAAATTTAAAAGTAATACATATTAGTATCTAGTGAATTAGGGAAAATAAAAATCATTAGCTCTACTGTTCAAGTGGTAATATAAATTATAGAGATCTTGCAGAAGTAAAGAAGAGATTAAGCAATAAATCTATTGTAGTGGGAGATTTCAGTGCTCATAACCCAGCTTGGGGAGGTAATTTGATAGACAAATTAGGAAAAATACTGTTATACTTCATCAAAAACAGTGAATTAATCATACTAAATGATGGTTCAATAACTAGAATTAATCTTTGTGTAAATCAACAAGACTCAGCAATTGATATAATTATAGTAACACCAAATCTTACCAATACAAAATGGGAAATTAGTGAGGATAAAAACTCGGATCATCTGCCCTTTAAAATGATATTAAATGACACTTACAAGCCAAACAAGATGACTGAGAAACCAATATTTCACTATAATAATACAAATTGGATAGCTTTCCAAAATGAATTGGAAGAATTATCAATTAATAATATAGAAAATGAAAATGGTGATGTATTTGCAGATAATCTCACAAGAGAAATATTTAAAATAGCTGTTGAACATATACCAAACTCTAATATGCCACAGCACCTAAGATATTACAATGGAGGCCAAGAAAAAACAGATAGACTGAGTAAGTATAACCAGCAGGTGGGTCTGAATATCAATCTAAAGAAGACAGGTCATGAAACTCAATGTGGGCAATTCTGAGCGCATAACAATAAGGAACCAGAAGCTGAAACAGACAGACACATTTACATATCCAGGATGCATAGTGACACCAGACGGCGGATTAAGCAAAGACATAAACAACAGAATGAATAAAGCAAGATCAGCCTTTTCTAGTCTAAACAACATCTGGAAATTCTCTCAGTACAGCATAAACAGCAAATTAAGATTACATGAGAGCTGTGTACTTTCTGTGCTTCTCTATGGTTGGAATGTTGGAGAGTAACAGAGAAGGAAATGTCGAAACTCCTCTTTCCACACAGTCTGATTAATGAAAATTCTCAGCAAACCATCACCAACCAAGAACTGCTTACTCGGAGCAAACAAGAGGACATGCACACCATCATAGCTGGCAGATGTTGGAGTTGGGTTGGCCACATCCTCAGAAGAGACCCTGATGCCATCACAAGAACAGCTATGCTATGGATCCCTGAAGGAAAGCAAAAGAGAGGGCGACCAAAAACAACTTGGCGGAGAACTGTGGAAGCCGAGATGGAGGGAATGAACCAGAGTTGGGGCACTGTACGAAGGATGGCTGCCGACCGAGCAAAGTGGAATCAATTTGTTGCTGCCCTACAAGACGCCACCAGGCGTGATGGCCACTGACTGCTTTGACGGTTGGCAACTATGGATCAAAGAAGAAGATGCCTCTATATAACAAGAACTAAAATTAATATATAAGGATCAATGATATGTGAGGATAGGTGGTAGTCTGATGGGGTGCTCCAATGGATGATGGCAGATGATTGGTGGATTGGGTGTAATCCCGGACACCCGCTGGCTTTCTCACCCATTTCCACTTTGTTTAGAACAGGGCAGTTATGATAGACTTTACTTTTTTGTTTTGTTATTTATTTTAATTGTTTTTTGGGGGGAAAAGGGGGGTGCACGCACACTTACATTTACATAATTTTACAGTTTTGATTTACTGTATTTGGACTGAGGGGGGGGGGGGGGGGGGGGAAGAAACTATAGTTAGATATTGGAAATCAGATTTTATTGTCTTGAATTTACTACGCTATATATCCTAATTATAACCCATCAAGGGTTGAACGGTGTACTTTGTCTTTTTAAAAAAAAAATCTGAATTAAACTGCTTTAATAAATGAGAGGACTGTGGTAAGACGGCAATTCAACAAAAATATAGGTCATTCATCTATATTAGGACAAAACTTGCATGTGTTATGACCACAAAGTCTTCGCCATGAACAAATGAAAGCAGAAGAGAAAGAGTAAGAATTAAGTTAAAAACGTGGAACTGATTCTACGCGAAAATGGAAATATCAGTCCAAGTGATTCCAGTTTACACACCATTACACTGCTACATCCCTGCACTGTTTCTTGCCAAATAACGTAAAGACTTAGAGCACTGATGGTGGTGTCCAACATATGACACAATTCTTGAACATTTATGAAATACATTGGTGTAAAAAATCTATATGTTCTTGTCAAGTAATTTTACAACAGAGTACTTTTTAAAATCTGTGCCACATACCTAAATTGGCTTGTTTTTTGTGTGTTTTGTTTTAATGTGACCTTTTTTGTAGAGAAAAAAGTTCCTGTTATTGCAATAAATAGAATGTCCACACACACACACACGCACGCACGCATGCACACACACACACACACAGAGAGAGAGAGAGAGAGAGACGCAACATTTTTGGTGTTACTTTTATAAAAGATATTCGCTGATTGGACATCAGTCAACCTATTGATTGTGTCCACCTGGTCATTAACTTCTTGTGGTTACCTGAATTGTAATCACCTCATCATTTGTGAGGTCATGAAAGAGGTCAAGGTCAAAACAACATTTTTGACAATAACTCGTGACAGGTTCATGAGAATCCCGTGAAACTTACTGAACACGAAACTCTCTGACCATATTATTGAATGCTTATAAAAGATTGACGCTCCTCGAATAAATTCAGTTGAAAATTCAATGCGCAAGTATGGCTCATCTCACTACAGAACAACGACTCATCATCATTGGACGTTTACAGACTGGACAGTCACAAAGTGTAGTGGCCAGACAATTTAATGTGGTTAGAAGCACCATTAGTCGCCTTTGAAGGTGATTTCAAGAAACTAGCTCAGTGGCAGACGGGCCGCGCAGTGGAAGACCCAGAGTCACAACTCCTGCCGAGGACCGCTTCATATGGCTGCGTCACCTCAGGAATCGACTTGCATCTGCGTCCTCCACAGTCCAGTCAATGTCAGCAGCTCGTCGAATTTCAGATCAAATGGTCAGGAACCGGCTGCACGACTCTGGTCTTTGGGCTAGAAGACCCTACAGAAGTCCTGTTCTTATGGACCGGAATCGCCAGAACCGACTGCAGTGGGCGAACCAGCATCGTCAATGGACCGTTGGGAATGACTGGAGACGGGTTTGGTTTAGTGATGAATCATTTTTTGTGCTCCAGCGACACGATAGACGGAGAAGAGTTTACCGCAGAGTCCATGAGCGCTACGCCCAGAACAGCGTTGATGAGGCTCCTCCACATGGTGGTGGAGGTGTACTGATATGGGGGGGCGATTAACTTCATGGGAAGAAGTGATCTGGTGCAAATTGAAGGACGCCTGAATGCCCAATGATACGTCGCTGAAATTCTTCATCCTCACTTCCTTCCACTTCTGGCTGCCCGAGGGTCGATTTTTCAGCAGGATAACGCTCGACCTCATGTGGCACAACTCACCACCCAGTTCCTCGCTGACAACAGCGAAGACCATTCTGTGGCCAGCCATGTCATCAGACATGAACCCCATAGAACACTTATGGGATGAACTCGACAGACGACTCCGCCAGCGAGACGTGGCTCCAGCCAATCTCTGACAGTTGTCTCTTGCACTGCGGGAAGAGTGGGCAGCCATCCCACAACAACAGATCCAACAGCTAATCGGATCCATGTCAAGGAGATGTCGTTCTCTGATAGAGACCAGAGGAGGCCATACACCTTACTGAAACGGAGGCCTCAGTCGCAAAGAATAAAAGTCCAAACCAAATTTAATGAACATCATTTCATTGCTAAAGTCTGAAAGTTTCTTCGTGCCAAGATTGAAACATTAATTCCGTAAAATAAAATTTTGGTACAAGTTTGAAATTTGGTGTCCATTACCACTGCAATAATATTGCGTTTCTTTTTTTGAACAGTATATATATATATATATGTGATAGGGTGGGCGAGATGATGATGATGCTGTTGTGATATGTGATCACTTTCTTGCACACTCGCAACCGACCCGATCAACAAAATAAAACTCTGATTCTAAGGCAGGGGCTGTATTTATTCATACAACCATGTCAGTGACCCTAACCCACAAAGCAAACTAATGAACAAACAAGATTAAACCAGTAAACAAACAAGCAAAACACCCAGCCAGTGCTCAATTGCTAATCTGAAACGCAAACAAAGCACCGACTAGTTAAAATCATAATAGTTAAATAAAGAGAAACACCATGCTCTCACCTGTCAAACTGTCCTTCTTCCATGCTACCTGAAACATTCAACTATCATGCACACACACTCAGCCCATGCATGTCATTTAATCAGACTAGTATGGTGTTGTGCATGAGGCTGGCAATCTCACCATGTAACACAGATTGCTACCGAAACCACTACTGCAAAAGCATCTGAATGCTTTGTGCGGTCTCCATGTGGAGGCCAGCCACACTGGTGGCCATATGCTCCATAAGGAGCGAGAAGAGACATAATTTGTTCCCAAGTGGACCCAAGTGCTCTCATAAATTATCCGACACATAAGAATAACTAAATAATAATTAAATATGCATAAAATAATATTAAATGATATGTACAACGAATACTCTAATTAGCACAAACCACCACCTCGCAACTGATCCATCTCAATATCCGTCCCTGCACTCTGAAGCATGTTGTATATGCCGACTGATGAGATTGGGAACTCATCATATAAAACACATTGTTACAGAAACAAACCACTGCCATAGCATATAAATGCTTCGTGCAGGCTTCTGTTGGATTTAGCCGAACTGGTGTCGCCCTGCTCCGCAAGGAGCAAACAGGAACGTTTATGTCTCAAATGTGCTCCACTTACCAAAAGTAGGGGTATCATATTTACAAGGCATATTAATGACTAGAACTAAATACATCACTAGGCCTATAACACGTGGCTGCCATCTTGTGAGGACAGCATACAGCCACGCTAACAACCCAGCTAAGCTGCGTGGTTGTACATTCTATAGTAACCTTACATTATAATACTAAATATTATAGAAATAATGGCTTAGCAAAGCTATTTAAAGCAGTACAGATAACCAATAGAGATTTTACACTGTATAAAGGACTGTCAAACTAAGAAAGCTAACACCAATTAGCTATAGCCGATCTTACTAATACTTACACCACATTATCATTCTAACATTACTGAAGAAGCACAGGACTTTATTCTAGTAAGCTGTAACATATTAATAAATTGCAGCACTCACCACACTAAAATAAACTATTTCGGCATCAGCACCATAGTTAATAAATATAACAATCTAAATTGTGCCACAATTAAATATTCAAACCAACGTTTGATCATAAGATCATTAAAGGTTTCCTTAACCCCAAACAATATGGAAATACTTAACCATTAATTTCATTTACACAAATGTAATAACCGAATATGTCAGTTCTAGTACCGGCCACGTGTTATATTTCCTGAACATGGACCATCTGCTCCAGCCACGCCATGTCTGAATAAATTTAGATCTGAAACTAACCGCACGCGAAATATAAATAACATTGAATTAAGTATATAATTATTTAAAATACTACGACACAAAGATGGCAGCAGTCTTTGAGATTAAGTTTTTTGGAAAACGCCACCACACTTTCTTCATCTTCAGCCAACAATAAACGACGCAGGACTTCCTTCTTGTACATCTTGATCCATTGGTTGAATCAGTGCTGTTACATTAGGAGGCAGAAAAATTACTTTAAAATTTGCATCAACTGCTTTCAATGTATCCATCCCTGGTTGAGATGGTGCATTGTCCAGTAGAAGAATTACTTTTCCAGTTTTCTTTTCTTGTTCTCTCAACCTCTTCACATTTTGGATGAACTGATTTGTATACCAATCAAGAAATATTTCACTATTCATCCAAGCACTCTTCTGTGCTTTGTAGCACAATGGGAGACATGTCACATTCTTTAAACAATGTGGTTTTTTTGGCTTTGCCGATCATTAGCACCGGTAAACAATGACTTCCACTGGCATTCACGGCTATCAGAATTGTTACTCTCTCTTTGCACTTTTTAAACCCAGGGGCAGCTGCTTCGCGCTGAGATGCAAGTGATTTTTGAGGCAATGATTTCCAGTATAAGCCAGTCTCATCGGCATTATACACATCATCGAGTGAATAACCTTCTTCTTCCAAAAAAGCCAAGAATGTTTCTTTAAAATTTTCAGCTGCAGTTGCATCGCTAGATAAAGATTCCCCTTGAATCTCCAATTCTTGTATGCAATGACGAGATTTAAAGTTTCTTAACCATCCCTGGCTAGCCTTAAAGTCAGGAGGACCATCAAGTTGATTGTTGAACTGAAGTGCCTTTTCACACAATAGAGAGCCAGAGATAGGTTCCCCTTTGTTTCTTCTTTACACAAACCATATATACAAAGCCTCTTCCAATTTCAAATCTTTCACATTTCTCATGCTTTTACGTTTCTTCGACCCATTTTCACTATCCAATTTCGATGCAAAACTCATAATTTTATCCTTGTTACTTTTGATGTCAGAGATGGTAGCTTTCCCAACATTGAAAATCCTCGCAAGTGAAGACACAGTTTCACCTTTTCCTAGTCTCTTGATAATTTCTGTTTTCGTTTCAATTGACAAAACATTGCGGTTCCTTTTATATGCTTTAGGCCTACTGGAAGATGCCATATCGCACAGAGAAATACTTGTACACCAAAATTATTCTGCTGTAGTAGCAGACACAATTATTTTAAGTTGAACTGTCTGTTTAGCCAGTGTTCTGCCTAGAACGCACACGTACACTGGATTGGTAAACCAGACATTAACTGACTTTATGATCTAACTGACTTCCTGTACGTAAGCGACCGACCATTAGCCCATCCCATCCTTTACAAATTGTTCGCACACATTTGAAGCTTGCCACATCAAAAGATTCAGAAATGTAGTCTAACGTGACTGGTGGCACCTGATTTTTTTTTTTTTCTGGAAAAAGTGTTCGGATAATTGGATGTTCGGATAATTGGGGTTTGGATAAAGGAGTTCTACTGTATATATACCCACAGTGTGCGTTTTATTGTTCAGTCATTGAAATACATTAGTGCTCATTTACTATAAACCCCTGTTTCCCTGCCAAAAGATTTTTTTTTTAATGTCAAGGCGCCCGTAACCTTACCCTCTAAATATCAACCTGTTTATTTCATACAACCTGCATGAACAAGCGGTGTTCCTGTTGTATTTTTTTCCCACCTATGGTAGAAATAAAAAGTGAAGTAATGGAAAATTCTGAGACACCATTACATGTAAAATTAGTGACTGTATTTAATTTTTTGCTTTTTTTTTAAATGATCTTTATAGGACAGGAAAGAACCATTCAGCTTCCACAGTAATCACACCTTGTTAATGTCAGGCATGGACCAGAGTACAGAACTTTGGGACATAAAGCAAGAACTAGATGATGAGGTAAATAAACATTTAAGTGACCTAGATCAGTTCTTCTACTCGATGTAGTTCTATTTTCCTTGTTCCAGAAACTTTACTCTGTTTCATTATTTTTAATGTGTTACAAGGGGATTGACATAAGTCTTGGGCCTGACCATGAAGGAGTCACGGGAGGAAGATGAAACTTGGCACATTTAAAGTTCATCATATTTGTACTAAATGTGTGAAGTACGCATTTGTTTATTCAGTGGGTTTTCCCGCTACGGTGCACAGCGCAATGTACCCTATTGACCGGATCCGCTGCTCCAAAGATTTGACAAAACAATGGAAAAGAAGGAGGCCAGAGATGTGATAAAATTTCTGATGTTTCAGGGAAAAACACCTACAGAAATACACAGGGAGATGGAACCAGTGTTTCGTGATTCTTGTCCTTCATATACTTCGGTAAAATACTGGTGTCAACAGTTTAAGTGCGGCCGCTCAAATGTTGCTGATCTGCCAAGATCTGGTAGACCAGCCTCAGAGTGCAACGATGAAAATGCAACAAGAGTGAAGAAAATCATTGACCAGGATCGAAAAATGGCAATTGTGGAGATAACTAGTGGAGTAAAACTAAATGAAAGAACAGTTTATAGAATTTTACACAACAGACTGAACATGAGAAAAGTGTGTGCACGCTGGGTTCCGCGACTGTTGACACGTGAACAGAAGCAAACGAGGGTAAATTGCTGTCAACAGTTGCTCAAAAAGTGTCAGTCAAAAAATTGTTTGGAGACCATGGTGACAGTAGATGAGACTTGGGTACACCATTATGACCCCGAATCCAAAATTGCCAGCATGCAATGGAAAACCTCGGGCTCCCCAACACCTGTCAAGCCGAGGGCGCAGAAATCTGCAGGAAAAGGGATGCTGACTGTTTTTTGGGACGGCAAAGGTGTCCTTTTGAAAGATTATCTGCCTCGTGGCAACACAGTTAATGGACAGTACTATGCAGATCTTCTCACAAAACTAAGAAAGGTTGTGACCAGGAAACGAGGGATAACGCGCACTAAAAATCTTCCTTTGCTTCAAGACAACGCGCCCTCTCACAAAGCACGGCTTGTGCAGCTAGCAGCCAACGATTTGAATATTGAAATTCTTCCACACCCACCATATTCTCCAGATTTGGCTCCATCAGACTTTTTTCTATTCCCAAATCTTAAAAAACAGCTGAAAGGAAATCATTTTAACAGCGACGAAGAGGTTATACTGGCATGTGATGACTGGTTTAGTTTGAAAAATAGGGTGTTCTACTCCCAAGGTCTTTTCAAGGTCAAGCAGAGATGGCAGAAGTGTGTCAATTCAGACAGTGGCTATATTGAAAAGGAATAAACACTATACAAAATTTCAGCTCTCTGTGACATGTCCTTCATGGTCAGGCCTAAGACTTATGTCAATCCCCTTGTATTTAATCGTGTGAAGTAACAAGAAAGGACATGGTCCACAACCAAATGATACATCATGGCCTCGAAACCCAGCCGCTGCAGACCGGAGTGGAACAGTCCCAGTTGCAACGGTTTGGCCATGTCTGCAGAATGGGAGAAGATTGACTTCCATGGCAAATGTGGGAAACAGAGCCAGGGATCCAGACCTCCAGTATAACCCATTGTTAGTTGGGAGGACAACACTAGACAATTTCTGTAGGACCGAGGACTGGATTGGAACCAGGCCAGAAGTGAGACAGCTGATAGGATAGCATGCCATTTTCTCTGGCAAACCTCTGCACCCCAGGGTAGAAGAGTGACTAAGTAAGTAAGTTTTTAATCATAAAATATGGCTTTATCGTTGTATATCATCATCATCATGTTCCTTTGTTCTCCTTACGGAGCATGGATACACCACTGTATCTAATCTTACAGGAAGCCTGCATGCATGGTAGCATATCTGAAGTCATCCTTATGTGACCACCAGCTATGCACAGTGCTATAGTATGTACATTTGGATGTGAAACTCTGTCTGTGAGGCTAATTACACCCTCATTGATGCTTTCACACACATCCACACACTTTCAGGGATTCCTCCTGTGGTGAAACATTTTGAGAACCCAGCATTGCACACTAAGCTTGGAGGAATCACTTGAGCCGCAGACATAACTCTGGCTTTTACCTGGTTGCCTGCATGCAGGAGGATCTCACTGTGGACCCCACAATAGGCAAGGGGAGCTGAGAAATGGCTTTGTGTAGGACGTGACGATTCTTTAGGAGAGCCCATAACCAGGGCACAGTATTTTAGCTCTGCATATTTAGAGGAACCCCCCTTGGATGGTGGGGAATGCACAGTATGCTACATGCTTCTTCCTCCTCGTTTGGGACTAGATGTATTGATCCTTTAAATGCAAGCCAAGCTAGAGAAACTGGAGCTCAGGACTTCAACTCAGTATGCTTCTGATTGGCAGAAAAGCTACAGGAAAAGCCTAGATCTACAGTGTAGATAATACCAAGGAGTCGTCAGCTTGAACCGTGATAGGATAGTGGTTAGTGCACTGGCTTCCTAGCTCAGTGGTCCATGGTTTGATCCCCAGTTGAGGTGGGATTTTTTAGACCGCAAATGGCTCCGGGGTCGACCTAGCCTCATAAAATGGGTACCAGAGCAACTCTGGGAAGGTTAAGCTTGCCGGCATGATGCTGATGGTTGAGAAAATATGGGCCTAACATCATATACCCAATATGCCTCATTGGGCGTGTAAATGGGATCTTTTACCTTCAACTTAGTACTGGTTAGAGAGGCCCCCCCCCCCCTTCCCCGGATGGTGAGGTAATGCACAGTATGCCACACACATCTTCCTCTTAGCTTGGGACCAGATGTGATAATCCTTTAAATGCAAGCCAAGCTGGAGAAACTGGAGCTCAGGACTTCTTCATTATGTTTCGGAAAGGTAGGAAAGCCACAGGAAAAGCCTAGATCTACAGTGTAGATAATACCAAGGAGTCTTCAACATGATTAATGGTTGCAAAAGAGCGAGAAGCTCAGGAGCCCTAGTTAAAACAACAACAACAACAGGAAGCCTACACCATGCATTCATATGCTCTTACAACAGTGGTGTCTGTGTCAATGATAAGGTTGCCAGCCCTATAATAATGTATATGCTTGAACTGTTCTCCACAGGGAGCTAAAAGGTAATGAATGAAAAAAAAAGCCTGTAAAAAATGCCCCTACAAGGCCTAAAATTGACCCCTATAAAATAAAAGGGGAAGGCAAGTACTCAGTTAAATGGTGAAAAGCTTAGAGAGGGAGTAAATAAGAATGAGAAAGACGTGGAATAAATCCATCAAGTTCACTCAGTGAATGTGCTAGTGCATCCATCAAGTTGGGAGCCGCGCTAGCGTAGTGGTTACAACACCGCTCTGGCGACCGGGTGATACAGGATCAAACCCGGGCGACGGCATTTGAGGATTTTTCGTCGACCGGGATTTGGACTGGATTAACTCGAGACCTGGCGAGGACATTTGAAGGAGTGTCATCGACCAGGGACTGGCGGCTCCTGAGCCGACCCAGCTGCAATGGGTACCTCCGAAATCGGAGAGTATTTGCCTGAATGGCGAGGGACACTTGTCTCTGTACAAGAAATAAAGGGATACTCACGTAAAATCAATGTCAGGTTAGACATAAATAATAACCTGAGATTTCGCCTCGAGTATTAGCGGGCGTACGAAAAAAAAAAAAAAAAAAAAAAATCCATCAAGTTCACTCAGTGAATGTGCTAGTGCATCCATCAAGTTCACTCAGTGAATGTGCTAGTGCATCCATCAAGTTCACTCAGTGAATGTGCTAGTGCATCCATCATCAATACTTCTCCTTTTACAGTTGGCCACCCTTGCAGAAAGCCTGTAGCTTTGGCCATTCCTATTCTCTTCTTGGTGTCTGTTTTGCATCTGCCATCTTCTGTTATTATTTGACCAAGATATGAGAAACTCTTAGCTTGTTCCAGGATTTTCCTATTTATTCTTATCTTTAATGTATGCAGAGTACATTTCTTCAACTGTTTTATAAAACAAACTATGTACTTTTGTCACAAATTATTTCAGGCTGATTATGGTCAGAGCTGTACTAAAAGCCATGTACAGGACATTAACTACTTGTCAATGTCAGCAGAGGTGAGGATAGAACAGTCAGACTCATGTGGAGATAGATCAGGTAAGTACAAGAAGATTATTTATTTACATTTTAAATGTTGAAACTGTAAAACATTAAAGTGGCACCTAGTTCGCAGGGAGGATTATAGATTCACTCCCATAGTGAGGCGGCATTGTCATTCAGAAAGTCCTGGGTTCAAGTCTCCGGTAAGCCTATTACTTCTGTTGTTTTTCTGTTGTCTGATTTTCTTATTTGTTTCTCCGAGTGCCTGAAACATAACTTTATGTGTTTTAAAATAATAACCTGCTGTTGACTAGTTTGTTGTAATATAATTAAGTGCAATTTGCAAAGGTGTGTATAAAATGTCATTCTTTAAACCATTTTTCATATTTCAGATATACATTCATTTCCCCTGTTCAATCCCCTCCTTCCAGTTGATGACTTAGATGGGCACATGACAAGGCTAGATGGTAATAAATCTGTAAGACTGAGAATGACTGTGATGTGACTTCACAAAATGAAGCCAACTGTAAACATTCCCATAAAGTGTTTTCTGCCACTCACAATAATAATAAGGGCAGTGACAGTGGTAGAGCATCTAAAACATATAACAGTTTAAATGCTAATTCAGGTAAGAATCAGGGAGACACGTTTTATAAATCTGCGATTCGCAGTAACACTTTTACTCAGAAATTGTACTTGCAAGAGAATAAAAGAGTTCATTCTCCAGAAAAACCTTACAAGTGTGATGTCTGTGGTGCAAAGTTTACTTACATAAATGGCCTAGAAGTGCACAGGAGATTCCATGTTGGAGAAAGTTTTTATAAATGCGATTTTTGTGGTCAAGAATTTCTTCATGATTGGTACCTACTAGAACACAAAAGAGTACATACTGAAGACAAACCTTACAAGTGTGATGTTTGTGGTGCAAAGTTTACTTACATAAATGGCCTAGAAGTGCACAGGAGATTCCATGCTGAAGAAAGTTATTATAAATGTGATTTTTGTGGTCAAGAATTTCTTAGCAATTGGGTTCTACAAGGACATAAAAGAGTGCATACAGGAGAAAAACCTTACAAGGGCGTTGTGCGTGGTAAAGGGTTTTCTAACAATTCTAGCTTGCTTGCACATAAAAAAATACATTCAAGAGAGAAGTCTCACAAATGTGAAATCTGTGGTCATATGTTTACTCGCAAAGCTGACTTACAGGAACATGTAAGAATTCATACAGGAGAAAAACCATACAAATGTGATGTGTGTGGTAGAGAATTTGCTCGCAGAAGTACCTTACGAGTACATAAACAAGTACACCCTGGAGAAAGACCATACAGTTGTGATGTCTGTGGTGTAACATTTGCTTTCAGAAATAATCTTAAAGTACACAGAAATATCCATAGCCTAGAAAAATCATACCTGTGTGATATCTGTGGTAAAGGGTTGTCTAGCACTTCTAGCTTACTTGCACATAAGAAAATACATACAGGAGAGAGGTCTCACAAATGTGTTATCTGTGGTCATATGTTTACTCGCAAAAGCGACCTACAAGAGCATGTAAGAGTTCATACAGGAGAAAAACCATACAAGTGTGATCTTTGTGGTAGAGAATTTGCTAGAAGAAGTACCTTACGGGTACACAGACGAGTACATACTGGAGAAAAACCATATCAATGTGATGTCTGTAGTGTAGCATTTGCTTCTAGAACTAATCTACAAGAGCATAGGAATATCCATAGTATAGATAAACCATATAAGTGTGATGCTTGTGGTTTAGAATTCACTTATAAACGTAGCCTACGAAAACACAAAATAGTGCACACAGGAAGGAAACCGTATAAATGTGGTGTTTGTGGTAAAGGGTTTTCTTACTGTACTAGCCTGCGTTCGCATGAAAGAGTACATACAGAAGATAAGCCCATTGTGTGTGAGTTTTGTAGCCAAGTATTTACTTCAAAATTGTCCCTTCGTATTCACAAAAGAATGCATACAGGAGAGAAACCTTGTAAATGTGATATTTGTGGTAGAAGGTTTGCTAATATCGTTAGCTTGCAAAAGCACACTAGCATCTGTACAAGCGAGAAGTCTTACTCTTGTAATGTTTGTGGTTTAAAGTTTGCTGAGAGCAGTAACCTACAGAGGCACAAAAGAAAACGTGTTGGAGAGAATGCATACAAGTGTAGTGAGTGTGACACAGAGTTTACAGACATTTGTAATTTTAAACAGCACAAAAGAATTCACAAAAGACAGAAGCTTAATAAGTATGAAACTTGTGGTGCAAGGTTTGCTCACAGTTATCAGCTACAACGGCACCAAATAATGCATACAAAAGAGAGAGCTTACATTTGTGATGTTTGTGGTGTAAGGTTTGCAAAGAGTAATACCCTCCACAGACACAAAAGAATACACACAGGAGAGAAACCTTACAAGTGTAATATTTGTTTAATGAGGTTCACTTTCAAAGGTAACTTTCTTCTTCTTCTTCTTCTTCTGTCCCTGCCGGTCGAGAGTGTGATAGTCGTCTTTGGGTTGGTTCTGTTCTCTTCTGATAGTCTGGATAGCTCTCTTTTTCTCAAAGTATGTGACTTCATTATCTTCTTGTTCACATTCTCCTCCCTTTTTTGCAAGTTTATCTGCCTTTTCATTTCCGGGTACACCACAATGAGATGGTACCCACTGAAGTATGGTTCTCTTTTTGGCAGCTACCTTGTTTAGTTCATTTCTCAGATGCGGGAGTTTACCACCCTTGAGAGCTTGCAGGACAGACAGTGCATCTGTGAGGATGACTACCTGGTGGCAGTCAGAGTTGGTGTTATAAATCATATTTGCAGCTTGCTCTAGAGCTTGAACCTCAGCTGTATAGTTGGAACAGAATTTACCAGTGGGAATGTGCCTAGTCTCATAGTGGTTGTCAGGATATGAGATAAAGATACCGGCACCTCCATTCCTAACAGCATTAGTTGCTGATCCATCTGTATAGGTATGTATCCATGATTGATCGGGATAGCTTTCTTGGATCATACTCAATGTAGCAGTTCGTTTTTGCAGATCATTATACTCACATCCACTTGTGAGACCACTGACTGTTGTATTAATTTGGAGGGCACTGCTGGCCTGCTCCCATGGTACAGGGTATAGGGTGGGCTTCAGTGGTGTTGTCTTCATGGATAGGTCTTCTTGATGCTGTCTTATAAGTCTTTTCCCCCGATGCACAAAGCTGCTACGCTTTAGGCGTCCCAATGCCAGATCATCTAGTCTTGCCTTCATTGGGTGCATTGGCATACTGTTGTACTTTTCCATCTGGATCATGGTTTTTGTGTCTCTTCTATGGGACAATGTCTGTAATCCAGCAACCTTCTGCATCTCTGTTATTGGTGTAGTTTTCATGACTCCTGTAATGAGCCTGAGAGCTAAGTGTGTGGTCTTATTACTCCATTATAAATCTTCTTTAGATTTCGTTCATTTGCTCCCCAGTTGGTACCTGCTAATTTTCTGAGTATGCCTAGTCGTCTTCGGGCCTTTCCTTCTGCATTTTCAATATGCTTATTCCATGTAAACCTTTGGTCAAATGTCACCCCAAGATAGGTGGGGTAGCTTTCTTCCTTGATCACGGTTGTCCCTAGGTGTATGTTAGCTGATTTGTCCTTGGGGGCGAGGGAGAACAGTGATGTTGAGGTTTTGTCTGTGTTTATTGTGATAAGCCATTTCTCTGCCCATGACACTAGCATGTCTGCTGCCCGCTGCATTCTATAATTTGCTGTGGTGACATTTTCATCAGCGCACCAGAGTACTAGGTCGTCTGCATATAAGGCAGCTTTAACTCCTGCAGGGAGATCTTTCACCAGGTCATTGATGTAAACAAGGAAGAGTGTTGGGGGAAATTACTCCTCCTTGAGGTACCCCCTGATGGAGCAACACTTTTCTGCTCTGCAGACCGTCAAGAGTGACTCTAGTTCTCCTGTTATGCAAGTATGACTGGATCCATTTCATCATGTTGCCTTGGATTCCACTTCTCCTAAGTTTTGCAATGAGGCCATCTTTCCACACCTTGTCAAAGGCCTGCTTGAAGTCGACCCAGATCGTTTAGGACCTTTTTCTTCTCCTGGAAGGCATTTCTATTGCTTTGTGTAAAGTATAAGTATTCCTGGTCTTCTATTAACTGTTTGCATTCTCTAATTCGATTTCTTTACATGTTTTTTGAATGCACCAGCGGCGTGGTAAGCCGACACAGATCCACTAACGGTTATATTAGGGCTACAGAAACGCCTGCTCGAGCGCGCGGCTCATGGAATCTGTGCTGGTGGCCATGGTGAAGTCATTGTGCGGGCCACCATCTTGGTTCCATGGTTGCTGTTTTGCTGCTTGAGATGTTTGAACCTACTTAATTTCCTAGTTTATAGGTGGCGTGTTTCCAATGTAGGGGCCCATAGCTGAGACCATGCAGGATCTGATCGCTTCGTGTCTGTGACAAGCTGTCTGATGACCGTGGAGTCACTGTAGTAGAAATAGGGTTTGTAAATTTGGGGATTTCATTAAGACTGGGGGATCTGGGTTTTTTTGTTATCCTATGTTCGGCCACCTAGTGATTGTAGGTTTTGTCCTATTTCGTTACTAAAATACATTTTCACTCATGTATGGGTACTGAGTAACTTGGGACTGCTATGTGCATGTACCTTCTTTCTTCAAGACAGATAGACTAAATCAGACCAGTGTTCTCAAAGTAATAAGCTGAGTTGTAGCAGTTTTTTGTAGCAGTGGAGTCAGTTCCCAGTTTTTAAGGTCTTTATTCATAGTGTCGACCAATTGGATTGCTTATCTAGTGGACATTTCGTTGTGTTTTGTGTTGCTGCAGATTGGCAATGTAAGTCCGGGCTCTTCGGTGAGTGATACGGACAGGCATGATTGTCGTGTCAGACGGACTCTTGGTCGATCAGTGGACTACTTGTAATGCGGTTTTATCTTCTTTAGGTAGAGTGTGTTAAATTTCTGAGTGAGTTCCCTCGGACGTCTTAGGGGGCACTTCCTGTTCTTATGTTTGCATGTTTTATTGGTGGATGTGTAAATCGTTATACTTGGATCCTCAATGGTTAATTGGGGCGTACTAACAGTGAGGTTGTCGATTTAGGGGTCAGTTTATGATCTTATGTTACGGGGTCGGGGAGGGAGGGAGAATGAGGGTATTAGGGGAGTAAGGGAGGTGACTTTGAGTTATGGGAAGTGTTGAGCGATAGGTGCATAAGTTCTCTCGATGTGTTTGTCGTTTGTGCGCTCTTTATTGTCCACCAACGATGATCTCATGACACTGGTAAAGTAAGTCTAACGCATTTCGTGATATCTCGAATTATTGTGAGTGACGTGTGGGTGTAAGTCTTGCGTGTTCCCACTGGCTGGATTGTCCGTGGGGAGCGCGGATCAGTCTTTTTCTATACAAATTCGGGAGCTACAAAAAATAGATGGGTGACCACAATGGTGAAGTTCCAATTGATAAGTGTTGGTTGGTGCCTACGGGATAGCTTGTGGACAGGGTTGGTGGAGGTAGAGGGGCATATTAAGCAGTTTTCTGCTTCGAGGACTATGCTAATTCTTGATATCGTTTGACTAAGCAGTCTATGTTAATGGGAACGATTTTTTGTTTCTGGGGAACACCCCTCATCCAGTTCTCGGGAACTTAGAGGTAGTGGTTAGCTGGGGCCTAGACGGTTAGGGATTCTCTGTCAAGGAATTTCTGTATTGTGATGAGTGGGATGCTGGGGTGGATGGAGGTTGGAACTATTACTGGCTGGAATTTCAGTTTAGGACTGTGGAAAGTCACACGGGAGACGCGGGCATTTCATTGTCTTGCATTTATCATAGCTTGCCTGACGTTTCTAGGGAAGGTATCGGGGGCTGAGTAACGCACTGGGGGTAAGTCTTTTACGTGGGACAAGCGTTGTGAGGTGGGGGTTAGTGGGAAGGGGTTGGAACAACATTTGGGCATGAAGTTTCCGTCAGCTTTTGCAGGTTGGGGGTTGGAGTACGTATGTGTTGATACTCTTTCTTAGTAGCATCCGTCGAAAGCCATGCAGGTTACCTGGCGTTCTTGATGTGTGTGGAGACCAGTTGGTTGTGTACTCAGTTATGGTACCTAGGTGGGGGTTTCGGGGGACGAGGGGGACGTAGAGGTCACAGGGCGTCTCCCTGTCGCTGTCGACAGTTGCCTGAATTCTACGCTAGTCCAGTTGTCTTGCATTTGATTCTGAGAGATAAGTGGTTCTGTAAGGTCTAATGGGTGTATGAGGTTAAGTGAACTGAGGGGCCTTTACTGAGAACGTGTATTTCTTTCTTGACAAACAAGTTGCCTAGGCGTTGTTTTCCTCTGGAAAAAAGTTTGCCACCTTCATCCAATGTGATAGTCTGCCTTGGTGAGGAATGCTCTTCATTTAGAGACTTGACTAATCTCCAAAAAGTTTCCTTGCCGGTCTTTTATAGGTTTCAGCGTATGCCGTTCTTTGTTCTCTCAGCCTTTTCCGCTTTTTCTTTCTAGCTTTGTTCTCTGAAACTCTGCTACAGCCTTTTTCCATTTGTTGTGAGTTTCAAGTGAAGGCTGAGACTCTGCGTCCTTTCTAGCCTTGTCCATAGCTTCCTGACGTTCTTGGAGTGTGCTGGTCCAGTATGGTATGTAGTTACGCCGGCATCCTTTGGGAATGGTTTCTTTTGCAGCTTGTAGTATGCATCTGTTGAAGTCTTTTACCACTTCATTAATGTCTCTGTTCTGTACCTTGAGGGGTAAGACAGCATGAGGTGTTCATCCTGTGCCTGGAAATTAAACCCAGTTGGCTTTTTTGTAGTTCCATCAGGCTTGTAATTGGCTGGGCCATGTTTGATAGCTTGCTTCTCTGGGGTAGTGAGTAAGGAAAGATTGGGCGCATGGTTGGGGTTGAGTGCTTAAGTTGGTCTCCCCTACTTCTTATACTAATAGATCGCAGCTATATGTCTGGTGTGGAGAAGAAGGCAAGATCTACGCAAATGGTGTTGAAGATTGTGTTGCTATTGCAACATATCTTGGAAGTAGAAGGTAGGAGTATTTGTGGCATTTTATTTCTGACTAGGCATTAATTCTGGGAGTGATCATCTTGGAAGTGGTCTGTTTCAAAACATATTTAACCCTCTGTGATTCCAGCGAGGTTTTTGGGATAGCCCCAGCTCTGGGTGTGGCTTATTTAAAGTTTCCAACTGCTATAAAGTTGGTGGGCCATTGTTTATTGGTGGCCTGGACGGTTCCTGTATAGAGCTGAGACTCTGGGGTTTCGCTTTGTTTAGGTCTGTTGCAGTTTAATATAGTTCAGGTAGGTTGTTTCTATTTCCATCTTGGTCTTACCCTTTATCTTGCAGCAGAGCTGATATTCTGCTCCATCCCATGGAAGGTTTTTCCTTTCGTTTTGTGAAGGATATGGTTATTTCCTTTCAAGTGTAAGTACTCCTCCTTTTCGTCTATCTTGTTCTTTCTGTCGGATCTGAAGCATTGATATCCTTATTTTTAAAGGTTTGATCTGACTTTTCAAGTGAGTCCTCTTTGGATAACAAGCAAAACACTGAACTTGACTTCCTCATTTACAAGATGTTTTTCCTGCTCTTGTCTTTTTTGCTGTAATCCAGCCTGGCTTGACACTGTTTCATCTACCATCTGGCTGATTTTCCAGTCGTGCTTCCATGGACAAGGTGGCAACTCTGGGTTTCTCACTTTTTTACTAACTGTTCAATTCGTTAACTCCATCAATTGCAGTTCCAAGATAAGTTACTCCTTCCGCAAAGAGTATGCTTGACTCCACACAGACGTTCTTGTAGGGTCCTAGCAGTAGCCTGGGGCCTTCCAGGCTCGGTACAGGGTCTTGGGGTACGAGGCTCTACCTCGTGGTCAGCAGCACGGCACTGCACAAACTGGCCTGGTAGAGAAGCTTAACCACAGCGGCGCATAGCACCCAGTAACCGAGATTTTATTTGACGGTGCGTTGTCACTCACATAGAAAAAATCCATAAAAAAAAAAATAAAAGCCCGCCAGTTCGCTACACGACGTAGATACTGTGGGTTCCAGGTGCGCAACTTCTGGACCACCTAAACAGTATTCTACGACTGTTAAGCTACCTGTCTTCTATAACGGGACATTTGTTCATCGTGAGTGTACTTAGTGGGCTCATACTCTAATACTGTTTATGTTCCACAGTAGTTTGGAACCTGCATTTCGCAAGCCAAGCGCTTGCGGCAGGTTTGTCACTGGACTTGATCCTTGCAGCGTGACCTTGCCTTACACGAGGCGGGGCCGCGTCGTCCGAGCTAGTTACTTGGTGGAAAAATAATGTTGGTTGTGTTACATCTTCAAAAATTATGCCCTGTCGTTTCCCGTAGGGCTTTTTTCGCCATCCTTGCAACTACTTTGAGTTTGGAGAAGTTTTCTGAGCTTCTCAAGTCTCTTTCCCCTGGCGGATTTTTTTCATGGGCCTGGCCCTGGGCACGGCAGTACATTGAGGGGGACCACCCCAACTATTCTGGTTCTTTCTAAGTGTAGCTCGTTGGGGGTAAGGGTGGGGTAGAACACATGCCCTGTGCTCAATTCCCACGTTCAAATCCAGGGGGGTTCTTGACCTCCCCCATCTCAACTATGCGTGAGCTTGGCGCTCAATGCTGTGCTTTCTGTTTCTGGGCAATCTCCCCCAATGGAATCCATAATAAGTACCCCTGCCAACGTAAGTGCACAGAGCCACATTTCCAGATATAACCCACACCACCTGCCAATCACCTCCATCAATGTTTGAAATCTAAATCTCTGCCATGGCGGTGCGGCGCCTCGCCCATTCCAGTTCCTAGAGCAAGTATTAAAGGTCTGATGATTTTTGCCCAAGTGTTCCCCCCAAGCTCTGTGTTGCAATTGCCTGGGTTCTTATCTTCATGCTGCAACAACTTGAGGGGCATTCGGGGGGAGGGACTTGGTGGGGGTGTGTGCGGGTGGTGTGTGGTTTGGGGGGGTGGGAGTCTGGAAAAGCGCAGCGATTTGGACGCGGATTCGCCGATAAAGTATTAGGGTTGTGGGTCAAGCAGTGGGGAGCGGGTTTAGGGGCAACGTCAGGACTCTGGGAGGGGCCCCGTTTTCCGGGGGGGTACACACACCTCTACCACTACAGCCAAAATTGAGGCGGCCCTCACAAGGCGTCGCCATTGGTTTGCGTTTTTGTTTTTTTTTTTTGTGTGAATAGGGTGACGACCAAACCAGTGGTGAAGGAGTAGAAGAGGGAGAAGAATGAGGGCAATGGGGGAGGGGGAAAAAGGCCATTTATCCAATGATCGTGCGGGTTGGTGTGATTGCTGACCAGTAATTGATGGGTCCCAATACGAAGGGGCAGGGGGGGGGGTCGGAGGGATGAGGTGCCAGTATCCTATTGGGGGGAAGGAGCACCTACCCACATAAACACATAGAAGGTCACAGGCCCATTTAGTCGGCCACCCCCCTCACCCAGGACCTGTACGGCTTGGGTTGGACCTTACTGTTTTTTAGGTGTTGTTAATGGGTTGGTGGTGTGGTTATATCTAAAATACTCCAGCGCGCGCCCCAGGCCATGCGGCATCATGGGCCAGAGCAATTCCCATTTTTGGGTATTGAATAGGTTGGGACGTGTATGGTGTCCCTTTTGAGGCGCTCAGGACGTGGTGGATCGGGTCATAGCATCTCCACTAATCCACGGCCTAAGTGTGCGTAGGGATTACTTTTTACGGGAGGGATAGTTAATGTGGAAAGGTCCATTAAGGGGAGAGTTATCTATATGTGGTTGTTTTGATGAGGGTTTGTGGTCCTGGTGTGTTACCTTAAATTCGGTTGGCTTGTGAGAGGTTTTAATTTGTTATGTGTAGCGGTTTTTTGATTTAAATAGGGAATTTTCAAAAGTGGGTAAAATAAAACCTACAGTGGTGGGCGAAAAGAAAGGTGGAGAAAGAAAATAGTTTGGGAGAAAGAAAGTCTGGTCAGAAAAGAAAGAAAAGAATAGTAAAGAAGGGAGGAAGATCTAGATAAAAGATGAGAAAAAAGTAGATGCAAAATAGCCTATAAGTTATCAGGTTTGTTGCGGTACGTACATATGTGAGGGATGGGGGTAAAAGTGACGCTCATGCATACATTCAATATGCCTTATCTGTTCTCCCCACTTGGGGTAAATAAAGGTCGTCTGGGCACATCACAAGTGGTGGGCAGGGGAAGAAACTGCGGATAACTTGATAAGGAAAGAAAAAAAAAAAAAATGAAAAAAACTAAAGAGAAATGAAAAAAAAAAAAAAAAAAAGCCTTTTTTTTAAAAAAAGAAAACACAAGCCACGGGTCATTCAGCGGGTACGGTTAGATTTGATTAAAATAAACAGGGCCACGATGGCGTCGCGGTGGTCAGCTAATAAAGTGCGGCCGTGTGGAAAAAAGCCTTGGGGTGGTCCTTTGGAAATGATGACATTTGTAAACGTGGTGACGGGTGCCGACGGGCTAGCAAACGGTACGTACGCGTGGTTGAGACGATGGTACTTAGGGATGACTATGAGTACATATTCTGACTGACTAAGTACCGCACGAAAAAAAGAAACCCCTAACTGTTACCGTGGAGACATGGTGCCGCTTACGGTTGTTCGTGATGTTGTGTGATGTTGGGTGCCATTGGGGTTCAGAAGTTTAGACGCTCGAATGTTTGTGCGTATGTGTGGGGATACATAAATAACAGAAGGTTCATAAATGATGTATTATTTTTGGCAAGTACTTACATACTTAGTCATTCCCCTTCTACCGTGAGGTGTAGAGGTTTGGAAGAGAGAGCACCAGACTATCCTATCGGCTGTCTTCCTCCTGGCCTGGTTCCATTCTAGTCCTCGGTCCTTCAAAGATTTTCTAATGTTGTACTCTCAGCGGACTCTGGGGGTCTGGATCCCTGGCTCTTTGTTTCCCATGCTTGTCATGGTAGCCAATCTTCTCCCATTCTGCAGACATGGCCAAACCATCTTAGTTGGGACTGTTCTACTTGGGTCTGCAGGGGGTGGGTTTAAGGCCTTGACGTATCGTCTGGTTGTGGACCATGTCTCTGCTTGTTACTTCAACCACCTTCCTAAGATACCTCATTTCTGAGGTTTGGATCTGGTTTTTGTGGGTTGTAGTCATTGCCCATGACTCGCATCCATGTGTCAAGACTGGGACATAGGTGTTTACTTCCATCCTGGATTAAATTTTTGTCATTTTAAAATACTGGATCGGAAAAAGAATCAAAAATAGTTAGTCTTTAAAAAGAGGTTGTGTCCAGAGGAACGGAACTGCGCGTCTTTATAAAGACGTTACGTACGGAATCAGTTAATAATCCTAATAATACAACCACTGCGCTACCTGTTTTTCCTATCTCGTTCCTGTCTCACTGCTGTTGACTTTCCAATCCACAGCATTTTTTTTCACTAACATTAAAAAGCAGAATTGTGGTAGGATAATGAAGTTAATTACAAAATATCCTCGTACCCCTAGCAAGTGCATCCGAGGTTCGGAACCTCTTCTTTTGGGTGTATGCAAAACTGGGAAAAGCGACGTTAGGGAGGAGAGGTGGGTTAATTTTTGTTCAGGCTACATTCTCCTTTTAAGTGCTCATGGTCCTGTATAATCAAAATGCTTTTACCTGTAAGTGATGGATTGAGTAGTGTTGGATGTCTTCAAGACAGTAATATAGAACATTTCTTGCTAAAATGTAGGAGGTGTTAACAAATGAGAATCCCAATATTAGATTATTTGCAGGCATCAGATTTACTGATAAATATAGAAGAAGTGTTAAGAATAGACAGACCTAGAGAACTGCATAATATAGTCAAGCAATATTTAACAAGAACAAAAGTTAATATATAGTAATTGAGAAGTTGAAGGTCTGATGATCTTGTGACCATGCAGTCTGTTGTTTTAACTTTCTGGTTGTGTTTGTAGAATGGAAGATTAGTTCATCAGGTGTGTTTGTTAGTGTGTCGGGTATTAGTCTTTGTTAATGACTTTATTCTTTCAGCAATACGTTCCAATGTTGTAGTCTTATCTTGTTATGTGTTTTTTTTATGTGATCGTATAGTTTTGTCATAGAACGCTGTTATGGCCACAGGTATTTTGAGGCAGTGGGAAACTTCATTTTTCAGGTTCTTTTCTGAGCAGCCTACTGATGACAAATCTGGTCAATGTAGAAGATCTTCGCAACATTGAACGTTCACCAACACTGTCTACAAATAATGAAACTTGACGACGTGTATGTCTTTGACGTCATGATAGAAATACGTATAGGCTTAATGTTTATACAAAGTCCACAATGTCATTTATATATTTATTTGACTTAAAATTTCTTCCAGTTTTCCTTTTTCACAATGTTTGCAATTTCACAACAGTGCAGTACATAGTTGGATTATTTCTCCTAAGATGTAAGTCAGTCTTGTTATTCTTTCTTATTCAATCGTCTACACCAAGTTATTTGCGACGATTAACTTTATTGCTGTATCAACTTCAGAAAAATGTAACTACAGTGGCTCTCCTCTATTCGATATATTTGGCAGCCAAAATTTATAAGATCTCTTTAAGATTTGATAACCTGGCGAACTTACTCTTTAGGCAGAGCTGTAATGTTATCTTTCTTCTGACGTGAAGGTCTACGTTATCAGTGAAACTGTGACTATACGAACATAAATCTTTCACTAGAGTTTTAAATGTTTTTCAACATTATGTTTGAGCAGGCGCAACTAATAATATATAGATACTTGTTGCCTCTCCTTTGTTAGGAAAACTTGTAACAAAGACGCAGTGCTTGATGTTGAAGATTTGCTGTCTAAGTGTGTTGGAGAGATCTTTTTCTTCTTTCTGTTTCTATCTCTAAAATGTTGAAGATTGGAGTCTAAACTGTTGCTCTACTTGCTACTAGCACTGCTATCTCTATCTTTCTGAATGATCTCTCTTTCTGCTGCCCCTTTTAATCAACGCGATCTTAGTTTTAATAATTCTACATTTTGTTAACGGTTCTTACGCGCTGCTCTATCTGTTGATAGACATCCTATTTTATTCAGTTCTTGCTGACTGTGTTATTTTATAAATTCAAGTGCGTCTGAATGCTTCTAAATTTATTGTAGTTACTAGCATCAAACTTAGGGACCTTTCCTATATATTTTGAGAACCACTGCTGATGCACACTTTTTCAGTCACTTAATGCGACCTATCTTTGACACACAGCGGGTCACAACGATCTGCCTGTACTGCAGTAACCTCACTGCATACTTTTATTTAAAATAAAAACCTAATTGTTGCTAATAATTGTTCTATGTCATCTGGTAAATTATCGTTAGTCTTCTTAAACATTAATAAAATCTCCTGTGCTTCGCACGCGGCTACAATGTTCTTACAATACGGTACATATGACTTATGGCTAGTGAAAGTCAATTAAATATCTAACTGGAAACACCAGACCTTTATACTCCACCCCCTGAATGTTATCTTTGCTTGGTTTTGTTTGTTTGGTTTGGGGTTTTTGTAAACATACAAGCACAAATGGTAATTTTGATTTGCCATTGTTACACTCATTTGACAGATGTGATGCCACTTTCCCATATCAGCAGTTATTCATCTTCTTTGGATGGAATTGAAAACAGTTGTTCAGATGTTCATTCTTTCTTTCTTAGTGTGGTGTGGAATTGTGTGGTGTGGCATATTCATTTGGCATTTGTCAGGCATGTAGAAATGTAGCTTAAAAGATACCGATGCGAACACAATTTTAGCCTATCTTTGAGAGCAAAATACTTAGCTTAGCTGTAGAAATGAAATAAATAAAGGTAATTAACTGTCGGCCAATCACCTGTTTGCTTTAAATCACGATTACTAGCAACACAAGAGAGAAAACTGGACTGATTCTAAAGGCGATGAACTGGAACGGACTACGACTTATGGAACTTGGAACACAAGAAGTATAAATGGGAAGGAAGAGGAGCTGGTGGAAGAGATGAGGAAAGCAAAAATAGAAATCCTGGCTATAACGGAAACAAAGAAAAAAGGACAAGGAGTCATGGATCTCGATGGCAACACGCTGCTCTACAGTGGTGTACCCATGTCTGAAAGAGCTAAAGGGGGCGTGGGTTGCATTGTGGCCCAAAATCAAAAGATAGTATCAAGGGATGGAACTTTGTCTCGGAGCGCATTATGGTTGTTAAACTAAAAGAAGGAGAAACCATAGTCAACCTGGTCATTGTGTATGGGCCAAATGAGGATGAGAGAGCAGAGGTCAAGGAGGAATTCTTCGAGCTGCTTCAAAGGACAGTGGATGACTGCCTAGATGAAGTTATCATGCTCGGAGATTTTAATGCCAGAGTTGGAAATGACCATGCTTGATGGGGTGGAGTTATCGGAAGATATGGAGAAGATACTCTCAATGACAATGGAAAGCGACTCCTTAGATTCTGCAGTGAGCAGAATCTGATCATTACAAACACAAAGTTCCCCCATAAGCGCATACATGCATACACTAGATGTGAACCAACAAAGAATGAGAAGTCAGTGATCGACTATGCCATTGTTCGGAGAAGCTCATTCAAATATGTCCAAGATGCTAGAGTCTGGAGGGGGCCAGAGATTGGAAGTGATCACTACCTGCTAACAATCAAAAGAACAACTGAAAGAGTTGCTCAGCCTAGGAACTGTCCAACATCACGCAAGAAACCAAGTAAACGAGCAGGAGAAATGAGCATTAGGACCTACAAGCTGAGAGAGCCAGAAATTAAGACCAGATATCAGGGGCTTATTGCTGCAGCGGTGAGCAACACAGAAGAACGACCTGATGACTTGGAAACCCTCTGGATTAAATTCAAGGATATCATAAAGACAGCTGCTGCAGAAGCATGCGGTGAAGTCCGACTTGGGAACAAGAGAAAGAGGACACCTTGGTGGACAGAGGAAGTCAAAGAGAAAATAAGAGAGAAGAAAATGGCATGGAAACAATACTTAGGAGCTAAAAACACAACAGGACATGGAAAAATATAGAGAATATGTGACACTCAGAACAGAAGCAAAGAACAAAGTGCTAGCAGCAAAACAGAAGTCCTGGGAAGAATTTGGAGAAAAGCTAGAAAAAGATGCACAAGAAAACCAGAAATTGTTCTATAAGACCCTAAAGAACAGGAGGAAGGAAAAACAATGCCCTCTCAAATTTATAAAGGACAAGCAAGGCAAATTGCTTACTGCCCCGAAGGAAGTAATGGGAAGATGGAAAGAATATTTCTCAGAACTCCTGGATGGTGAGCATGGTGAAGCATCAGAAATGATAAACACTAGCACAGAAGAGAAAACCAATGATGGTGAAGATGACATAAAGATGGAAGAACTGAAGGCAGCACTGGAGAAAATCAAGATGGGCAAAGCAGCAGGGCATGATGGTATAACACCAGAAATGGTTAAGTTCATGGGAGCATCAGGCGACCTATTACTCTTAAGGGTTTTACAGGCAGCATGGTACAACAAGACCATACCAAAGGATTGGGAGATTGCCATCATAACACCAATTTTCAAAAAGGGTGACAATCAACAGTGTGGAAACCATAGATGCATATCCCTTCTCAGTGTCCCTGGTAAAATCTACTCTAGAATCCTAGAGCAGAGACTCCGACGCCTAGCTGAGCCACAATTGGATGAGGTCCAGTGCGAATTCCGAGCAAACCGAAGTACTCAAGACCTAATCTTCACACTCAGACAGCTGTGTGAAAAGGCCCTTGAGTATAAGAGTGAGATGCATCTTTGTTTCATAGATCTGGAAAAGGCGTTTGACAGGGTCCCCTGGAGCAAACTTTGGGACTGTTTGGCAAGGAAGAATATTCCAGCACCTCTGATTCATGCTATACAGAGCTTCTACAAGTCTTGCAGAAATTATGTGAGGACAGCAAACCATAAGTCAGAAGAGTTCAGGACCACCACTGGTGTAAGACAAGGTGATATCCTATCACCTTACCTCTTCATACTCCTTATGGACGATGTCATCAAGGCATGTAAGGAGAGAACAAGAAAGTATTCAGTGGGGTACTGGAAGATGAGACAGGTCTATATTTCGGAGCTGGCATTTGCTGATGATGTTGCCCTGATTGCTAAATCAGATTCACATCTCCAATCCAACCTGCAAGTCTGGAAGGAAGAGCTGGAGAAGAGAGGGATGGTCATAAGCAGCTCTAAAACAAAATCCATGGTGATATCACGAGAAGAAAGAAAACATCAGATTAAGCTGGGAGAACAGGTCCTGGAGCAGGTCGACTACTTTAAATACCTCAGAGCTATTATAGACCGAAAGGGAGGCATCAAAGAAGAGTTGGCCACTCGAAAAGCAGCAGCTGGGAGACTTTTTCAGGCCATAAATCGAGGATTCCTCAGCAAGAGAGAGGTTGGTAAGAAAACGAAGATGGCTGTATACCGCTCCACCTATGTCCCAGTCTTGACATACGGATGCGAGTCATGGGCAATGACTACAACCCATAAAAGGCAGATCCAAACCTCAGAAATGAGGTATCTGAGGAAGGTGGTTGAAGTAACAAGAAGAGACATGGTACGCAACCAGACGATACGTCAAGGCCTTAAATCCTACCCCCTGCAGACCCAAGTAGAACAGTCCCAATTAAGATGGTTTGGCCATGTCTGCAGAATGGGAGAAGATCGGATACCACGACAAGCATGGGAAACAAAGAGCCAAGGATCCAGACCCTGAGGACGACCCAGAGTCCGCTGGGAGGACAACATTAGACAATCTTTGAAGGATCGAGGACTAGAATGGAACCAGGCCAGGAGGAAGACAGCCGATAGGATAGTCTGGCGCTCTCTCTTCCAAACCTCTACACCTCACGGTAGAAGGGGAACGACTAAGTAAGTAAGTTAACTGTCACTCGTGGGATAATTTATTTTATTATTTGTTATTAGTTTATTATATATTAACCAGCAATAACCTGTCAAAATTTACAGGTTTTTAATTATAGTGTGTTGTTTCTGTTACAGGTATTACAGACGGACTATTACTACTGTGGTCATTTCATTGCAGGCGACCGTCATTAGATATTTGTAGTGAAAATTACATGCAGCCATCTTATCATTTTGATCCATAATAATAAGTCTGCAATACTTTAAATTAAAATGTTGTCTTGAAGAAACAATCAAAAACTTACATTTCAAGGTTATTTTTAAGAAAATGTTGAGTTAAATCTGTTTCCCGAATGAAACGGGACAGAAGAGTATCTTGATTGTCTATTGATTTAATCTGCATCTCTGCACCTTCATGTTATCCAGTTCGTGTACTGTTTATCAATTGTGTTGTTGGTTTCTTTCCATAATCAAACTGTTCATGCACACCGTCATTTGCACACTTTTCTATTTTCGGGAGAGTACATATAAGAGAAACCGTACAATTATTGTCTAACTTTCAACCACAGTGGCACCTCTTAGCTGTGGTTGAAAGTTAAAAATAGAAAAGTGCGCAAATGACGGTGTGCATGATGTGACCGACCGACGTACTTACGGAGGGAATTATGGTATTGTATATATTAATTAATTTTATTTCATTAAATCAATAAATATGCGGTGCTGCTGTTCAAAAGGTCCTGGGTCGGATTTTCCGGCAAGTCTCTCAGATCTGTAGTTTATGTGTTGACTAGTTTTCTACTTCTTTATTTCTCACGAGTGGCTAAAGCATACCTTTATGTATGTATTCTTTATTTCATTACCTTCATTTATTTACTACTCACAAGGCCAAGGCTTCATTCTTTATTTATTTATTCCCTGTAGCACGAATCCACTCTTACAAAATCTGTATGCCCTATATGTTTCATATTTCATGGACCCATTACTTAGGGTAAGGAAGTGAGAAGAGCAGTACACAATTGTCATTTATTTAAATTGTAATAGGGACATCTGAAAGTGTTTCTTACAACATTAAAGTTATATGTACTTAGAAACACGGCAATTTGCGAAAAAATTGCGTTATTGAGTAGTTAGACGAAACACACTAAACTAAACTTACTTAATGATGAAAAATATCCTGTTCAACCGCTGTTAGGTTATATTGTGATTGTTAATCAGAATCGACCTCACTGCACACCGGGCAAACTCATAGGTGCTCAGTCTCCCTCAGCAAATGTCGATGAGTATGAATGCTAATTGTACCTGTAGCACGCTAGTTGTACATACGATGGTGTGGTAGATTAGTGATAGGGGAATTAAGACTTGGGTTGGTCCCTTCTGAATAGATTAGAACAGGTGATAGCAACAGTGAGAGATAATAATAGAAATAGATTTTCATGAGTGAGATGGTGGAAAATAATAGAGTCTGTCCCTGACACTCGAGAAGCTTCTCTCGGTCAGCCTATCATCTACAACAGATCTAGATTAGTCAGACAGTCTATTTGAATATATATAGTAATATATATATATACCACTCACATATACACACACATAAGTGACGACAGTTAGATGGACAGACGTGAAAATTATAACAATGGAATATAGATATTTGGGACATGGCTGTTTGCCAGCAATCTTTTAGTTTCTTCTTCTTCTTCTTCATTTTAGTCGACTATAGTGTTGTTATACCCTGTTCAACCTGGAAATTGGTTATAATTTGTGGTCAACTTTCTAACGGGGAAAAAAATGTGGCGGTGGTTACTTTTGATAGGGCTTAATTAATGCTTTTAGGCTACTTTATTATTATAAATACCGGCTTTAATTTTGCGTAAAGCTAGACTAGAAATGTTAGAGTAAATTGTAGAACAAGAACAAACATTTTATCACAATTAGAACAGAAGATATGACAGTCTGAAATAGTGTAAAATTTACGTTTTTTAAATATTTTGTTATGGTTTGTTTCTAATGCAATTTACACTTCAACGGTCACAATCAACATGCATAACAAATTACAGAAATCAAAAGTAGAAAACCTGCAGAAAATGGATATCAAATTTTTGTTTTGGTTTCATGCGTCAAACATTAATTATTGAAACATTAAATTGCAAGTCCACATTTATTACCTTAAAATAACACACCCATTTGTCCCCAAAACATGAGAGCTAACAATTATCTCAATCATACATCACGATGGTCATGTAAAAATGAATATGGTCATGAGTAAAACGAAATGTTCAATTTAATAAATAAAACATACACCTATTAAATGATTTCCACACTGTTAATTCTGTCACTCTCACGCAACAACTGCCATAATTTGCTCTAGCCCCAAAATTTCGCTCAATTATCATTCACACTTCCCCTTTTTTATAGGAGGAATCTGTACATTCACAGATGGAGAAATTTGTAACAAATGAGTTTCCATTATAAATTTTAATTGTGAAGTTGTATTTTTAATACCGCTGGCGCGTCTTTCAATTTTGGAAATAGTGGAATGTACAAATTCTTCTCCTTGCACTCGATGCATGCCCATTCCAAAGCCATGAGTTCTGATCCAGTCTGCGCAATGTTTTTCTAATATGTGCTGTTTAGGAATTGTCTTACTGGGGAATAGCTTTCTGAACAAAGACATATATGTCTCTATTGATGCTGTTATTGGTTCTTTACTAATTGGTTTACTGTGTGATATTTTGTTGTGTACCGGTACTTTCTCAAATGCTTCGTTCCGCGAGTTGAATTGTTCTTGGGCAATAAAAGCTATGTCAGTTATATCTTGTTTGTCTTTAATTTTCAGTGTTTGTGTAATGATTGCTCTTGTAAGATCTTTATAAACTTTTTGTGTGAGATATCTGTGGCAGTGATTCCCTATGAATGCTCTGCTATGATAAGCATGTGGTATGATTTTGTGTTTGGCTAGTACCTTGTCCAAGTGTGAGCAAACTGGACCAGACCTAGCACACAGATCTTGAAACTGAAGTTTGGCCAGCGCATCTTGTGCATTTTCAAGTTTAACTTTAAAGCTATCTGTCTCCTCCTTATCCTCACAAAGTTCAATACCTGCCTGACAAAATTCAATTCTAGCTTCTAATTCTTCTGCCTGTTTCCAGTTCCTACCAAATCTCTTCAAGTTCTTAATAGTACTAACGTTTGCATGTATCTCTTGCGGATTCTCAAATATCTTTGCGTCTATTGTATCGGCTACCCGTTCTAGAAGTCTGTGGTGTTTCAAAACAATGCCTAAATATATGAAGGTAAGGAGGAGCTACATTTTCAATTTCAATCTCTAACATTGGTTTGTGTAAACAATTATGGTAACGTGCCACTTGCCTTTTATCCCCTTTCGCATATTTCATATATCTATTGTAATCTCTTATCAACATGGCCAAACTTCTTGGTTTGCAAGTTGTATGCTCTCTGGATGTCTTTATTTCCTTGTTTTGCTGGAGACACCACAGACATGGGTATGTTCCTTGAGCTCCAGACAAACCAAACATTTTCATCAAAAAGCCATAATCCCCGAATAAGAAAACAACAACTTTTTTACCATCCCACTCTAAATCCTTTAGTGACTCTATCTGAGCTTTCATGCCATTCATAAATATTTCTAAATTATCATATGTATCTCTGACTCTAGCCATTGATAAAAGGATCGTATTAGATTTAGAATTTGGTTTCTCTAAATTTACTACCTGCATTGTAACTTTGAACTGTGAATGAAAGAAGATATACAAACAGTTACTTAGAATTCTTTGGCATCCATCGTGTGCACAGGATTGTCTACCAAAGAACACTAATGAACCGTCCTTATCTCACACACAATAAAAAAGACATTCATATTATAAATACAAGATTAACAAGACTTGAAAGATAGATCAAAGTATGTGGAAGAATCTATCTATCTATAGCTTTACATGTTTTCTGATGCTTATATACGTAGCTAAATATCATTATAAATGAATGAAAATGCAAAAACAGATGGCGCTTTACAAAAAGTTATTTTTTACAACCTTATTTAAGATTTGCGAGTATCAGAAATGCGTTTACAGTGATTTAAATGTTATAAAATCTGGTGACAATATGCTTGTTCTTGTAATGCCAAACTCACAAAACTGACTACCACACATTCTCAAGATATGAAACCAAAAAAAAACAGTATGTGGAAATAATCTATAGCTTCCCTTCGAGAAATCTTTATAATTATAAACTCATTCGAATGGGCCGATTTTTAGATATTACATTAATAAATTGATTACTTTTGTTATGAATTTCCTCAAATGATGACGCTGTTTTCAAAAGTCTGTAACTCCGTCACATATAATTTGAAACAAATAAAAATGCAATCTGAAATAGAACACACAGAACAAAGTTATAGTACACAAAAGAATTTTAGCGCAATGTTTATCCAGAATGAGTGTGTAATGATTTATATATTAACGATTTTACACATACATCAGCTGATTTTCCCCGCCAAAACCCTCGGTAATCTTTAACGGTGCAAGGAAGATTTATTACCCGGTGTCAGAAGTCCGGTCACTGAAACTAAAAGAGCGCTCTGGTATAGGGCACAAACAGCCGTGGGGACGAGCTGACCGACACACTTGAATAAGTTTATGTAAATTTTATTTATCATAATAATTTCACCACAAATCATAAAAATTTGAATATCAATCACATATAAATACACATAGGTTAAAGAATTACTAAAAGCATAGACTCACAGGTATAATCCTTTCCCCCTCTGTTCAGCCCACGATCCCGTTAGTAGAAAAGTTATAGCCTCCAAAGAGTCACAGATTTATCCGTTATGGTCTAGGATTTCCCTCTATAGTTAAGAACAGAGTTGATATATTAACCTATTCTAAGAGGAAAACATCATTAGCAACAAACTTGCATAAAGATAAATACAAAGTGGGTGCATATAATGAAAAGAATCACTCGTTCCTGCTTTCTCTCTATTCATTCAGCAGTGGCCACTGGCGTACTTTCTTACCTACAACTTGATGTCTTTCACCCTCAGGCACAAACTTTAGGACACACACACTCAGTGAATCCGTGTTCTTTTTGATAAAGAGAACCCCAGCTCTGCAGATACAGGTTTCATCCAATGTTCCGGGGAGCGTTCACTTTTCACTTATATATTAGGATTACTGGTTAGGTCACTTGAATCAGTTCAGGTAAGAAATTTTAAATGGACGCACAAATGTCAGAATCGCGAGGTTTCCAGTAATTTGGAAATGACAGGTTGGTACTTCTCTCAATATAAAATTATTGTCACACCACAATTGATCAAACGTCGGAAATGTTATTGTTTGTAATTTCTCTCGCCACAGGGGCTGCATGTACACATGAGATTTAAGGAAGAAATATAATCTGGCTCGATAGGCCCAGTTACAGCATTTAGTATTACCGTTAAATTTCGCATATAATACGCACTCGTGTATAATACGCATGCTTGATTTAGCCCAAAATTTTCTGGTAAATTGTAAAATGGAAATTCCTGTATAATACGCACCATAATTTTTATGAAACATTTGTTAAAAAACTGAAAGAGGATGGAAGATGCTGCGCGATAGTAGATCTTCGACGAACTGAAAGACTATGTCGCTTCACAAAACGAACTGCCCATCCATGCTTTTGTGCCTGTATGAGACTTTTTAAGTTCCAGAGCTTTAAGTCGGATTTCAATGCATGAAACACCGATGCCTTGTTGCCTTCTATCCACTACTCACTCCAGTAATGTTTTTTTGTAGGTCTGGAAGATCAGGTGGTGACCCACGATTCGCCTTTTTCTTACTAGGCAACACTTGCAGCGCCTTTTTGTTTTTTCGCCATAATCGAATGTTGCACCCGTTAATGGAAAAATGTCGACTTGCTGCCCGATTGCCGTTAGATTCTGCATATTCTACCACTAAGAGCTTTTCTGCTGCAGTACAACATTTTCTCGAATTCATTTTTAGGGCTCAAAATAATCAAATGACAAACTTCACAACCAAGCTTAATATCAAAACAGATTGAAGACCAAGAGTGCGAAATGCGTTTTGCAACAATGTCTGACACATAAGAAAACACATGGCACATTCAATTTTGCGCCATTTTCACTGTCAAATTGTGACAAAAACTTGACAGACTTTCCAATGTAGGTTACTTTCGATATCGAAAATTACGTATTTTTTAGTACTCGCGTATAATACGCACACGAGTTTTAGCGGGCAAAAATGAGTAAAAATTGTGCGTATTATACGCGAGATTTTACGGTAATGTCTTTTAGGTCGGTACTCTGTCTCCTTCTGGTTTCACACATAATGCCAGACAGGTTTACCTTGAAAACCCAACGATTAAATACAAATGTTCTTTACTGATACTATGATTTTCTCATATGTTCATGGCAAAACCGCTGGTAGGTTTAGTGTTTGACCCAAAATACTGTATAAAGAAAAAGAAACATACACAATACTTAAGCATAATATTATACACACATCCTATCCTACCCTCGCGTAAAAAATAATATATTATATTCACTTCGGTTATTTAACTTAAATCAGAAACTATAAGCTTAGAGCTTGTCTTATCGTTTAAAACTTCCGTGAAATAAATCCTAGTCATTAAAAGAATCTCTCATCATGAATTAGAGATACATAAGTATCTCGTCAATACTCAATGATGAATCAGTGCATTACTTAGATGGTTAAATATATTCTCTGACTGGTTACTAGCAATTTAATTAAATTTATTAATAGCTGAATGGGTTTTGCTAGAAATTATAATTTATTTTGCTCCCACTGTAACACAATAAACTAGAGCAATATAACTGACTCTCCTATTTAATCACTCTGCACAAAAGAAACTAGTCAATATAATAGACGATAAACTAGTGAAATCTATATACCTCAACACAGGGCTACTAAAGACTTCTCCAACGCAAACTGAGATTTTACTTAATAAAGCAATCTAGAAACGAAGCTAGAATGTGTCTAGAGAACTGCGGAGTCTGAATAACGTTAGATTTCTGTGGTATATATATCTCTCTGATGAAAGGAAATAAGCTAATAATTACAGACTCTAGCCAGATGTTCGCACCTAGAGGGATTCTACGTTCGGATTGCAAATCAAAGATCCGCTCACATGAAAGCCGAAAGACCAGAACTCATGCTCTCTCACTAGATCAAGCGTAAAGTAATTTGCTAATCAGTGTGAATTTCACGTCTTCTGCTTCGTATGGTCATTACTGGCAAGCAATGTCTTTGATCTGCTCATTCTTACCGTGGCTATTACTTCACTAGCGAGCGGGTTTTTCAAGGGAGATATTAAAATCGGCTCACCTTGTTTCTCGAGTTTACTGCTGTAGTCCTAAACTTTAATTACCCCTTTGATCGCTGTCCATCGAACCATACTTTAACTTAACGCCACCTCCCATAGTTGCGTCACTTTACGACTATTCTAGATCTCTGGCTTCAAAATTAAATGATGCCGGCTCACTTATGCTAATCAGGTCTGCTGGCAACTACATCAAAGAGATAGCCAACAGCCATAAACTGCATGCTAAAATGTAGAAGAAATGAGAAACAGATAGCTGTGTGTGTGGGAAAGTAAAAGTTAACAGCAAAATATATGTAGGTGAAAAAGGCGAGTAAAAGAGAAATGAGGAAAATGAAAATAGATATAGAAATGTATCTCCATAATCTACCACAGATGGATGCATCCTCTCTCACGTCCATTTCTGCTAGTCCCACGTTTGATGCCATACTCCGACAGCCTCAGCCTTGTTGATTCATCTATTGCAGTGTCATTATCCAGCAGGCAATCATTAATAGCCCTTGGTATCTCTGCCTTATCCATGTCTAATGTCCCCACTATGGGTGCTCTCGAGGCCATTCTGTCAGTTCTCTCATTTGCCACGTACCCTTGCATGACCAGGACAATAGATCCACACCAGTTCTTCAAGACTTGAGTATTCTATTGATGTTTTCCATTCCTGCCGCAGCCATCCATTCTGAACTTTCCGAAGCATGGCTTGAGAGTCTGACAATATAACTGCCCTGGTTGATGGAGTTTCATACAGCCACCTCAGTGTTGCAGTAACTGCCTGTACCTCCATTCTCATACTGGAGGTTGTTGTCATGTAGGCCCCACTCTGTTCAGCGACGAAACTGCGCTTTATTCTCGCAGAGAAGCCCCATCCTGATTTCGCACCACCCACTACGGACCCATCAGTGTACACAATGGCGTCATCATCCCCAACATGATCACTTATTGAAACACTTCCTTCGTTATTTATTTATTCCCTGTAGATTGAAGAGATTGTAACAACCCTTTACACACATTGCATCTCACTGCCAAACAAAACACAGCGAGAACACCTTTCACCCAACCTCCCTGGTGGAATAAGACAGTGGAGGAAGCATGTATAGAAAAGGAAAGAGCAACAAAGGAATGGCGTAAAGCACGAAACAGAAGAATGATGAATGAGGGAGAGATTGAAGAGATGAAGGAGAAAAAACAAAGAGCCGTTAATAGATTCAAGAGCTTGGCAAGGGAGGCCAAGGATAAAGTGTGGGAGGACTTAGTGACACAGGTGGGCACTGATAAAAAACTACAGAAATTCCACTCCTTACAAAACGTGTAGGCCCTATATGTTTCGTTTTAATGTACCCATTACTTAAGGATTAATCTCCAGCTCTGCTTTTCCATTGCCCCAAGATCTGCACTCTCTGCCAAGGCTAATGATGACCTGCTGGTAGGTGATCCAGTTCTCCCCTGACACTCCATTCTTCCCCTTTGGATGCATTTTCAACCCTGGTCACCTGACCAATCGTAGCCTGTCTGTGCCATCCATGACACCCCCCCCCCCCTTGATTCTTGTTCCTTTGATGTCAACTACATTCTCATGTAGGGGGAGTCTTTGTCAGTGGTTACCCGCATATATGCTTTTGCCTGGGCCATCGCATATCTGGATCCAATCGACAGCAATCCGAGCATGTATCTCATTGTCACAATGGGGGTATCACGCGTACAGCCCAAAACTAGTCGCATCCCTTCATTCTGAATGCGTTCCAGTCGTTCACATTGTGGCACTGACAGCATGAGTATTCTTAGCCTATACTCGATTACTGAAATCACAAGCTGATGATACAGGAGAAACAATAGTCTCTGTTCCAAGCACGCAGCAGCCATTGTTTTTAAGGCTGTCAGTCCTCGCTTGCACTTATGTATGATCAGTTGGACATGATACTTGAATGATAGCCCACGATCAAACGTTATTCTCAGATACTTCAGCTTGTCTTGCCTTTCAATGTTCTGCCCATTGAAAGTGATGTCTGGAAGGTCTGCTTTCACTATGGAGTTGTTCAAAGAGCACCACATCACACCGGCCTTGTTGGGATTGACCTTTGATCCGCTTTCCTCACACCATTTAGAAAATACCCGAAGTGTCTCTTGTATGCTTTGGACCATTTCCTGTCTGTCTGAGCCAGTTCTGTACATGAGTATGTCATCTGCGAAAGTTAATGTTCGTCCCAGTCCTGTTGGTTGCAAGGTTGCTACTTTTGCTGTGTAGATGTTAAACAGCACTGGTGATACTGTAGAACCCTGGGGTAATCCCGGGCAAATGCACATTGGTTCTGATGTCCAAGTTCCCTAGCGAAATGCAACTGATCTCTCCATTAAGGCAGATGCTATCCACCTTGTTATCCAATGGTTTACCCCACATGCCATTATACAGTATGTTAGGGTTGCAAAGTCCACACTGTTATAAGTATCCTCTAGGTCAGTTGCAACAGCCACCGTTTCTCTTTTACCCTGGAATCCCTCGTACACAAACGTTCCAGCGTTACCCTATGTTGTTTTCTATAGTCTATGGCTACCCAGGGTATCAAGAAGGATGTGTGCATTTTCGAGGTGTCTCATTACTTGTCTTGCAACTATCTTTTCAAGTAATTTACCATAAACATTCTGTAGTATGATAATTCGATAGCAGTTGAGCAGTGTGGGGTCTTTGCCGGGTTTAGGAAGTGGCCGAAACTAATTGTGAAGCCAGTCTGTCAGCACCTCAGCATTCTGTATGCTGCTATTGAAATCGCTTACCATATTTATAATGGCTGTGTCGTCGAGTTGTTTAATGTGATGGTATTGTACACCATCAGGACCCGGAGCAGTGTTTCTGCTGGTTTTCAATGTGTACACCACATTCTCTTCAGAAATTAGATCGAAGTATAACTGGCCCCTTAGGGCATTTTCCAGCACACTGTCCTTTATTTTCAGGCGGGCACTTTTGTCACCTGTAACTTTTTGCTCCACATATCGATTGAATAATGGTCTTCCCTTCTCTTCGTATTTCTTCAGGCTTAGTCATGTAGAACTATTGATATTAGGGATGGGTTGACTTGCACTTTTCCTATTCATTCTTCGATGTAAGGACTAGAATTTCTGTAGTATTTTATCAGTGCCCACCTGTGTCACTAAGTCCTCCCACACTTTATCCTTGGCCTCCCTTGCCAAGCTCTTGAATCTATTAACGGCTCTTTGCTTTTTCTCCTTCATCTCTTCAACCTCTCCCTCATTCATCATTCTTCTGTTTTGTGCTTTACGCCATTCCTTTGTTGCTCTTTCCTTTTCTATACATGCTTCCTCCACTGTCTTATTCCACCAGGGAGGTTGGGTGAAAGGTGTTCTCGCAGTCTTTTGTTTGGCAGTGAGATGCAATGTGTGTAAATGGTTGTTACAGTCGAGTGGGCCTGTAGGAAGGTCTGTTTAGGTTTCCTGTGTCTAGTGGTTCTACCCTGTGCAGTGAGTATGACGCAAGGTAGGTGATCACTTTCCCATGTACCTAATACATCCCAACGTGCCATGGTGGTGGCAGCACTAGAGATGAATGCCAGATCTATGACACCATTTGTATCCCCAGGTTAAGTTGGCCAGTCTAGTTGGGCGTCCATCATTCAGGATGGCAAGGTTCGTGTTAAGTAAAACTATAATTAGGATATACATACGAGGAGGAGTCAAAAAGTAACCTTAATATTTTTTTATTAACAGAATATTCACAAACAGGAATGAAAGCACTTAATCCCTTTTCAACATAGTCCCCACCGTGTTCAATGCAGGTGTGTCAGCGCTTCACTAATGCATGTATTCCGCGAGAAAAAACTCTTCTGACTGCGTAGCCACGTATACACCACCTCTTTCACCTCATCGTCCGTACTTCTTGCCACCGAATGCCTCCTTGAGGGGTCCAAACACATGATAATCATTCGGTGCGAGGTCCGGTGGAAGTCACTCCAAACCCAGATTCGTGATTTTCGTTACTGTCGCACGAGTGTGTGCGGCCACGCGCTTTCATGCTGTAACAACACACCAGAACTGAGCAAGCCGCGACGTTTTGACCTGATTGCAGGTTTCAAGTGGCCCTGAAGCAGATCACAGTATGATTCGCTGTTGATAGTGAGTCCCCTGGGCATGTAATGTTCCAGGATTGGGCTTTTACAGTCCCAGAAGAGCGTGAGCATCAATTTTCCGACCGACCGCGTTGTACAGAACTTCTTTGCTTTCGGCGATAATGAATGTCGCCACTCCATGCTGGCTCGCTTAGCCTGTGGCTGGAAGTAGTGGACCCAGCATTCGTCACCAGTGACTATACGGTGTAGAAAGCCACCTCCTTCAGCTTCATAACGTCGTAACAATGTTTCACAAACATCCACACGACGTTCTTGCTGTTCGAGGGTGAGTTGTTTTGGTACCCACCTAGAGGAGACATTGTGGTACTGCAGCACGTCGTGAATGATGTGGTGCGCCGAGCCATGACTGATCTTCAATTTTCAGCCGCCTCGTCGATTGTTACCCGCCGGTTTTCCCGTATCACTCGTTCCGCTGCGACGATAGCGTCAGGCGTAGTCGCAGTGTGAGGCCGGCCGGAGCTAGCTGCATCAGTCACAGTTGACACCCCACTTTTAAACTTTCTGTGCCACACATAAACTGCTGAAGCGACACACAGGCGTCCACATACTGCCTCTTCGTCCTCCGATGAATGTCTGCTGGTTTCTCACACTCGCTACCCAAAAAACGGATAACTGCACGCTGCTCTTCTCTCGTGCATGCTTCCAAGGGGGTAGCTATCTTGACTATGGTTTGCTGACATCATACTTCCCATCAGGACGACGGGCCTGGGCGCACTGGTACCTCAAGCGGGAGGGCATAACATATATGTAGTACAACCGTCTACTACGTGATTTTAACTGCCATATTAAGGTTATTTTTTTGACTCCTCGTATTTTGTTTTCAATTTCAAATAATGTGAACAACTGTCGATATTGGAAATGACATCACACCTGTTAAAAATCATTGTGAATAGGGCAAACCACAATTACCAGTTATGATTGTATGTTAAAAAAAAACCAATCAAACAAAAACGAGTTAAAACCGAAACAAAAAATCAAACAAACTCCAAAGAAGAATACTATTAATTAAGGGGGATGAGTGTAAAGGCCTGATGGTTCCAGTTATATAACTGACTTTAACAGATTCTTAATTGACTTTCACTTGTTAAGGTAGATGTAGCGTAGAATTTCATTAAATTTAGTGAAAAACTTCAGACTCTGTTTTTTGTTTTTATTAAGCCAAACCCAAACAATTGGGGTGGTCTGGGAGGAGTAGTATCTCTGGTTGGGGGGGGGGGGGAGATGTCCCATCATTGGTCTCCACCTGTCACTCAGCTGTCACCTGTGGTTCCAAGTAGCTGTAGCATGCGCAGCGGCCACACACCGGTACACCGCTTCGACTGGCGAGGTAAATCAGGTGAGGGTAGCCGGAGGTTCTCCTTTGGTGAACACGGCTCTCTCTACCCAAGCAAGTGAAGAATGATCCTGGCGGATTGGGCGGAAGAGACCACTATTGAGTCCAACGGCCAAAAAGGCGATAGAAGCAGGCCTTGCAGAAGGTTAAGAGCATGGCGAGACACTGTAGAACTTACTTACTTAGTCGTTCCCCTTCTACCGTGAAATGTAGAGGTTTGGAAGAGAGAGCGCCAGACTATCTTATCGGCTGTCTTCCTCCTGGCCTGGTTCCATTCTAGTCCTCGGTCCTTCAAAGATTGTCTAATGTTGTCCTCCCAGCGGACTCTGGGGGTCTGGATCCCTGGCTCTTTGTTTCCCATGCTTGTTGTGGTAGCCGATCTTCTCCCATTCTACAGACATGGCCAAACCGTCTTAGTTGGGACTGTTCTACTTGGGTCTGCAGGGGGTGAGATTTTAGGCCTTGACGTATCGTCTGGTTGCGGACCATGTCTCTTCTTGTTACTTCAACCACCTTCCTCAGATACCTCATTTCTGAGGTTTGGATCTGGCTTTTGTGGGTTGTAGTCATTGCCCATGACTCGCATCCATATGTCAAGACTGGGACATAGGTGGAGCAGTATACAGCCATCTTCGTTTTCTTACCAACCTCTCTCTTGCTGAGGAATTCTCGATTTATGGCCTGAAAAAGTCTCCCAGCTGCTGCTTTTCGAGTGACCAACTCTTCTCTGATGCCTCCCTTTCGACACCGAAGAAGCTTTGGTTAGCTGCTGCATCCAGACTCTTCACTAGTCGTCTTCACATTGTCCTCCCAGTAGACCATGTCGGGTATGGACGAGAGAGTGAGGCTGGCTCGGCGCAAATCTTCCTCACTTTAATCCAATTCACGCGCAAGTCACGACATCATCTCAGTACATCATGCCAAAAGTCCTATGGTGACGGGCGAGCGACGAAGCAGTAGGTGAAGATACACTGGAAGCTGTAGCCCCAGACTTGCACAAAGGCGGCTCAGTCCATATTGTAGTCTTTTGCTGACATGAAGCAGCATCTGAACCCGGCAGCCACCTGAGTGACTGAGCAACCCTCTAGGACAGCACTGCTCACCTCCGTAGCCTGAGGAAGGGACTAGAAAAGGTGCCCTAAAATTGCCTACTTCACCTTACCCCGAACAGCTTACCGCGGCTGGAGGGGATCCCAATCTACAGCTGTCGAACATGGAACAAGAAAGTACAGAAACTACCTCTTAAAATCGCTACATGGAATATACGCACAGTGTTAGACATTAGTAATAGGGCTGACAGGCCTGAACGGAGGACCGCCATGGTTGCCAAAGAGTTGTCCAGATACAATATCATCATTGTAGCCTTGGGTGAGACGAGACTGGCAGAAGAGGGGCAGATCACAGAAATAGGCACTGGATACACCCTGTTTTGGAGTGGCCGCAGCAGCCAAGAACGCCGTGAAGTCGGTGTCGGATTTGCCATTAAGTCCGACGTGGTCCGCAAATTAGAAAGCCTACCAAAAGGAGTCAACGATCGCCTCACGGCAATGCGCCTTCCCCTAGCTGGAAAGCAACAGGCCACAATCTTTAGTGCTTATGCGCCTAAGATGACCAACCCAGACGAAATCAAAGATAAGTTTTATGAGAATTTCGAGTCGCTTATAGCAACAGTCCCTAAGTTTGACAAACTATTTACCTTGGGCGATTTTAACGCCAGAGTTGGCTCAGACTATACAGCATGGGAGGGAATCATTGGTAGAAATGGCATTGGGAAGTGCAATAGCAACGGCTTACTCTTGCTGAAGGCACGTGCCAAAAATGAGCTCATCATAAACACAGTTTTCCACCTTCACGCTCGGAATAGAACCACATGGATGCATCCAAGGTCTCGCCAATGGCACCTTATTGACTATATCATCGACAGACGTAGGGACCGGCAAGATATCAGAATAACAAAAAACATGTGCGGTGCAGAATGATGGACCGATCATCGGCACGTTGTTGCCAAGATGAACTTAAAAGTTCAACCTAAGAGGCGCCCCCAAGGGGAAAAAACATCAAAGAGGCTTAACGTGTCTAAGCTGAAGTCGGAATCCATTAGGAAGGATCTCAACGAAGAGTTGAAGGGTAAACTAGATGAACTTCGGCTCGGGAACAGCAGCATTGAGGAAGACTGGACAGCCCTCAGTGACATCATTCATTCAACAGTGCTGAAACAACTTGGTCGAGCTACGTGCAAACACAAAGACTGGTTTGATGAAAATGATGCTGAAATCCAGGACCTTCTAAATAAGAAGCGACAATTGCACAGAGCCCGCCAGAACGATATGTCTTCCCAATAAAAGAAAATAGCTTTTATTAATGCTTGTAGCGCAGCCCAGGCAAGGCTCAGGAAGATGCAAGACTCTTGGCTTAGTAGGAAGGCCGACGAGATCGAGGCTCTCGCGGAACGTCACGATTCAAAAGGGTTCTTCGCAGCGGTGAAAACATTCTATGGTCCACAACCCACTGGTAACCGTCCAGTTCGCAATGCGGATGGTTCATCACTACTTACAGAAAAGACCCAGATCCTTGATAGGTGGGCTGAACATTTCTGTAATGTACTTAATCTTTTATCAGTGATAAACGAGGAAGCCATCCAACGGATACTGTAGTAAAATCTGCGAGAATAATCGCTCATTTCAGTAAGAGTTTAGTCATAAAATGATAATAAATAAACCCGCCCTATTGTGTCTGACGGTGATCCTCTCACACGCCAGCATAGCGCTGAAATCTGTGCAGTGCTAAAGCCTATAGAACGATCCCACGGTAAAAATCTAACACGAGTTTTAGTTTCGGTTTCGAAAACGTACTACCAATATTTAACATTTTGCCAGATCTGCTGCATACACACTGCAGCCAAGACTTATAATTAACGATTTTGCGGAAGTATGCCGCCAAACTGCTATCTGAATTAACGTATTCTGTCAACTTTAACGCAAAATTTAGTAGTAATCCTTACATTTTTTGGTAGTGTTACACGATACAATACAAATTATTAAAGCCAATTCTTAACCCGCCACGTCAACACCCCGCTTCGCTTGACACATTCTGCCATGCATATGTAAACGCTGCGACAAAGCCAACAGAAGCAAACACGCAGACAATTTTATTGCCTCCTCGCGGTAATGTTTCTGACGTCACAAAAACAAGTTAGTTATTTGAAAAATACATGCTAGCGAGAGGGGAAGATGGCCGTCTTGTGTAAAAAATTTTATTTGACGATTGCCGGTGAGAAAATTGAAAATCTAAAACCATAATGAAACTGATCATAAAAATCATATGGTAGTATAGCTTAGAGTCCACTGAGCAAGAATGTGTTTTAAATAATATGATAGTCCCAGTATTAGCCAAGTTACTGAGAAAATACTAAATGTCTACGGACGCACGACCAGACAGACTGTTGTTCCTGCTTGTTTTTCATAACGTTAGTGGGGACACCGGCTTAGAAGGGAGGCATTGAGGTAAATTCAAATTCGCTTGGGTAACAAGAGTATAGGAGGAGAGGGGAGCGGTAGGAAAATTGTTACCAAAAACTAACATCGTTTTGTATTGGCATAACTAAAGCAGACTGGCCAATCGACTACCAGACGCAGAGTATGTTTGGAATTATTTTTGTTTTTCAAAAGACTGCATTTGAATTCTGGTGGTCGCAAGCTTTCGATTGGCCAGTGCTACTAAATATTAGCAAAAAGCTTTCGCTGCTCAGTGCCAGTTGAACAGTAATTTTTATTCAGATACGCTGAGAACAGCTGTGATAAATTTAAAAGTAAATTAAATAACTAAATAAGTATTTCACAGTCTGGACGGAGCAGAAGAAACGGAGGCCATTTCTTTACAAGTCAGCGTCATTTGTTTATATTTCTTGATTTGTGGTAAGAATGCTTTATGAATTTAATATGTTTAATCCCATTACCAAAGTTAGATACTGCTATTGAGAAAAAGTGAAGGACGTGCCGGGAGCAGACATTGTTGAGTCCTCACGTTGAAATGTATCTAACTAATGTATGTTGTCATGATTATGTTTGAATATTATTGTATTAGGATATATTAGTAAGCCTCCGTGTTCCATGAACACTGTTCAACATGCCTGAAGCATTTATATTTAAAAAGAAAAAGAAGAGAAAAATATATACAAGGAAATGTGGTTACCCACATTATATTATTGAGGAAAACTATGTAAATGTACAGTGGCGTATCTGCCATAGGGACCTGAGGGGTGGTCACAGCAAGGTGGGAGTCATGAAAAACTAGGGGCGAGTGCACCTGAAATGCACGCGAGGCTGACCCCATATCTCCGTAGGGAAATAAATAATACCAAAAGTGATCAGATATAAAAGGCCAGGGTGTCCTTTTGTTGCAGAGGTTTTGTTTCCTGTTGCCAGCTGGTAACAGGAAACCTGAGGAGTGACGATAACGCCAAGAAGTGTCCGACAATTCATGTATGCTGTCAAGAGCTAATAGCAGGAGCTTGGGCGTGTGATGTGATATCGATATTTCTGCAAGTACACACTATCTTATCATCCAACAAGAAACCCCAGGTGATATATTAAGGACCTGGGTATATCTGACAGATTCGTTTTAAATAAACACTGGTATTTCAAATCGTACTCAGGAAGTTGATGGGGTATGATGATAATACAGCCCCTCATACACAGTGACTCTCCCTCTTAGATGAATAAAGTGTAAGCTGTGAACATTCCAACAGGAAAGACATATATTAACTTTGTAGTTATTTGGGCAGATTGTCCACACAAATTTAGTTAATCTTTTATGTAAACTATCTTGTCCTCATTTTCAAAGACCTGTCCAAACGATATGACTGGACAGGCAAAATAAATTGTACAAAAAAATATCAAATTTAAAGAAAAACTTAACCACAGGTTTTTATTCACTTCCTCATAGAAACTTAAAGTGTTTTTGTGTTGTGTACCATCATTTCATTTCTCCCCTAGACACTAGGTACATCATACACCAGACACTAGAGCCAAAATAGTGACCGTGTGAGATCTAGGGAGGTAGCGTTAGGTTCCCTGCACATAATTCATCATCATCATTTATAGAGTCAGGGGCCTACATGTGCTTGACCTCACACGGTTAATACATACACGGATTCCATTCTTATTAGGATACCATCATAACCTCCCCAGCAAAATCTAACTTTGCTACATAAATTGGTAGGCTTGTCCGGGCATTTGAATTTCTCCTAGTACTACATACATTGGGGTCTGGGTTTAGCATAAACAACATTCTATTGTCCCAGGGAATCCCCATAATCATTATTGCCCAAGATTTGGGAAGTCAAGAAACTGTCAGAACCCAGAATTAATTAGATAAATTTATACTTAATTAGAAAGTTAGTTAGAACATTTTGCATTTATCAGAATGGCAGATCTGGCCAAGTTTCGATCTGCGACTGTTCAGACTGCAAAAGAAATGAATATGGAGGGTCAAATCTTAATTGACTATGTCACCTCAGAATGTGATACATTTATTACTAGGGAAGAACATGGGTTAGCTGAGGAAAGGAAAATGCAATTAGAAGATGCTAGGGAGACTAAGAAATTAGAGGCTGATATGGAGGAAGAAAACCTATCTGCTGTTGCCTTAAGACGCCACTAGGCGTAATGGCCACTGACTGCTTTGACGGTCGGTGGCTAAGGACGGAAGAAGAAGAAGAAGGGAGGCTGAGATTAAGAGGCTACAGTTGGAGGAAAAGAAACTTGAGGCTGAGAAGGAGGAAAAACGACTGCAAAGGGAGGCAGAAGAAAAACGATAGGAAAGGGAAGAAAAAAGATTACAAAGAGAACATGAGATACGACTAAGGGAGTTAGAACTGCAAGGCCATGCTCTTGAAAATGGAACTAGCCCATCCACTTCCGACTTAGCTGCAAGCCAGGGGGCCTCCTCATCAGCCATGGGGTTTCATTTAGATTACTTTGTGGAAAAGGATGATGACATTGAGTCGTATTTAAGCAGATACGAAATATTAGCCACTCCTTATGGGTTAGAAAGAGAAAGATGGGGGGTAAAGTTGTCTCAGGGTCTTCGGAGAACAGCTTATGAAGTGTTTTCCAAAATGAGCAGGGATGACCAAGACAACTATGACATGTTGAAGCAGGCTCTTCTGTTAAGATACGAAAAGAACGGAGAGTTTTATAGAAAGAAATTTAGGAATGCCAGGCTACTGTCGGGTGAGACCTATCACCAGTTCTCCGCCCGGTTGGAAACGTATATGGAGAAATGGGCTTCTTTGGGGGAAAACCCAAGATCTCAAAGAGATGATACTCTTTGAACAGATGAGAGAGTCCATGGCTCCAGACATGAGAAAGTTTCTCATGGAACAGGGCGCGGAGAGACTGGGTGAGATCATAAATGTCGCTGAGAGGTATCAGGCAGCCCAGGCAGTGGAAGCTGGTATCAAGAATAAACCAGTAGATCAGCATAAGGCTCCTCAAAATTATAATAAATTTGATAACAGAAGTAAGCAGAACTTTGATAGGCCTCGAAATGATTTTAAAAATAAAACCTCACATTTCAATGACAGAAAGAATGATGAAAGAAAACCTTTTAACCAAGGAAAGAGGTGGTGTAAACATTGTAGGAAGGACAACCATAACACCGAATTCTGTAAAAGTAAACCTTCTGGATGTGCTGCTATGAGAAGGGGGAACCAGGAAGTAAAGGACAAACCTGCTGGACAGCAGGAACCTTATCACCCCCCCCCCCCCAGTTTGTGAGGATGTTGTATGCAATGAGGTCACCATTAGGTGTCTCTGTGATACAGGTCTAGATTTTGATGCTGTCGTGAGCTCGCACTTGGTGAACCCAGATCAGTATACCACAGAAACAGTGGAGATACAAGGGGCGACCAAGGACCTACCACTCATGAAACTTCCCATTGCAAGGATAACAGTGAAAACTCGCTATGTGGAAGGGATAATCAGAGCAGTGATAGACGCACCCATCTACCCTCTGATATTGGGGTGTCGTTATGTCTACTTGGGAAATCCCAAGAGACCTGTGGTCTTGGCAGCAGTCCAGACCCGATCACAATCAAGAAAGGAAGAAGATGAACCTATAAATACTCATCCAGAGGAGATGAGGAAGGCACAGGCTGAAGATAGGTCACTGAAGCCGTGCTATAAGAAACTCCCAAAGAGCCATACTCCTCCTAATAAAGGAGAATTCTATATGAAGAATAAATTGTTATATAGGAAGGCCGGCACTGGTTCAGCTGGTCACGGACAGCTGGTCCTTCCCAGTTCATATAGGGAAAAGGTAATGGAGTTAGGTCATGCTATCCCCTTTAGTGATCACATGGGGATTAGCGCAACAGGGCAGCGTATAGCTTGTCATTATTTCTGGCCAGAGATAACGGAAGACATAAAGAGATATGTAAAATCCTGTCCCGAATGCCAGAGAGTAGCTCCAAAGCATTGGACTGCTCCAGCAACTCTTGGGGAAATGCCCATAGTGGGAACCCCTTTTGAGAGAGTTGCAGTGGATATTGTTGGACCTCTCTCTCGGATCAAGAGGAGGAACAGTTACATCCTTACTCTGGTAGACACTTGTTCTGTGTGGGGAGAGGCGGTAGCCCTGTCATCAATCGATTCGAAACATGTGGCAGAGGCATTACTTACGATATTCACAAGGTTAGGTTTCCCGCATCAAATCTTGACTGATAATGGCTCTCAGTTCAAGGGGAAACTAACAGAAGAGGTTTTCAGGTTGTTCCAAGCCAAACACTTTCATTGTAGTCCGTATCACCCCCAAGGGAACGGCCCGGTAGAAAGGTTCAATGGGACTCTCATTTCTATCCTGAGAAAGCTGGCACATGACAAACCTGATACGTGTGACCACTACTTGCCCGCCGCATTGTTTGCGTACCGGGAAGTACCACATAATTCAACCGGAATGGCACCCGCAACACTGTTATTTGGGAAACCAATAAAAGGTCCTTTAGAAGCTTTGTTAAGGACCTGGACAGATGAGAAGGCAGAGGAGACTGTTACCTCATCTTATCAATATGTGAACGAACTGACCACTCGTTTAAAAACTAGTTGGAAACTGGCAAATGATAATTTGAGACATGCCAGGAAAAAGCATGCTGCTTATTATAATAAAAAAGCTAAGGATAGGGAACTTGCTGTAGGGGAGAAGGTGCTTCTTCTATTGCCAGGCAGCAACAATAAACTTCAGATCGGATGGCAGGGGCCATATACAGTTTTGGAAAAGGTATCCAGAACAAATTATAAGATAGACAAAAAGGGAAAGGAAAAAGTCTATCATGTGAACCTTTTGAAGAAATATCTGGACAGACAAATCCAGGAAGGAACACACCTATTGGCCTTGTCTATTGCAACCGAAATGAAAAATTACCCTATCTCCTCATTCGAATATCCACTGAAAACCAGTGAAACGTTTGCCCAGGTGAAGATCAGTAATCACCTGACAAAAGGACAGAAGGAGAAGGTTCAACAGATCCTTGAGAAACATACAGATGTGTTAACGGATAAACCGGGGCTCACAAATTTGTTGGAATATGATATGAAACTACTAGACCCAGCACCTATCTGTATGAGGCCATATTCTATTCCTTTCGCTAAGGAAAAAGCTTTGAAAGAGGAGATTGATTATCTGTTACAAGAAGGGATTATTTCTCACAGTGAGTCTCCTAATAGTTCCTGTGTGGTTTTGTTGCGGAAACCATCGGGAGAACATAGACTGTGCATAGATTACAGGAAACTGAATGCTGTCACAGAAGGTCAGGTGGATCCATTACCTGATACTACTCAACTATTTGCCAGGCTGAACAAGGCAAAATATTTTTCTAAGGTGGATCTTAGCAAAGGCTATTACCAAATTCCAGTAAAGCCTGAGGTTCGACCTTATTTAGCATTTAGCACCTCGGAAGGTCATTATGAGTTCAACATGTTACCGTTTGGGTTGAAAAATGCCCCGAGTGTGTTTTCAAGGATGATGCAAAAATCATTGGATCCCCTGAAAAATCCATGTATTTCGAATTTTATGGACGATATCCTCATTGCTACGGAAACATTTAAGGAACACGTTACCTCTTTGAATATGCTGTTTGATAGACTCAGAGAGGCTAACTTAACCGCTAGGCCAAGAAAATGTTGTATTGGTTGTAAAGAGTTGGAATTCTTGGGACATACTGTACATCAAGGTAGCATGACCCCTGATCCCAATAATCTGGAGAAATTGAAAAGAGCACCTAGGCCACAAACAAAGAAAGATTGCGATCTTTCGTGTCATTGTGTGGTTTCTACCAAAAGTACATCAAAAATGTTAACTCTATATGTGCTCATCTGACGGATTTAACTCGCAAAGGTCAACCTGATACAATAAATTGGTCAGCACAGTGTGAATTGGCTTACCAGGAGTTAAAAGAGAAACTTACAAGCAGGCCAGTATTGCAATTGCCTGACTTGAATCAAGAATTTATCGTGAGAAGTGACGCAAGCAATGTGGGCCTAGGCGCTACATTGTTGCAAAGGTCCTCTTCACAAGATGGGGAATTGAACCCAGTCGCTTATGCAAGCCGCAAGTTGAACAAGGCGGAAAAAAATTATTCAACAAGTGAAAAGGAATGTCTAGCTTTGATATGGGCTATAAAAAAATTCCAGAGTTATTTATATGGCAGGACATTTGTGGTCCAAACGGATCATTCACCACTCGTATTCCTGTCACAGGCCAAGCATGAAAATTCCAGATTATTGAGATGGTCTTTAATACTGAAGCCATACTCATTTCTGATAGAATATATTCCCGGCCCTCGGAACGTAGGTGCAGACTTTTTAAGTAGACATCCTTATGATGAAGATCAGAAAAACGCGTAAGACTTCATTGAGCTAAATTATCTCGCAGATTATAACCTGCTAATGAATGCATGTTTTTAGGATGGGAGGTGTGTAGTAAAATCTGCGAGAATAATCGCTCATTTCAGTAAGAGTTTAGTCATAAAATGATAATAAATAAACCCGCCCTATTGTGTCTGATGGTGATCCTCTCACACGCCAGAATAGCGCTGAAATGTGTGCAGTGCTAAAGCCTGTAGAACGATCCCACGGTAAAAATCTAACACGAGTTTTAGTTTCGGTTTCGAAAACGTACTACCAATATTTAACATTTTGCCAGATCTGCTGCATACACACTGCAGCCATGACTTATAATTAACGATTTTGCGGAAGTATGCCGCCAAACTGCTATCTGAATTAACGTATTCTTAGTGTTACACGATACAATACAAATTATTAAAGCCAATTCTTAACCCGCCACGTCAACATCCCGCTTCGCTTGACACATTCTGCCATGCATATGTACACGCTGCGACAAAGCCAACAGAAGCAAACACGCAGACAATTTTATTGCCTCCTTGCGGTAATGTTTCTGACGTCACAAAAACAAGTTAGTTATTTGAAAAATACATGCTAGCGAGAGGGGAAGATGGCCGTCTTGTGTAAAAAATTTTATTTGACGATTGCCGGTGAGAAAATTGAAAATCTAAAACCATAATGAAACTGATCATAAAAATCATATGGTAGTATAGCTTAGAGTCCACTGAGCAAGAATGTGTTTTAAATAATATGATAGTCCCAGTATTAGCCAAGTTACTGAGAAAATACTAAATGTCTACGGACGCACGACCAGACAGACTGTTGTTCCTGCTTGTTTTTCATAACGTTAGTGGGGACACCGGCTTAGAAGGGAGGCATTGAGGTAAATTCAAATTCGCTTGGGTAACAAGAGTATAGGAGGAGAGGGGAGCGGTAGGAAAATTGTTACCAAAAACTAACATCGTTTTGTATTGGCATAACTAAAGCAGACTGGCCAATCGACTACCAGACGCAGAGTATGTTTGGAATTATTTTTGTTTTTCAAAAGACTGCATTTGAATTCTGGTGGTCGCAAGCTTTCGATTGGCCAGTGCTACTAAATATTAGCAAAAAGCTTTCGCTGCTCAGTGCCAGTTGAACAGTAATTTTTATTCAGATACGCTGAGAACAGCTGTGATAAATTTAAAAGTAAATGAAATAACTAAATAAGTATTTCACAGTCTGGACGGAGCAGAAGAAACGGAGGCCATTTCTTTGCAAGTCAGCGTCATTTGTTTATATTTCTTGATTTGTGGTAAGAATGCTTTATGAATTTAATATGTTTAATCCCTTTACCAAAGTTAGATACTGCTATTGGGAAAAAGTGAAGGACGTGCCGGGAGCAGACATTGTTGAGTCCTCACGTTGAAATGTATCTAACTAATGTATGTTGTCATGATTATATTTGAATATTATTGTATTAGGATATATTAGTAAGCCTCCGTGTTCCATGAACACTGTTCAACATGCCTGAAGCATTTATATTTAAAAAGAAAAAGAAGAGAAAAATATATACAAGGAAATGTGGTTACCCCACATCATGTTATTGAGGAAAACTATGTAAATGTACAGTGGTGTATCTGCCATAAGGACCTGAGGTGTGGTCACAGCAAGGTGGGAGTCATGAAAAACTAGGGGCGAGTGCACCTGAAATGCACGCGAGGCTGACCCCATATCTCCGTAAGGAAATAAATAATACCAAAAGTGATCAGATATAAAAGGCCAGGGTGTCCTTTTGTTGCAGAGGTTTTGTTTCCTGTTGCCAGCTGGTAACAGAAAACCTGAGGAGTGACGATAACGCCAAGAAGTCTCCGACAATTCATGTATGCTGTCAAGAGCTAACAGCAGGAGCTTGGGCGTGTGATGTGATATCGATATTTCTGCAACTACACACTATCTTATCATCCAACAAGAAACCCCAGGTGATATATTAAGGACCTGGGTATATCTGACAGATTCGTTTTAAATAAACACTGGTATTTCAAATCATACTCAGGAAGTTGATGAGGTATGATGATAATACAGCCCCTCATACACAGTGACTCTCCCTCTTAGATGAATAAAGTGTAAGCTGTGAACATTCCAACAGGAAAGACATATGTGTTCATTCATATTTAATCCAGCTTGAACTTATTTCCTGAACGTCAGTAGGAAGTGTCGTTTGTTTACATCAGGTAATAGAGAAAAGAATGTTACCATATTTTCGACGATCATGCAGCCTAAAACATAAACACAGTTACGAGTCTCCAAAAGAATTACCTGGGTTATGTTCCTATTCTGTAATCACCATCTCTGGCAGTCGCCAGTAAAACAACAGATGAACATTGATAAAAGATTCCACCCCATTCTCACCCTGTCACACTAGACTTGATTTGTCACCGTGACCAAGCCCGGTCACATCTAACTTGATTCGGTGCCGTTCCCGTCCACTCCCCCGGCCACATAACTTGATTTGGTGCCCGTGACCAGCTCGTAACTGTTTTTTTATGATGGATTCACTCATTCAACAGCTAGAGCATCAAGTATTTTTGTTGCAAAAGAAAAACCACCTGCTTCAACAACAACTGTCACAGCAACAAACAGCTGCTGGAAGGGCACACTGGAACAGTCTCAATAAAAGACACTGTCGAATTACAGTGAGAAACGTTATCAATATAATAAAACAAGGAAAGATATTTGAAATAAATAATGTTACGAGTGACAAACAAAGATGTTTGATAACGACAGAAAATGGACTAAGAGCATATATAAAGCCAGTAACACAGTGGAGAAAAACCTTTAACAGACGTTATCTTTCCTGTTCCACCGCTGAGGTTCATATCCCTCCACCTGAGCTGTACTCACGTATCCACTCCCGTGATGCTCGTTTGGCTGAGTTACCCTCTGTTACTCCAGGCCCCTCTCATGCTTCGCCTCAGCATGATATTATTGTACCTCCTATTACTGCCGCAACTCCTGTCCATACCTCCCTTCCTCCCCCTGTTCACCTCTCTTCTGATTCCACTTTTCCTCCCCCTGTTCACCTCTCTTCTGACCCCGCTTTTCCTCCCTCTGTTCACCTCCCTTCAGACCCCGCTTTTCCTCCCTCTGTTCATCTCTCTTCTGACCCCGCTTTTCCTCCTTATGGTTATTTTCCTCCGCCTCCCTCCGACCTTGATACAGAACATGAGACTGACTCTTCAGATGTTGAATCTTCTCTTTCTCCTTATGGTTATTTTCCTCCGCCTCCCTCCGACCTTGATACAGAACATGAGACTGACTCTTCAGATGTTGAACCTTCTCTTTCTCCTTATGGTTATTTTCCTCCGCCTCCCTCCGACCTTGATACAGTACAAGAAAAGTACCAGCTTGACATAGAATCAGAATTCGATTCGTCAAGTGGGGAGGATAGAGTTATGGGCCCCGACGAAATTGGATACAGGTCGGATGAGCTCGAGCATATAACGGACGACGAAGGCCGTAGAATTTATTGGCCGAAAAATGAGATTAGTGATCTTGACTCTTCCCCCGATTATTCTTCTTTTGATATTGGACCTGACGTTCCTCTTCCCTCAGCTCGTTTTCTCTTTAGACGTCGTCATCCAAAATTCATTTACGATTCTGTTCCCTTTCCTAAGCCCCTTCACCAGCGGGCCGCCCATGTACGAACCCGTTTTCGTCGCTCCCGTGGTTCTGTTCATTCTCCTTACCGTAGTCCCTCTCCTCCGCCTCTCTCTCCCCCTGTCACACCTCCGTCCCGTAGATTACGTATTCCCCTCCGTTATCCTTCTGCCGTTCCACAGCCTCCACTCTGTCCTTCCCGTCATGCCATTGTTCCTTCATCCCAACCTACACAGTACGATCCTCGCCTGTTATTGTAAGCCATTGAAAGATTGGAAGCAATGAACATTTTTGCAAAGATGTTTACAAATTGAACTGCACTTACCTCCTGATGCCGTCTCCGGTCAGGTTGACATTTCCTGCCCTGCTATTATTTTTAGCATGAAGTCGACCCTGCTTCTCGTGTCTTCCGATGCAGGTCTCCTACACAATACCCTCCTGCTGAATTGCTTGATCCTGATGCTACCGTGAAGACCAATCGTTACGCATCCTTGAACATCTGGGTTACACACTTTACGCATATTTCCAGTTCAGATAGGAAAGTCCAACAGCCGTTATTTATGGAGAGCTGTTACATTTTTGTCCGCAAGAAAGACATTGCTGAATCTGCCAGTACATGAACAGTTCCCTCACGACATCCTTTCGACCACTGCTGATGGAGATCCACCAACTCAGATGATCTCTGCAGTCCTGATATATTGTAGTTGATGCAGTTTCCTTTTACACGCGTTAGCGTCATTATGTCACATTATTTTGACTAATGTAATATTTGACCATCTTGTATGCCCCTATGATTTTTTTGGGGGTTTTTTTTTCTGTTTTTCTTGTTGCCATGTTTCTGACATAAGATTTTGCCCAGATTTTTTTTAAGGTTTACATCGTTCTGTTGTACCAAATAAAAGTGATTAACTAATGTATATCTTCACCCGCCACTAATGTTGGCATCATTCACGATTTATTATGATGATGACACCATATTGCATTATGATTGTTTGAATTTTCAGTTATTGTTACACCGACACTCATACATGTGATTTAACTATTTGCCCATTTATATATTCTATACCATTGTCCATTGATTACCATGTTTCCATTCCATTAATTGTTTCCGGTTATTGTTACACCGGCAAAGTCATTTTTTTTAATGAGACTTACCCATTTTGCCATTTTGTTACGCCACCATTTGTTCCCTGATAGTTATATCATCGAGACCATTGTCCATGATGTGTGGTACCCCATTCCATTTTGCCCTTCACTATGCCCACCAAGTTCTGTAGTTCTATGTCCATTTGTTCCATTCATATTTTTTTTTCATCACCCACTTCAGTGAAGTGTAGGGTGACATCCATTTTGGGCATCCGCTATATTTTATGTGCACCCGCCATATATATATATATATATATATATATATATATATATATATATATATATATATATATATATATATATATATATATATATATATATATATATATATATATATATATATATATATATATATATATATATATATATTTTTTTTTTTTTGTTTTTTTGTTTTTTTTTTTGCCAGTTTTTTTTTCCTTGCGACGTTAACTTCCTTGTCATGTTATTTTATGTTTTATGATTCGCACAAGTGTGAGAGATATTGATGACTATAAACCCATAAAGCGTTTTGTTAGTTCGTTGATGATTGTTAGCTACTGTTCTATTTTGCCTATATATTTTTTTGCCACTTATTAGTACTAATTGTAGCTACCATAACCTCCATAGTTTTTTATTTTTTTGTTTTCCATGTGTCCCTCGTTTATGTTATGTCCATCGGTCCCTACCCCTTCATGATCGATTTTTGTGTGTGAAATGCTAATGGTGTTATTTCATCCATTATTCCCATCTATTGTTTATTGTAGTCCTTCTGACATGATTTATGGTGGGATACATGAATCCCAATAATTTTTTTTAGAGTTAGTAAATTTTTTTCTAGGGAATAAAGTGTCTCCTACGGGATACACTTTAGTGGCCCCGGGCGTATGTGACAGTACGGACTGTTACGTCGGATTAACACTAAGGTGCTGCCACTTAATTATAGTTAGGGTAAGAATACTTAGCAAGATTAAACACTAAGTATTACAGCGTGTCTAGTTAGTGTAATAACACTAGTCACATATCCTATGAGTGATTTAATTAAAGTGTTAAGAAATGACGTCATCAAACTTGGGGTAGAATTGCTCAGTAGTTAGGACGGAAGTTATGGTCTGATAGAAAGGGGTTAAGTGAGTTGGTTTTAGGCACGAGACGTGCGAGGCAGTGATTTTGGGGTTTGGACCATCTTGTAAGTTAGATGGCTGTGTGTTATTTCTTGGGATGACTGGTTTGTATACCACAGAAGCACATGTATTTATGAACTATTATGAAGTTGTCTGAGTGTGCAGACACTTAATAAAGGTGTTCATTCATATTTAATCCAGCTTGAACTTATTTCCTGAACGTCAGTAGGAAGTGTCGTTTGTTTACATCAGGTAATAGAGAAAAGAATGTTACCATATTTTCGACGATCATGCAGCCTAAAACATAAACACAGTTACGAGTCTCCAAAAGAATTACCTGGGTTATGTTCCTATTCTGTAATCACCATCTCTGGCAGTCGCCAGTAAAACAACAGATGAACATTGATAAAAGATTCCACCCCATTCTCACCCTGTCACACTAGACTTGATTTGTCACCGTGACCAAGCCCGGTCACATCTAACTTGATTCGGTGCCGTTCCCGTCAACTCCCCCGGCCACAACTCCAAGAGAAATATCAGGAGTAGAATCGCGACCTATACGCTACGTTTATTGACCTGACCAAGGCATTCGATATAGTGAGCAGAGGTGGACTATAGAAAATCCTGTCAAAATTTCGCTGTCCTGATAAATTTATCACCCTGGTCAAACAGCTCCACAAAGGTATGCGTGCCCGTGTCTTGGACAATGGAGAAACCTCTAAAATGGTTGAAGTTACAAATGGCTTGAAGCAGGGTTGTGTTCTTGGCCCGACACTGTTCAGCATTATGTTTTCAGCCATGCTGACTGATGCTATCAACGGAAGCGAGTTCGGTATACCAATCAAGTACCGAACAGATGGCAAACTATTCAACCCCCGCAGACTTCAGTCCAAAACGAAGGTGCAAACTGATATGATCCGCGCATTCCTGTTTGCCGACGACTGTGCTTTGAATAGTAGCTCCGAGCAGAAAATGCAGGAAGGCATGGACCGTGTCTCTGCTGCTTGCGACAGCTTCAGACTAACCATCAATGTCAAGAAAATTGAGGTTATGTACCACGTAAACTGTACAAGGAACCAACAATTACAGTGGGGGAATAAAGACTGGTGGTTGTGGATAAGTTCATGTAACCGGGAAGCACGCTCTGAAGACTAGCAAACATTGACGACGAGATGGCTAACAAAATAGCAAAGGCTAGTAATTGCGTTTGGAAGACTGCGATCCTCAGTGTGGGAACGCAGAGGTATTATCGCCAAAACCAAACTGATGATGTACCGTCCCGTCGTCCTCCCCACCCCCACTCTACGCCAGTGAGAGTTGGACCGTTTATGCTAGACATGCTCGAAAATTAAATCACGTCCATACAACCTGCCTGCGTCGCGTGCTAAACATTCGATGACAGGATAAGATCCCAGATACCGAGGTCCTATCAAGAGCAAATTTGCCCAGTGTCTATACCCTGATTCAGAAAACGCAGTTACGTTGGACCGGACATCTGGTTCGCATGCCAAATGAACGCCTCCCAAAGAGGCTGCTGTATGGCTAGCTGAGGGAGGGAAAGCGTAATAGAGGACGACTAAAGAAGCGCTTCAAAGACAGCCTGAGAGAGTCAGTGAAGACCCTCCAGATTAACACCACCACCTGGGAGCATCTGGCACAGGATAGCACAGCCTGGAGAGGCGCTATCAAAACGGGTGTTGTAGTCAGCGAGGCCAACCGTGTGAGGGTAGCCCAGAAAAAACGTGCACCCCGAAAGTCAAGTGTGGATGTGCAGCCTGTATATTCTTCGGGCCTTGTACGAGTATGTCGGTCATGCAACAGAACTTTTCTTGCCCGCATTAGCTTGATCACTCATTTGCACATCCACGTAACCTCATAGAACAAACTGTACAAGGTATTACGAGAGATGTCGATGGCCCTCATCGAATACGATGGACAAATCATCAAGACAAACCATTCCTCACCACAGTGCAGAAGTTTATATTGTCCAGCGATGCATAGTTTTTTTGTTTTTTACTTTCTAAGGGAGAAGTGACCAGGGGGTGGTATTAATTTTCCTTGACAGCGCATTGTTTACCCCTGGTTACTAGCCACTTTCTGAAAACATTATTATTCCCACACTAAAAAGGTGAATTGGTCATCATTCCATAACTATTCTGTATAAAAAATCACCAGAGAACCATTTACAGGAAGGCACATTACTTTCCATAAAGTCTGTGTTCCATTCCTTTTTCTATCATCTTTTTGAATTGAAATATCAATTCTTCTATCATGTTCAACCATTCCTGTTCCACCTGTTTGAGTGGAAAAAATACTTTATTGTGGTAAGCTGTATAAAACAATTTAGCAAGAACATTATGGGTGAGAAAATAAGGGATAAAAAGTCGAGAAAACGCAAATTTCTTGGCAATTAGCACACAATTCAGAGTGGAAGCAAACCAAACACGTAATGAAGCACCTTTTATCGATACTAAATTTGCCCATCATCTGTAAAGAAATTGAAGAAAAGCACCCTCTCAACCCATAGAAAAGATGAACAAACAGATAATGCCTTTATTCTCATGAGTATGCAGCCCTTGAATAACTTCATAACAGTGAGCATGAGGTGTGTAGAATGTTGGAATTTATGATGTCATGCAGGCTCAATGAAGAATCAGAGTATTCAAAGCAGGGTTTATGTCACGTAGTCGTTGTCAAATGTAGCAACTGATTGTGGGAAACATCTTTCAAAATATCATGTGATGCAGAAAAGGTAAAGGAAACAGGGAAAAACACAGAAAAGAACAAGGAAATTAATGTAAGGGATGCTAACGTTTTATATCACTTGACCGAAGTCATGCTGTGAATATGTGCGAAGCAACACAGAATCACCATCAAAAGGTCTTCTGACAAAGCCAAAGCAAGAAGAAAGACTTCGAGAGCCATCAGGAAGGGGTTTACTGACAAGGCAGAAGAAAAGAAAGGTGATATGTATACTTTAGGAGGTCATTAAGATGAAGTAAGTGCACTATATAATGTTTCGTTAACATATTGTTCTCCCTTTTCCTTCTTTTTTCTCACGTTCATGTTTTTAGCACACGACAGGTACATTTTGAGAAGCCATATCTCAAGAATGAATTATTGGAATGCTTTAAAACTTTGTAGAAGTTTTATAACATCTTAAACCTTGTCCTGAAGCTAATTCTGTTTTCGTTTTATCATGAGGTTCAATAAATTTACAATTTTCATTTTTTTTTTTTCATAAGTTGTCACATATTGGCCATGCTATGTATCTTGGTATCCCAAATGTTTTAGGTTCAGGACATAGGGCATTCATTTGTAGATTTGCATGCATAATTTCAACTGTATATGTTGAGAAATAATTATGTTATATGGGTTTAAAGTAATCCTGCATTTTTTATACTGCGGCGGAAATTTTGAATAACTAATTAGCATCAATGCACCAAGGAAACTTATTTCACAAGTTAGAAAGAAGCAATCCACTTGTTTTGGGCATGTTATGAGAAGAGGAAAGCTGGAATATATCGTAACAACAGGTAAGATTGAAGGAAAAAGAGACAGGGGAAGACAAAGAGAGCAAATACTGGACAGTTTGACATCGTGGCATGGGAAGAGGTCAACAGCAGAATTAATAAATTGAACTGGTGACATGATCTCCTACGCCGCTAAGCATAGTACTTGAAGAAGAATTATCAGTTATGCAATCACTCATATGGTTAGAATCGTCTCTAAAACTAAAGCTATGAACTTTTCTAACGAGACCTTTGATATCATCTTGAACGGGGAAAAACTACAGAAAGTTGAAAGTTTCAATTATTTAGGCAGTAAAATGACTCAGGATGGTGACACAACAAGAGAAATCCATACTAGAATTGCTTTGGCAGCTAGCGCCTTCAATAGATTATCTAACATTTGGAAATTACGATCATTGAATATACATACCAAGCTTCGTCTGTTTAATTCAAATGTTATCTCAGTGTTAACATACGGCTGTGAGAGTTGGAAAATAACAAAATCATTGGAGAACAAGCTGAATACATTCGAGAACAAATGTCTTAGAAAACTCATGAACATCAGTTGGAAAGAATTCAAGACTAATCGACAAATAAGAGAAGACTCTAGGCAGAAATATGTCTCCGACTATATAAGGAAAAGACGATGGTCTTATATCGGTCATGTCCTACGAATGCAAAACAACAGAATACCACTACAGGCGCTCACTTGGGTTCCTGAGGGTAAGAGGAAAAGAGGAAGACCAAAAGAAACACTCAGAAGAACAATAATAAGAGAAGGAAGAACGTTGGGCCTAAATAATGTGCAAGAGCTAAGAGGAGTGGCGTCACAACGAACAACCTGGAGAGCACTGGTTTCTGCCTTATGCGCCGTGTTTGGTGCTTAAAGAATTTATTATTATTATTATACAAGCCCTACAGACCTCTGTATGAACTACAAAAGACAGTGAAGTTTATACAAGAAACAACATTGGAGATATAGACAATATATTTCAAGCGAAAGAAGAAGAAGCAGAAGCTACTTGGTAATGCAACACTGATTGAAGTTATTTTTGGCACTAAAGTGCCATCCACAAAATCATAGATGGTAACCCGGTCACCATCCACAAAGGGTTTATCGATGATGGTTATTGCATTTACAATTTATACCTCTAAAAGTACAGTTTGAATTGGCTCTATATACTTATATTTAATAAAAATTATGTTTCGCACTTTGTTACAATTCTTCAAAATGCTTTAAAATCTTAGCTTTATTCAATATATATTTGTTAGTCTTATAATACTAATAACTTGAAACTAAATATTTTGGAGAAGAAAATGTATAATTAGGAGTAAATTTAAAAATGTTAATAACTTTATTATGTCCCTTAGCAAAATGAATAAACACAGTATTATGTCCCTTTATTATATTCATCCAAAACTCCGTGAACAATTAAAATATACATACATACATATAATAGCTCGCCAGCGTTGGCGTAGCTGGCGAGTCCTTTTTAGGGCTTTATGTTAGCAGACAGATAATGTTAGTCCTTTTCATGACTTTGTATGTATCAACGCTGATCGAGTTAGCAGTCAATATAGTTTACTTATTTTTGAATGGTAAATGCACTCTGATATAACCAAATAGGCATAAAGAAACGCGCCTCGCCACAAGAAGGCCAAAAAAAAAAGTAATATACTACTGCATGTCATCTAGGTAATTATAGGTTTGTTCACATTGTATTTCTATGACAAATTATATACAGGAATATATATTGCAACATGGAAAGTATTAAAAGGATATAGTATCACAGATTATACATCTATTTTTACTATTAGCACTAGATAATTTCACTAACAACCCTTCACAGAAACTGGCAACAGGTTCACTTTCAACAATTCAAGCAATAAGAAACTTAATAGAATGTCGTAGAACTGACATAGCTATTACGTACCTATATTCCAGAGGATGTAAAGTTATAACATTTTGGGCACTCTCCCATGTTGGCATTGTGGGTATCACAAGATGGGGCGACCTCTCCTCGATCTCTGTTGCACTCCAGCAGTATCAGATACAATTTTTGTACTGATTTTATGTGCGTGCTATCAATAGCCACAATTTCTTTTCATTATCTGCTAAGTAGCAGGTAGTTTGTATATGTTCAAACATTTTGACACTCCCTGTAGGTGAAAATAAGCACAGTGTCTTGGCGAAGCATAGATTTGCTGAGATAAGATTAATCGACAATCATGTTGGTTATCGTAGGCGCGGCAGATTAACACGTACATCGCCCAGCGCTGTCTGCTTAATCACCGATAAGACACGGGCGCGCGCATCGCCAAAGCTGGGAATAAGGGGAGACGACTTACGGACAGGCATGGATGACGAGATTACTTTAGATAAAAGTAATATTGTTACATCTCAAACACATGGTCATATGCAGTTACAGATGTGTTCACGAATCTGTGCGCAAGGCATCGTATGACATTGCCATGTATGGTAATACGTGAGCTTTTGCTTTACGCATCTTCTTTCACGTGGATAGATTTTGAAATCATCACACCCTAAACCCGCCTGTTTGAATGTGATTGGAGCTTTTTGCTTAGCCCATCACAAACAGATGCGTGGGCAGGTAGGAATATAGTCTGACCATTTTGTTCTCAAGCTATTTCACTTGAGAAATCGCTTGCCAGAAGACACCAGACTGCCAGAGTGAAGCCTGGAATTCCGAATTTCCTTTTATCAGCTTGGACCTTTTATTAGAGAATTTTGGACGGACTTACAAAATAGCCCAGGCAATCTCTATCAATATTAATAAGGAAACCAGGACTGTGGAAACTGAAACACACGGAGTCAAAGAGGGAACTTATTAAATTAACCACACCCCATACGCGTGTAAGTGACCAATTTAAGTCTCTTTTATTCATCTGAGCAAAAAGTCTGTGAGCCAGGATTGGCGTAAGTTGTGCATTTTTTTCATTCTATATTTTTCATTAGTAACATGTGAACTACTACAGTATGTATATATTACCATGTGGATATTAATATGCGAAAATCGCTCGTTGATGTCCCAGTCATTTGAGGCTGGCAACCTCAGCATATAGAATGATGAATCGTGAACCATCACTGCTAGGGCAGATAACTGCTTTATCGCTAGTTTCTGACGGAGAACTAAAAGCGTAAAATAGTCCGAAGTTCATATGGAGTGTGACGATATTGCCTCCCCTGCTTTGCAGTAGTGGTCCAACAGTGGCCAAAACTCAAGAGTATCTAATATGGGCTTCAATGGAGTCTACCTGTAAACAAGATTACTCTTGGCAGAGATGTAGATAGAAGGGTAAAAACGCTTCTATCACATGGGAGTATTCACAAGATATTCAGAATAAGTGAGAACAATACTGCATTGGCTGAGTACGTTAACTCTATAATTCTGCCGGAACTTTTGTGAAGGATTTAAGCACTTATTAATTTCAGCTCGTTCAAGCCCCTACTTCTCATTTACTCAGTAGAATTTTATTATTCTAGTATAGCTCTGTTTAGAATTTGTGTAGTAAATTGACTGAGACAAACAGGCAGTAACTTTAAAATGATTAAATCGAAGTTAAATTTGTATAATTACAAATAACAAAATTTAATAATCACTTAAGTTTTAACAGTTAGAAAATAATTGGAATAGTTTTGGATCAAGAACAGTTATCATCATGGTCGTTATGGATTGTGAAATGTTACAAGAAGTTCACGTGACAGCATGGATTTGAACTTAGCTGCCAATTATGGTTCTGCTCCTTCTTATGGGTTGGTTCTTTTCAAACTGCTCACGCTCGTCCCTGGTCAAGGTTGTCGGGTGTAGCTGGTTTCCCCAGAAATGTCAAGGAGTGTCTACCAAGTGGGTCATTCGTCTTTAAGCTTAAACCACTGTTCCCTACTTGTTCCAGAGATAGTACTTTCTGCTGGTACCACCAATAAGCCAATCCTGGCTCACAGACTTTTTTGCTCAGATGAATAAAAGAGACTTGAATTGGCCTCTTACAGGGGGGAGGTGCTAGCTGACTACCCCCACTATTAGGGCTTACCTACTGTCCGTACTGGATTTAACTTAATGTAAATAATGGCTCGTGTACACTAGGGACCACATGAACAATGGTGACACAGGAAGTCAAAGCCTGTAATCAGCTAATTTCCATTTATTGTCAACAACAATAACTAGACCACAAACAGCCATAATGGAATACTAAATAGTTAACATACTGCCACTGCGAATTAACATGCAGTATTAATGCACAAGAATAGGTTCTACAACACTCTATATATATATGGTAACTCTCGCTCGCCAGAGCGGCAAACTCATAGTGTCAAACTGACAACTACCAACATGTACTTACAAGGAAAGCCTCAGCTTCTGAAAATAAACCACCAAGAGAAAATAACATAGAAGCTCTCCGGAATAACCACACTAGGACAAGATGTAAATGGCAGGCACTGAATCACAGTATTCCATACAAGTTGGACAGCCACCAAGCTGGCTTAACGCGTCCCTCCAGGACGAAAATCCAACCAACTCTGATCTGGCACTAAAACCATTTTTGCGCCCAAATCTTTCCACTGGTCACCTCGGTCGCTCGGCTATTTCCAGCTTTCCGAACGACTTGATTCATTTATGAACAAGCAGACTAAATAGCGCCGTGACAGGTACAAAATTACGAACATGTCGGAAAACTCATATGAAAACGTGTTCCCAATATAACCATCATTACTTTATTAGGAAGTAATCTCTTATCTGTGTCTGTCCATCAGTTGTCTCTTCGTATGACCAGCTTTGGCGATGAGCGCACCCGTGTTTTATCAGTGATTAAGCACTGCGCTTGACGATTATCGTGTTAATCTGTGTACTGATATCGGCTGCACCCACGATAGCCAACATGGTTAGGTCGCTGTCACTCCTTGCAGTGCAGGGAGAAATGGATAACTACCAGACATGTCTACTTATCCCTGAGAAGGATGTAGGAAGGAAAATACATAATATCTGCTACACATAGCAGAAAAAGAAAGAAACAAAGTGCGACAACTGAAAGCACGCAAAGTAATAAGTATATAACAATGTAATAGATTAGTGACGGAGTGAAAGAGAGATCGGAAAAAAGACGCTTCAAATCCATCTTGTGATATGGAGCATCGAGGGAAAGATGAAAGATGATGTACGTTCTAGTATTAATATTTACAGTTTCAAACAATTGTAGATGTAAATTAAAACACATTCACTTTAAAATTAATGGAAGTTTCACACTTTTCAATTAGTGTAAATATAAATGAAACATATTCAATTTATATTGGGAACACTTTTCAAACAGTGGTGATGTAAATGTAAAACATATTATATCTGTACGTTTAACCTTTCCATTTAAATGTAATGTAAAGCAAAGCTCTTCTACTTTAAATGTAAAGAAAGTTTTATCCTGAGGAAAATGTAATTCTCATCGAGAGTAAATTCTGAGTTAAATATGATGATGGAATGGGAAGATAGGAACCCCTAACTATGTGTTGGAAAACGCAATATTCAGGAGAGCAATACTCTATTCTTCTACCACAGTTATTGGTGATGGTACCAGCTGACCGGTACAATCTCTGGAACAATGAAGGAACAGTGGCCTGTGCTTTAAGACGAAGGACCCACTTTGCCATTACTCCTTGACGTTCTGGGAACGTGCGGCACCTGTAACATTGCCCAGTGACAAGCGTAAACAGCGATATAGTCTACCACGAACCAACCCAGCGGGGGGAAGAAACTACCATTGACAGCTAAGTGCATAATATAAGCTGCCAAAAGTGACCTTTTTTACTCAGTTCAAACCACATCCCAACAAGGATGAAAAGACACTTTTTTCATACAATATTCTTCAATTCTTTAAACTTGTTAAAACCTAAAGTGATTATTACATTTTGTTATTTGTAATTATTCAAATTTAACTTCAATTTAATCATTTTAAAGTTACTGCATGTTTGTCTCAGTCACTTTACTAAACGCACTCTAAACAGAGCTATACCAAAATAATAATAATTCCACTGAGAAACATTAAAAAGTGCTTATTCCTTCACAAAGGTGTCGGCAGAATTACAGAGTTAACATACTCAGCAAAGACAGTACTGTTCTCGCTTATTCTGAAAATCTTGTGAATACTCCCTAGGGATAGAGGCGTCTTTACACTTCTATCTACATCTCTGCCAAGAGTAATCTTGTGCGAAGGTAGACACCTTTGAAGCCCATATTAGATACTCTTGAGCTTTGGCCACTGTTGGACCACTACTGCAAAGCAACGGAGGCAATACCGTGACAATGGGAAACGTAAAGGCAGATAAAGCAGCCAAGAAAGTAAGATCTCGTTTTAAAACTTCAATAAATGTGCGGATGGGTAGATCAGAGATTAAAAGCTAATTAAAAGAATAATAACAAATAAGTGTACTTCAGGGAGGGATAAACACCTAAAAGGAAGACGTGCATATAAGCTGTTCAAGGCTCCAACAGAAACATGTCAGATATATCGATAGCTGAAATGAACAGGATACTGTTCTACTTATAGTAAACATAGTAAATAAAAAAAAGTCCAAATAACGTGTGTGTGATTTTTCTTTGTCCTAAGATTCGACTATCTTCCTAAATATGTAAATGTGTTTGTATTATCTAACTGTCCGAGAATAAGAGGAAGAATGCTGTACAGCTGCACACAAAACTACATACTGAACAGTTAAAGTGTTATGTTTGTGGCGGTGCCGTTTCTCAGGGGAGTAGTCTTATCATCATTCATCATCTCCCTCAGCTCTCTAAGGAGCATAACTCTTTAACAAATTTATACAAAGCCTTTATGTCCCCTGCCATCAGCTCAAGGCTTTCCATGTCTTTTTCATCCCATGTCCAGTACTATTCTCCACGTGTTCTTCATCCCATGTCCAGTACTATTCTCCACGTGTTCTTCACCCCATGTCCAGTACTATTCTCCATGTGTTCTTCATCCCATGTCCAGTACTATTCTCCACGTGTTCTTCATGCCATGTCCAGTACTATTCTCCACGTGTTCTTCATGCCATGTCCAGTACTATTCTCCACGTGTTCTTCATGCCATGTCCAGTACTATTCTCCACGTGTTCTTCATGCCATGTCCAGTACTATTCTCCACGTGTTCTTCATGCCATGTCCAGTACTATTCTCCACGTGTTCTTCATCCCATGTCCAGTACTATTCTCCACGTGTTCTTCATGCCATGTCCAGTACTATTCTCCACGTGTTCTTCATGCCATGTCCAGTACTATTCTCCACGTGTTCTTCATGCCATGTCCAGTACTATTCTCTACGTGTTCTTCATCCCATGTCCAGTACTATTCTCCACGTGTTCTTTATGCCATGTCCAGTACTATTCTCCACGTGTTCTTCATGCCATGTCCAGTACTATTCTCCACGTGTTCTTCATCCCATGTCCAGTACTATTCTCCACGTGTTCTTCATGCCATGTCCAGTACTATTCTCCACGTGTTCTTCATGCCATGTCCAGTACTATTCTCCACGTGTTCTTCATCCCATGTCCAGTACTATTCTCCACGTGTTCTTCATGCCATGTCCAGTACTATTCTCCACGTGTTCTTCATCCCATGTCCAGTATTATTCTCCACGTGTTCCTCATGCCATGTCCAGTACTATTCTCCACGTGTTCTTCATCCCATGTCCAGTACTATTCTCCACGTGTTCTTCATGCCATGTCCAGTACTATTCTCCACGTGTTCTTCATCCCATGTCCAGTACTATTCTCCACGTGTTCTTCATCCCATGTCCAGTACTATTCTCCACGTGTTCTTCATGCCATGTCCAGTACTATTCTCCACGTGTTCTTCATCCCATGTCCAGTACTATTCTCCACGTGTTCTTCATCCCATGTCCAGTACTATTCTCCACGTGTTCTTCAGTATCCCACTATCTCTCTAACCTTGAGCATACCAGAAGAATGACTGCCTTATAATGCTAGCAACGATTTCGTTTTTTCAAGGTGTGTCCTATCCATCTCAAACATCTTCTTATCTCTTGTTCTAATGACATTCTTCTGGTTCTTGTCAGCAGTTTCATATTAGTGAAATTGTCACTTCAATCCTTCCGTCTGTGCAAGCACCAATTTATGATAGTGTGTAGCTTTTTTGGTTAGTTGAGTTGGTTGTTCTCCAAGCTAGCAACGATTTTGTATTTTCATGGTGTGTCCTTGTGACAGGGTAGACGATAACCTCAAGAAAATACGAATAAGGAAAGACAAAATAGATAAGAAAATAATAAACAAAAATAAAGATTAAGGAACTAAAGAAATCGACGAGCAACATCATGATAGTAGCGAGAATAAAAGTTACACTAATAAAGTCAACTTGTTTACTATACACAATAAAAGTAAGACGCACTTCCACTCTAAATATAGAAATTCGCAACAACCTAAAGAATTTGTTAGCAGTTTGGATCTACAAGAACATAAAAGAGTGCATGCTGAAGAAAAACCATACAAGTAAGTGTGATGTTTGTGATGCAGTGTTTACTTTCTTAAAAGGCCTAGAGGTACACAAAAGATTCCATGCTGGAGAAAGTTATTATAAATGGGATATTTGAGGTCAAGAATTTCTTAGCAAGTGGGTCCTACAAGGACATAAAAGGGTGCATACAGGAGAAAAACCTCACAAGTGTGTTGTATGTGGTAAAGGGTTTTCTAACAATTCTAGCTTGCTTGCACATACAGAAATACATACAGGAGAGAAGTGTCATAAATGTGATATCTGTGGTCTTATGTTTACTAGCAAATGCTACTTAAAGGAACATATAAGAGTACATACAGAAGAAAAACTATACAAGTGTGATGTGTGTGATAGAGATTTGGCTCGCAGAAGAAACTTACAATTACACAAACTAGTACATACTGGAGAAAAACCATACAAGTGGGATGTCTGTAGCGTAGCATTTGTGTTTGCATCTAATCTAAATGAGCACAGAAATATCCACAGTAAAGATAAACCATTCACGTGTGATGTTTTTGATGTACGATTTGCTCATAGAAGTAACCTACGAAAACTCAAAATAGTGCACACAGGAAGGAAACCATATAAATGTGATGTTTGTGATAAAGTATTTTCTTACAGTACTAGCCTACGTTCGCATGAAAGATTACAATATAGAAGATAAGCCCATCGTGTGCGAGTTTTGTAATCAAGTATTTATTTCAAAATTGTCCTTAAGTATTCACAAAAGAATGCATACAAGAGAGAAACCTTGTAAATGTGATACTTGTGGTAGAAGGTTTGCTGATAGCGGTAGCTTGCAAAAGCACACTAGCATCTGTACAAGCGAGAAGTCTTATACATCGTACTGCTTTATTCTATCTCTTTTTGGCAAACATTGACCTGAGGTCATAAAGTGACGTCATTTAAACTACTTTATCATCCTACAAAATATCTTACAGTTATCTCTTATGTGAGAACATATTTTCCAGAAAAATAATTTGGATTTCAATGTTTGTTGCATTTTAACTATTCTAAGTCAAATCATATTAACAAAGCTTTATTCCATCTCCTGATCTGCCAATCAAACTAGTCGTAGTCATCACGTGATGTTGTGAATCACTATGGAGACGCGAAGAAACAAGAAGCTGTGGCCGCTGTTTTAAAGCTGATCTGGTGCAGGTTTAATGTAAGGGGACCAGCTGAAGTAATGGATGCATGCTCAAAAAGAGGAGAAGGGGTATGAAGGGAGCCTACACAGCCATAAGGGTCATAGTGTGCGAAGTATTTTGCTTCAACGCACTTGGTATCTCACAGATGCGAATGAACTGCTTCAATACGGAGTTAAGATCTCTTGATACAGGCATACCAAAGCCATTTGTGAGAAGAAAAATGCAACCACAATTAGTGAGGTCACCCTCCATGAAGGGCGGATACACACCAACTCTTGTCTTAGAATACCATCATATTACTGTTGAGGTACCTCTAAAAGAGTACCTTGAAAAACGGCTTAAGCTTAGAAAGATGTGCAGATGTTATGTTACCCATTGTGAGGAAAGAGGCATCCTGCATGTCAAAAAACATAAACATGATCAAATATTCAATACAGAATTCAACTTTAGTTTTCTTTCCTCAAAGAAAGACAGATATGTTAGGTGTGAACTTGCGAAGGTAGCAGTGTGTCTGAAGATAAAGAAGAATTAGAAATACACCAGAACAACTTTGAAAAAAAGCTAAAGCTGACAGAGAAAAGGACAGAACAAAAGCAAGCCAGTGCTTTGTTTTTAACTTAGAAAATATGTGAACACCCCGAAATGTGGTTTTCCATTTGGAAGCTGTGGCATTCAACCTGACCGCCACTTTATCATTGACAAGGAAATCTTACTTTGCTTTGAAGCATGAAATAGGAAATGGTAGATTTGGAAACAATATGAGAAAGTATTAGAGATCATCACGAACTCATAGAGGTAGATGACTTTTTGGTCAGATACTTGTGTACCACAAAATACGAATTCTATAATGACTCCAGCTCTGGAATTTTTTTCTCCTAAAAACATCCTCAGATTAAACTTCTGATACAATGCGGAGAACAAGCTGATAGTTCCATTATGTGATTCAATGACACATCCGGCACTATGAACTATACTGTCCTCTTGGGTTAATGAAAAGATTAAAAAGAAATAAACAGCACCCTATTATGCCGGGAAATACATTCTTTGACTACCAACAATGTGCAAAAAAAAAAAAAAAAAAACAACAACAACACAATTAGGCCTACCCTTTTCGAACTGTTTCATTTACATTACATGCATAAGACAGCTGAGGATATACTCATCTGCATACGATTGAATACACGCTGTGTCATTCTGCCACAGAATGAACTGCAGTATCTTTAAGATCTCGTAAGAAGATCCAATGGAGCACTCGTATGCCAAATGAAGTAGCCCTAAGGAAACTGAAAGCTTGACCTATGGCAACCGAGAAAAAAAACAAACAAACTGGAGAGCATGTTCAGATACATACCACCGTTGTACAGAGATTTCATGAGCACCATGTTTAAATCACGATTTCTCTGTAGTATTTTTCCTCATGTTCTTATTATGTGTGAATGTGTAGCTAAATAACTTAAATGAAATATCAGTGCAAAATTGTGTTCATTTAATTCAGGAAATAAGATACACATAAACATGGCTCCTTTGTCTTTTATTGTTGGCCTGACTGGACGAGTTTGTTAAAGTGAATGTTTGTGAGATGGAGAACAACCTTATCAGGAAATAGCCTCAAAGCTGTCACCATTTTGTCAAGAGGTGTAATCGTAAAGAACTGTGACGTGTAATGAAAAAAGAGTCTACAGTAATCCGACAGCCTATCGCAACCTAATATCTGCCCTCTGATTTGCTAGCTAAAAACCTGCATTATACAGTCTGTCTTTATTTACACAAGCTTACTCTCTCTTCCCACCTCTTTGTTTCAACACGAGCTAACGCAATGTTTACAAACTGCGTGACCTGTCAGTCATAACAGGAAAGCAAACCAGGCTGTGTTTACCTCGCCCTCACGCGAGCATCTGTCAATCATAATAGTTCTCAGACAGGCTGGCACGTGGGGAAGACAAAAACACAGACCCTTTGAAGTTCGTACTTAGGGAAGTTAAAAACCCCTGGGCTCTTTGATCTTCAGAAGCGGGCATTCGTACAGAGAAAACCCGTTAGGGAACAGTAAGTCTTTTGATGACGGTTGAAACCTCGACGAAGACCGACCGGAAAGCCTCTATTTTGATACGCTTAGCTTCTGAAATTCTGGATAACACCGGAACGCGAAATTAACGCATTCAGAGATCAGATAATCCGAATGATATGTATACTGTTGTTTTCTTAACCCCATCATCAGTTGTCAGTCAGAATTTTGAATCACTAGTCAACAACCGAAATGTACCAGAAATGAAAATAGCTGATCTTAACTAATTTTGGTGTGCTGAAAACGAAAATGACATTAAAAAATGTTGATTGGCTCTAGTTTTCAAGATATATGCTACTAGTTTATTTAATTTCGGTCAATTTATATATATGACGCAACTGTTGTGGGCGATTGCATAATTTTTTCTAATGACCAATAAAAATGTAACTAGAAGTTGATGATGCAATCCGACCTATGATTACATCACCTTTGTGTATAAATATCTTACCTCTGATAAAATTTTGCCATTAGTTAGTGCATTTGTCCTTATCAAAAGTATCGTAGTTAGAAATGCCTAGGACATGTGTGAACAGTGCTAATAATTTCTGTTATATATGTGGTGAGGTGACATTTGTATCACAAAAACGAAATATAACTAAAGTGATTAAGAAGGCGTACATTTTGTATTTTGGCTGCAGAATAGGAGATCAGGATAAGAGCTGGGCGCCACACATATGCTGCAATACATGTGCAGCACATCTTAAACTGTGGTTGACTGGCAAAAGGCAAGCTATGCCTTTTGCAGTCCCAATGATTTGGAGAGAGCCCACTGATCATCTCAACAACTGTTACTTTTGCATGGTCCCTCCAATTGGGAAAGGCATATCAAAGAAGAAAAAATGGACTCTGGAATATCCAAACATCCCCTCTGCAATACGCCCGGTACCACATGGCGATGACCTACCAGTTCCCGAAGTGCCAGAATCATTTTCAGCTGCTTCCCCTGATGAAGAGGACATTGGTGGTCCTGAACCATCAACCTCAAGCGACCCAGATTTTGAGCAAACTACATCCACAAAACCACACTTAATAACCCAAGGTGAACTGAATGATCTTGTAAGAGATCTGAATTTACCGAAGAACAAGACGGAGCTTTTGGGTTCCAGATTGCAACTGTGGAATCTCTTGGCAGAAGATGTTACAATTTCTGTGTATTTGAACCGCCAGAAGCCGCTTATTACATTCTTTTTCAAAGAGGGTGACCTTTCTGCGCGCCACAACATTTCTGGTTTAATGGCAGCCCTCAAAATCAATTACATACCGGAAGAGTGGAGGCTTTTTATTGATTCATTCAAGACGAGTCTTAAAGCTGTTTTGTTGAATAATGGTAATGTGTTGCCGTCAATTCCAGTTGGTCACGCAGTTCATATGAAAGAAACTTATGAAAACATTAAGCAGCTTTTGAGGTGTATAAACTACGATCATCATCATTGGTCACTTTGCGATGACTTAAAAGTGGTCGCTCTTTTGCTTGGACTACAGGGTGGATACACCAAGTACTGTTGCTTTCTCTGTGAGTGGGATAGCCGTGCACGAAGTGACCGTTATATCAGAAGGCATTGGCCAATAAGGCAGTCATTGCAGCCTGGCAGTAAGAACGTTGAGAACCCAGCACTTGTCGACACCAGCAAGATTGTGTTGCCACCCTTGCACATTAAGCTGGGTCTCATGAAAAACGTTGTCAAGGCAATGGAGAAAACAGATGAGGCTTTCAAATACTTCATCAGAAAATTTCCAAGACTGAGTGAAGCTAAAATAAGAGAGAGAGAGTATTTGTTGGTCCGCAAATTCGAAAACTTCTTCATGATGACGAGTTTCTTTGTGTGTTGCATGGCAAGGAAAAAGCAGCATGGCTAGCATTTAAGTCAGTGGGGGGCAATTTTCTTGGAAACAACAGATCTGATAATTACAATGAAATTGTAGAAAATCTCCTTCTGAAGTATAAGAGTCTTGGCTGCAACATGTCTTTGAAAATTCATTTTCTGGATTCTCATCTGGATTTCTTTACGTGAAACTGTGGAGCCGTCAGTGATGAGCATGGTGAACGATTTCACCAGGACATTGCTGCTATGGAGACAAGGTATCAAGGCAATTGGAGCCCTTCAATGCTTGCTGATTACTGTTGGACTGTGACAAGAGACACCTCATCGATTGACTACAAGAAGCAAGCAAAGAGGGCTCAAACAGCGACTGAATAATGACGGAATGGGTTCAAATGTGCCTTTTTAGAACATGATATGTGAACTTTAAATAATGTTTTTATTTGTTCTATCATTTTATGTTGAAATATCAATTAATTGAGTATGTAACCACAATTTTTATAATGCTAAAGTAGAAAGACTAGCTGTTCACCCCAGAGAATTAAATAAGCATACATTATTTGTATTCATCATCTCATCTCAACCCATAACCCGTCATGGGTCGTAGGGGTGCCATGGTGGAAGCATCAGCAGACAGGGTCCTGTAATGTAAATTCATCATGTTAAAAAAAAAACCCGAGCCAATTGGTGAATTTCATTATGATATTTAAAATCAGCATGACAAAATCAATTTAAAAAATGGTACATTTAATTTCTGGTACAAATAACTTTTGAAAATTTGTTGACTAGTGTAATCTAAGCGCAGTCATAGAAACCAGATTTCCTTGTTTGGATTTATTACTAGTTTTCGTGGAGGATTTTCATTTCTGAATTTTCTGGTAAAAAGGATAAAGTGCTAATGTTTTAAGAATTGATAGCTTTTAACATTTGTTCTTCACTTAGATTTTTCTCGCTAGTAAAACGAGTGAAGTAAAGTAATGCGAACGATTTCTTACCAGATATTCTATTTAAATGTTAAATCACGCTACCCGTATAGATAGTAAACTGATAGTGAAGGATAGAATAACACGTTATATTTCATTTGTGCATATTTGTTAGAGTGTCTATTATTTTAATCATATACGGCAAATCATACAGATGCCGACAATTTAATTGCTATTTAATAACAGGCGATCATTGTTTAGGCAGCACGAATGGACAGACTAAATAATAAGCTTCATTGTACACTGACGCCGGCGAGCTGGGGCAGGCAGGTAACATAAATCAGACCCTTGTGAACTCAGCTGCCAGTGGAATTTGTTAACTGATAGGAGTAAGGAACCACCGTGTGCCGTTTAAATTTAATCAGGACTGACGGAGTGGAGAAGAGATCGCATTGTCCCCGTCAGTGTGTGTAGATATAGGATTAACATATTTTTATATAAATGTTCTTGTATTCTTCGCAGACCTGATCACAATGGCGGCCAGCGGTCTTTTTCTTTTGTTTCCTGTTCCTTTTATGGATTTGTTATTTTCTCCTTTTCTTGGCTGTGCATCACCAATTTCATTCGTGAATGGGCACACGCCAGAGAGTATTGGAGGACAATAAATATTTGTAATAACTGGACTTACCAAACCCAGAAATATATACACGAGTATATATTTTTTTTTACCAGCCACAAGTTGGCCGAGAGAAGAATCATCATCAGCCTATTAACAAAGTTCTAGCAAACAGATGTTTACCCAATACTGGAAGTATTTTTCCTGCTAAAGAGTGATCCTCAAGAACTCTCTCAGTTTTTTTTAAACAAGTTGTAATAACACTTATAAGAGACGTAACCATATTAGGCGTTCACCTCATGAACTAATTTCGGGGGATGGACTGGGGCCAATTTGGAGCTGCGACAACTGTGGTGACAGAATATTAAGTAAACTGAATTATGTTCACGGAGTAATACTGTTAAAAGTTAGTTGCTTATCCTTTACAGGACGTGGCAATCAACCTCAGCTTTTATTGGCTGTTTGTTGGACCTCAAGACGCAACAATAGTGAATGCAGTCAGCGACCCATAGCTTGACTGCCTGCGTCAGGACCAGCGAACCAGAGCTGGTCAAGACCGCACTCCACCTCCACGTGGTGGTCCTGGAAACAGTCTGCAGCAGTGCAGGCTGGCTGAGCGAGTGTGGATCGCAATGGGAAGGCAAACCCGGTCCTAAAAAATGCCGTGCAGAAGTCGGATGTGTCGACCGAAAGGTGCAGATATCACAGCTTAGGCATAAACAGACACAACGCAACCACCGTCCTTTTCAGGACGAACGAAGAAGAAGATTGGCTGTTTGTGATTTTTCTAGGCAATTATTTTCATTCAGTAGTTTGCCATTGGTAATACTGTTACCAAGGGATATTAAAGACTTGCCGCACCAGGCAATTAGGTAAGAGTGTGAGAGTGGCCACTGTTTGCAAGAGTGTGCGAGTATTTTCTTGTTTGAGGGAAAACGATCCATATATCTGATTTGTCTAAAAGTTTGTTTATTTTACTGGGTCTCATAGAGTACCCCTATTGTTCATTCTGTAACAGAGTGCTAACCTTCAACCTTTGGGTTAATAATTTTAGGGTTCTTTTTCTCCATTTGGGGAGGGTACGCGGGGTTTTTTTCTGCTTTATTTCATATGCATGTAAATGCCTCTTTGATATTTTCCTTTAGATATTTTGATGTTGTCGAATTTAATGATAATAAACTACAAAGACACTTACCTTTGTGTGTTGGTCAGATCCATTCCCATTTATCCTTAGTTTTCACGTCTGTGTGTCTTGTGTTACATAGCTTTGTGTGTGTGTGTGTGTGTGTGTGTGTGTGTAGATTAACTTATCTATTCTTGATAGGGAGATAAAAGCTGTCTTGCACTAAAAGTACAGTCGTACGGATAGCCTGGAAGAAATTATCTAATCACTCCAGAGACAGATCTTTTTCCTCAATTCTACCACCTGTGAAACAAAATCTATTTCTTTACCTTCTCGCGTATCTGTCGACATCCACTCTATATACTCAGACGGGTCAAACAAAACAGTTAACCTTCCATACGACAGAATGGTGGCTAGGTCCGGCATTTAATCTTAGTCTGAGTCCAGTCAGATGACTTATAGAATCTTAGTCTAACTCTAGCTAGAGTGTGTTGTACGTTCTGTTGGTGTAATAGAAAGAAAAATAATTTATCCAATAGGCAACGTTCTTACTTTTCCTGGGTTCTGACCACACAAAACAGAGACATAATTTGTTTTCTTTCCACCGCATCTTATAATTTACTTGCGGTTAGATTTTGATGGTGATTTTTGTTGGAGGTATGATATATAATAATTTTTGTTCAAAACGACCGCTGGTACGCGTGATTGTTTAACAACCACAATTTTGTTGGAGCAGTGGAGCATGAGCCCCGCGAAGGAAGTGCCAAGTTATTCGCCTTCCCATAGTTCCATACTGACTCCAGGTGGGGGTGAGCGTGATGGAGAAAATAGGAGAAATATTGTTTTTGTTCTTAAAAATTTTTAATTTTTTTTCCACATTTAGTAATAGTAGATTTAAAGTTTTTTAGCCTAATCTACCATCCCTATGGATTAAATCGACTACGTTAGGAGCCTTTTTGCCAGTTAACAGCAGCGATAGATTAGACAACTGAGAAATAGGGAGAAGGAAACGCAAAATTTTTTTTCTCTTAATTGGTTAGGGAGCAGTATATCCTTATTCTTCTTTTTTTTTCTAGGGTACTTCGCAGTCAGGTATATTTGCCATGGCGGAGCAAGCAAAGCTTAGGGCAAAGCTAAGAGAGGAAGCAAAAGAAACGGGATTACAAGAAGAGTTGCTAGCTTTTGTGAACGACGAACTAGCCAAATATTAGGCAGAGAAGAAGGAAGCAGAAGCCTGGGAGAAAGATAAAGTAGAGCGGCAATTGGAATGTAAGAAAATTGAGGCGGAAATGGAAGCTTGCAGGGAGAATGAACGAGACAAAGAGAGAAAACACGAGAAAAGAGAATGACAAACGACGTCAGCATGAATTGGCTCTTACGGCTTTAGAGGCCCAAAGTCGTGGTGCAGCGTCTAGCTACAGCAACTGAGAGTCTTCATCACCTCAATCACCCTCAGCTGACTACTCAAATAGCCGGCCAGTCTTCCTAATTAGCTGCTATGTCCTTTGCCCTAGAAACCTTCCAAGCCCCAATGAGAAAATTGATAGCTATCTAGAACAATTTGAGAGAATGGCAACCCCGTACGGTTTGGACAGTTCGCGATGGTGCTTGAAGCTATCCCAGGCCCTTAAAGGGAATGCGTACGATGTGTATGTAAAACAGCAGTCAAGACAATTACGACATGCTTAAGAAAGGGTTACTTGAACGCTTCGAGATGAACGCTCGATATGTCCTTTGCCCTAGAAACCTTCCAAGCCCCAATGAGAAAATTGATAGCTATCTAGAACAATTTGAGAGAATGGCAACCCCGTACGGTTTGGACAGTTCGCGATGGTGCTTGAAGCTATCCCAGGCCCTTAAAGGGAATGCGTACGATGTGTATGTAAAACAGCAGTCAAGACAATTACGACATGCTTAAGAAAGGGATACTTGAACGCTTCGAGATGAACGCTTGCAAGTTTTTACAACTTTTCTGAAACAGCAGAAAGGAGGGAGCCGGGACTTATGCTCAGTTATCTTCTCGTCTAAAGGGATATTTGACAAAGTGTGTGGAGCTGTCAGAACTCCTTTGCCCCTTTGAAGATTTAGAAGAACTTATTCTAACCGAACAGATCAAAAGCACTTTGTCAAATGAAACCCGTAGATTTCTTGCTGAACGGGGAGCGGTAAAACTTGAAGACATTTTGAGTAAGGCAGAGCGATATGCAGACGCGCTCGCCGAGCTTCCAGTCTCTAAACGTAAACCTTACAGATGCGCCTTCTCGGAACAATAATCCGGAGCATTCTCCCCAGCAATTTTCCAACCAAAACCCAAGAGAAACTTGTGCTCCCCATAATAAATCGAAATTCTATAAACCCAGATACCCTACCGAAACCCGTGATGACCCCAAGCGACCCACATGGCACAGCCAGAAAGGATATGAAAAAGGGAAAACCCCTTCGCCAGGTAAATCGGATCGGGATCAGCAAACCAGTCCCAAGTGGATTGCATGTTTGCAAACAGCCTTACCGCAAAATAGCAAGTTCAGTGATTCTCAACCTGACGGTGAGAGGCCTTCTACGCGAGGTATGGTTATGTTGAACGGGACTTTCACAGAGTGTCTTTTTGACTGCGGATTAAGTTTTGATAGTATTGTCGCTAGGCCAGGCCAAGCACAGGAGAAACCGTCTACATATGTTGAGTTTTTAAAGGAGATGCACCCATAACGCTCCCTGTCGCGCTTGTGCAGAAAGACTCGGATTACGTCCGTGGTTTTATTAAGGCGGCGGTAATGGAGGAGCCTATCTATAACGTCATACTTTGCTGTAGATTTGTATTTATAGAGAGACCAAAAAACTTATTGTGGCAGCAGTAACCACAAGAGGGCAAATCCAAAAGGAACGGGAGCCTGCACCTAACATGTTACCGAAGGAACTGAAAGATGCGCAACAAAAGGACCCTACCCTGGAGCCCTGCTTTGAGAAACTGCCCATAGCCAAGGACTCCAGACACAACGGGGATATTTTTTCTAAGGAAGGACTGTCGTATCGAAGAACGGGCGACCCTGAACAGGGACATAATCAGCTCCTAGTATCGACGCAGTACCGAGACCAAATCTTAGAAATGGGCAATCTCTTCCCTTTAACGGACATATGGGACAAAACGCCACAATACAACGAATATCCACTCACTGTTGGTGATCAGGAATGATTACTGACATTATCCGATACGTTAAATCCTGCGCCAAGTGCCAACGTGGGGCACTAAAACATTGGACACCCCCAGTTCCTATCGGAGAAATTCCAATAGTGGGGACCCAATTTGAACGGGGAGCAGTCGACATTATATGACCCCTTGAAAGGACTAAACGAAGGAACAGGTTTATCTTGACCTTAGTCGACACCTGCGCTATGTAGGCCAAAGCTATACCGCTAACATGCACGGATTCCAAGCATGTTGCAGAAGCCCTAGTGCAGATTTTTACACGGCTTGGATTCCCTCAACAAGTTTTGACGGATAACGGATCCCAGTTCCGTAGCCTGTTAATGGAAGAGATCTTTAAGATCTTGAGGGCCAAACGCATCTATATCAACCCTACCATCCGGCCGGAAGTGGGTTAGTAGACCATGTCATCGGAAGCTTCACCATTCTGTTACGTAAGCTGGAACAGGAAAAGCCAAAAGATTGGAAACATTTTATTCCTGCAGCCTTGTTCACCTACAGGGAAGTCCCCCAGGCCTCTACAGGGCTACCGCCAGCTACGCTTTTATTCAGCAGACCTATTAAGTGCCCACTAGAAGCCTTACGACGGTCACTGACAGACAAGAAGGCCGATGAGACAATTGTTTCAGCATTTAGGTATGTATCTGAGTTAAAGGAACGGCTAAAACTAGGATGGGACCTAGCAGCAAGAAACCTTAAGCGCGCACGCCTGAGGCACGCTAAAAATACAACAAATCAGCTAAGGGGAGAGAACTGGAGACAGGAGAGAAAATTTTGTTGTTACTCCCTACCGGAAACAACAAACTGCGTATCGGATGGCAAGGGCCGTTTACCGTCATTAAAAAGATCTCTAGAACCAACTACAAGATCTCTATTAAAGGTAAGGAAAAGGTCTACCATGTAAATCTGTTAAAGAAATACTTGGAGAGACCGGCGCCTTCACCTGAACATCTTCTGGCAGTCGCTATAGCAACCGAGGATGACTGAGATGACGGAAGTTGTATGGAATACCCACGGCAACAAACGGAATCATATCAGGATGTTAAATTCGGCGATACCCTCTCGGAAGCTCAACAAACAGAAACGAAGGCGCTATTGAAACAGTATTTAGAAGTCTTAACGGACATACCTGGTCTTACACATCTCGTAGAGTTTGATATGAAGCTGACAAGCGAGACGCCTGTAAGAACCAGAGTTTATCCTATCCACTATGCGAAAGCAGACACCTTACGTTGAGAAATAGACAAGCTACTACATGCTGGGATTATTAGCGAGTCCACATCTCCTTATAGCTCAAGCGTAGTACTGTTACAGAAATCGAATAAGGAAGTTCGGCTGTGTATCGACTACCGATTACTCAACACAGTAATAGAATTTCAGCCCGAACCACTCCTAAGCGCCTCAGAACTGTTTACCAAGCTAAGCAAGGCAAAAATTTTCTCCAAGATTGCAAGCTTCCATGAGTAAAGGATATTACCAAATACCAGTCAAGGAGGAAATACATGGAAAGACTTTGAGCGGATGGCACGGGACAGGAAGAGTTGGCAGACGTTTGTTGAAGGCCTGTGCTCATGGGGGAGTTTAAATGTGAAAGAAGATAAATAACCAAAAATTGGAGTTTGCTGACAAATATTCCAAGGACTTGGAACATGAACATCTGTAGAACATGAACATCTGTAGAACACGAACATCTGTTGAACATGAATATCCGTAGAACACGAACATCTGTAGAACACGAACATCTGTAGAACATATTCAGTTCAGTAGCTGTGGAAACAAAAATCGTCTGATTGGCAGAGTGGTTAGAGCACTTGCCTCTCGCTGCAAAGCTACTGGAGTCTGGGTTCAAAACCTTGTGGGGGCTCCACATAACCCGACTGTAAATGGGTATCTGACTGCTTTTGAGGTAGGGAAGGCAAAAGCAGTAAGGAATGGAGCTATTCACCCCACTTCATAAAGTTGGACAGTATATTGAAATCTTTCCTCCCCTACAGCAGTATCTGAACTACCTTTACCTTTCATCTATTGAAAGAATCATTCTGAATCTTCTTGTCTATGAAAATAAAAATATATTGAGACTCCATCCAAGTATCTTCTTCTGCGTTCAGTTTGTAGTCATTCAGGCCTGTCGCCAGGACGAAGTCCCTAGTCTTTTCAATGTCCGTTTGGCAACCCCATAAATTCTATCTGAGCTGAGCACCCTCTGGCCATGTCTGGCATTGTGGGCTGGGCAGTTTTATTTTTGTGCAAAATAGTTTTTCAAGGGTCTGGATTTCAATTCCCCATAGACATTCATTAATGGAAGATATCCTGGGTGATAGAGATGGTCTAGTTGTCTGCAGTGACCAGTTCTCAGGCGGAAAATGATGGTCTGCTGGTGTCTATAAAGCTTGTGGATAGAGTCAGATCTGTTTTATGTATCTCCTTCCTTCTTCCACTCAGGGTCAGCCGTAGGCTCAATGTCGGTGCCAGGCTATTTTACACACTCATCATCATCATCTCAACCTGTAACCCGTCATGGGTCGTAGGGGTGCCATGGTGGAAGCATGAGCAGACAGGGTCCTCCACTGCTCTCTATCCTCAGCAATGCGTACAAGTGTGGAAAAACCGTGCCCTGCCCATTCTTTGATGTTATCAGCCCAGGATTTTCTTTGCCTTCCTCTTCTCCGTTTACCTTCGACTGTTCCCTGGAGGATCGTTTTCGAAATAGAGTCATGATGATATACATGCCCAAACCAGGCAAGCCAAGCTTTCGACGTTTCACTACTGACAAAAGTGGTTCTTGGTGGCCTGCATAGGTGTTTATTTTCTCTCTAACATAGACATTTGTTTCGTGCTCTTTATAGCAAATGCGCAAAATTCTTCTATAACATTTAGACTCGAAAGCCTGAATCCTTCGCTCCATATCTGCAGTGAGTGTCCAGCCCTCACACCCATACAAGACAATAGATAATACAAGTTATCTGTATAATTTGATCTTCACAGGAAAACTGATGTTACTTTTCCAGATAAAATTCAGCCTTGTCATGGCAGCTGAGGCCATCTCAAGTCTTGTCTTAATTTCTTTACTTGATCTTCCATCACTACTTATAGTGGATGTTACGGTGTTTTTATTGATGTCGTCTGCTATAGTTGGCAGTGCGCAATTTTAGGTTAATAGAATTAATATAGATTGATGTTGATACTTCACGGATTAGTGAACGCAAAGTACACGGTCAAATTATGACGTGTTAGCGTTGATAAGGTCACGCTTCGTGACTTAGATACCAGACCCTTTTTACGTTGTCCGTCAAGCCGTGAAGACGTGTCTTACATCCTTCCAAGGTTAGGCTTTGCTAATAGCCGTATTTATGTAAATTGATATAAGGACTCAGGGTCAGTCCAGATGATATTATACAGGAGGAATTTATAAGGTTGGTGATTAACCTGAGTTACGGAAGGATCGTTGATAAGTTGTTTGATTTATATTCGTCAAGACTCATGCGCTCATTTCTGGCTGTCTGGATCACAGCAGCGCACGTACACAGCCATGATGTTTTGTTGACATGAATTCGATATGACACGGACGGATAAGAATATGTATTAATTGGAATTCAGATGTCAATTGTATGTTTTACTATGACCAATGCTCATGATATCGTCATATGTTTTATCGTAATAAAGTGTATCCTGTGGACTCGCAATACCCTTGGACTTATCAAGTCAATATTATTAACTTGTTGATCATTTCTACCCCAGCATTCGCGTACTATACTATTGAAGCACGATGATCAATTTATGAATGGGAATAAAGAAAATTCAATACATGGCCAGAATTGTGAACACTCTTTTTTGATATAATAATTTGGACATTAAGATGCAAGGACAAACTAACTCAACAATAACCAGTCTCAACAAATGAATCTTCAACAACTTCAACAGTGGACCCAGATATTTAAAGGTGTTCACTTCTTCTAATGTTTGCCCATTTAACGTATTGTGGTCGGAACATGTTTCTTATGGCTATTCTTCAATGTCTTTACACACTAGGCAAGGCTATCTACTTGCACCCTGTCCCAAAAAAATTTTCATCAAAGACAAGTGAAATGAACTTTAATTAACATATATATAAATTTTGAATCAATTTGAGTTTATTTGAAAATTATCCAATAGAACAAAGAAAAATCATGTACATAAATAAATGATAAATTGTACCAAGTCTTTATTGAATTATTTAAGTTTGGTTCTTAATTCTTGTTGGTTAGTTAATTACCCCTAGCAGAGTGTTGTGTTATCATACAGAATGATTACGTTCCAATAGCTTTTAGAGACACCCGGATTTTGACAGAGCATGCACATAGCATAGCGTCAGTAATTGGACTTCCGCCCTTCTGAACGCTGGTTCCCAGCTCAGTCAAGCGACATGTATATTGCAGACACCAGTTGATATGTAAATAAAGTGCATTATTACTTTGATACCGTTCTAGTTCATCACATAAAATAACATAACATTTGGCGTCGATAAGTTTCGTACCTACTGCGACGTATAATGGAAATATAGCCTACAGTATCCGACAGCCTTTCCTGACCTCGTGGTGTTCTATGATTCGTTAGCAAAGTCAAGAACTTGACAGACTGCATTACATGCCTCTTTTCCTTGAGACGTAAACAAACAGACATATTACCAACTTCTGCGTCCTGCCAGTCTAAACAGGGAACGAACATGGTGTTGTTTACCTGACTTTCCCACACAAGCTGATCTGTCAATCATCAGATATCAGACAGATGCACATGGAAACAACGGACATCTTTTTGAAGTAGTCGCACGGGCTAAAACAAATTCCCGAGAATCCTTTGATGTTCGTACATTCAGGGAGAGATAACGCTTTGATCTCGAAAAGCGTGGAAAACCTCGGAAGGAAGCCCGTTAAACGGTTTAAGCCTCTGTTGTCGGTCAGCAACGCCGAATAGAGCGACTGTAAAGTTTTATCTGAGGGAAACGTAGTTCCCTGATTTCTGCTACGCAAAAGAGTGTGAAAATTAACATCCTCTAGAGATAATAATAACATGATGTATATAAACTGCGGCTCCTCAAAATCAGTTATCAGTTGTTGCTTAGAATTTTTCGGAGAGTCCAAACACGTTATCTAGAACCATTGTGAATAGATGTCTTAATAGTTTCATGGGGATTTTCGTTTCTGATTTGTGGTAATAGAAATTAGCATTTACGTGATTTAATGTGCTAAGTTTTATCATCTTAAATTCACTGTGATTTTCTAGGTGTTAAAACCAGTGGAAAATAACGCGTAGCTATTTGTGTACCAGTTGTGCAGTTTTATGAAAATTTTACCACCCACTTTATTACACAGAAAGATACGGTTTAGCTGACTGAATTAAAATGCTAGGTGACTGATAGTCTACCATAGAATTCACGTTATATTGCATTTTGTGTAATTTTTCGTAAGTGACTGTTGTTTAAAAACTATACGACGACGCACCAACGCCGACCCTCTAATAGTTACTTAGCGACAGGCGATATTTGTTAAAGTGCGCGTATGGATAACCAAATCATAATTGACATTATGCGCTGACCGTTGATCGGAGCTGGAGGGGGGAAAGGCTTCATGTCTCAACCAAACTTGCACCCGCTAAGCGACGCGCGATAGGATAGGCTAGAGACACGGTGTGCCTTTTAACTTTAATCAGGACTGATGGAGAGGATGAGAGATCGTCTCGTCCCCTTCCGTATATATATATATATATATATATATATATATATATATATATAACTTTTGACAGTCGTATCAGCGGATTTATCCAGCAAGTACGCTGTTTCAAAATCGGCACTCACCACAGAGATAGCCGATAAGATTTACCACCATCATCAATTAACAATTATTAAAATTTTTTAGCAATCAGTTGTTTTCCTACTGTTTACTGAGAACACCAGATCTCAGAAATTGTCTGCATTAACTATTCGAGGTGACATTTGTTTATTCAGGAATCAACCACCAAATTAGGCGTTCCCCTTATAAAATCTAATTATTGAAAGGAGGGACTGGGGCCAAATTTAGTAGAATAAAACACTGGAACAAATAGATATACATATATGCATGGATTATATGCCCAAGAGATTTTCTTCACCAAGAATAGGGTAAGAAGCGTGATTGTGTGGCCACGTATGACAGAGAGAGAGTGAAATGTTTTCTTTGTTACAGGAAAAATTGTATCCTCTAAATTCTGTTTAAATATTGTTTACTTTATTGGATAACGTTTAGTAGGAACTTTGTTCTTTTCTTTTCTGTCTATACTGTAACCTATTGTTAACCTTTAACCTTTGGGGTTATTAACTTGTTGGGTTCCTTTCTTCTCAAGGAGGGGAGGGCACAGGTATTCTGTTATTTTTTCTATATATGTAATTCTGATTTGTTTGATCTCTTTTATATATTCGATGTTGTAAAGTTTAATGGTAATAAACAACAAAAGAACTAAACTTTGTGAGTTGGTCAGACCCATACCCAATTAACCATAGTTTTTTCACGTTTGTGTGTCTTGTTGTCACATTGCTGTGTGTGAGTGTTTAGGTAAACTTACATTTCTATATATAGGGAGGTGCAAGGTTGTCTTATACTAAATTATAGTCGTATAGATAGGCTGGACTAGAGAAACTACTCAGTCCAGAGACAGATCTTCTCCTTAAACTATCCACTCGTGAAAATCTATTTTCTTACACCTTTACTTCTCACGAATTATTCCCATCCCCTATACTCAGGCGGGACTTTAAATAACTTTAAAACCCTTCTAAGCACGACACCTACGACGAACATAGTGTGTGTTTACAACCCGGTAAGTTGACACTTACAAAATAACACGTGTGAACCGGTCTTTTGACACGTTTTTGGACTATACGCATTTATCGATTTCGCTGTCCTTTCGCCACATTCTATACCATGGCAGCTCAAGAATCAGAAATGGCTATGATTCTAAAATTGCTCATTGAGCAGCAAAAAGAACAAAGAACAGAACAGAACGAAATAAGAGAACAACAAAGAACAGAACAGAACGAAATAAGAGAACAACAAAGAACAGAACAGAACGAAATAAGAGAACAACAAAGAACAGAACAGAACGAAATAAGAGAACAGAAAGACAAATCATGCAGCTCTTATTGAATCAGCAAACAGCTAGTTCTTTGTCTGTCTCCGAAGCAAGTACCTCATCACAGGTTCTAAATCAACATATTCCTGCGTTCCCAGAATTTACACTGGAGAAGGATAACTGGGACATATATTTAAAGAGACTGACGCACCATTTTGATTCACATGGGTTGACTGATACCAAGATAAAATGCCATTTATTTTCTATCTTGGATAGGAACATCCTTATATAAACTGGCACAAAAGTTGTTCGGAACAGACAACTTGTTTATTTTCTCATACGATGAGCTCACTACTAAATTCTCCACACATTTTAAGCAACACACTCATCTCATTGTAGCCCGACACAAATTTTGGCAATCAAGGAAGCGATTCCAGGAGACCGGAAGCGATTATATCACTCTTGTCTGCCCACATGTGTCACACAGACAGTAATCTCGTTATCTGTGGTATGAGTACGGAAACTCCGGGACACTTCTCGATGCGTTCTACTGTCTACCGGGTTCTCTCTCTCTCATAGAGTTGTCCTCTCTTCCTTTATCTCGGTGGCGAGTGACCGAGTTTCTCGCTTGGCAGTGTGTGCAGTTTTCAATGTACTCATGCACATCTACCCACCATCTAGGCCAGAAATAATCCTACTTAAGGTTACTCATGGTATTTCCTACTGAAACATGTTTTCGTGATGATGATACATGAGCCGCTTTCATGACGGAGGGTCTTAAGGGGAGAGGCACCACGAGTTGCTTCCCTTATCTCGTCCGTCGGAAAATAATTCCATCTTCGGTGTGGAACGTTCCAGCTGAAACATGGTTTATTTTGAGCTGACTCTGTTCAGAGTAAGGCGCTAAAGTAATGTCTTCCATCTGCGCTTGTCGTAACTCTGTTTTACTACATAGAAATGTCGAGTTGAGATACGAGTTATGTGGAAATATGCCTTACCAGGGCATATGAACATTTAATGGGATGGGGTAGGGTTAAATGCATTTCTTGCATGAGGTGGGCGCGAAAGGGAAGTGGGACAACTAACTGCCTCTTATTCCCCAACCGTCTATAGACCAAACTTTTCTCCCTGTAATATGCTCGCTAAGGAGTATGGGAGTAATTGTCATACAACTTAGAACAGCAAGGCCTTAGGGTTTGATCGGCCCTTTGTGCCTGCTTCAGCTCTGAAATATTCAGGCTGTGTAAAAATGACAACTCAGGGGACGCTGGGGCGTGTCTTGGGTTATCTCTCTTTTGTGTCGGCTTGGAGTCTTCTGCTGGATCTCCAAGGAACACATATTTCCTCCCTAAAATGAGAGTATAGACTAGGTCGTCTACCACTGCGGCGTTGATTTTGCCCCGAACATATCGGGTGCAACATCAATCTCCGCGACCGGAGGTAGCATAGGTTTTATACTCTTCCGACGCCCCTGTATTTCTACCGTTTCACCAGTGTATTGGTGGGCCTTCACCAAAGATGGACAAACTAAAGCTGAATATTCTAAGCCCGAATCATACAGGTACCGTATGGCTTGGTTGCCAACGGTTACTTGCTCAATAATAGAAGGGTAACAAGGATTTTGTTCGTATGCCTGGGGGTCATGTTTTCCTATCGGCCCCCTGATCAGGCAAGCGACATTATAAGGGCCGGATTTCGGCCTCTTACAATCCGATGTGAAATTCCTGTCAGTTTTGCACGATTTACGATATCGTCGTCCAGTTCCCTGGGCTGAATTGCTCTGTTTCTGCCTCTGGTGATCTTGTGGTTGTTGTTGCTGTTGGTGGGCTGTTTTGTGTGTTGTGTTGTCCGTACTTTTGGAGCTATCATCTGGGTGATCCTTCTGTTTGGGGTGATTATCGTGGTGGCGCTTCTTAGGCGGATTCCCTTCCGACTGGGCGCTCTGGTACCTATCAGCAAATTGTGCCACCTACTCAAGAGTTTTGGCCCCATGCTCAGCTACGAACCTTCTTATGTCAGGGGTGATCGTGTCCTTGACCTACTCCACGAGAATCATTTCCTTCAGCCCTTCAAAAGATTCATCAAAGGTTGTGAGAGATCCCCAATTCTCCAAGCACTTTCAAATTATTTCCTACATGAAAATTTTTGCAAAAGGTCACGTCTCCCTTATATGGTAATATAATGCCTTGCATACACTCTCACCAATACATTTGTAGACTCATATTGTCTAAAATGTAATAAATCCATGACTACTTTTAACCAAGCGACCGGAAGCGATTATATCACTCGTGTCTGCCCACATGAGTCACACAGACAGTAATCTCGATATCTGTCGTATGATTACGGAAACTCCGTGTCTTATCCGTGATTTAAGCCGATAGCGCTGACCGATGTACGTGTTAATCTGCCGCGCCTATAACCACAAATCTGGGTAGCGTCAATGAAATGTGATATATCATATCAGCAGCTCCTGCACATTTGATAACTATCACTTGCAGGGCGATTTGATAAAATCAATCTGCGCATGCTCTGTCAAAATCCGGGTGTCTCTAAAAGCTATTGGAACGGAATCGTTCTGTATGAAAACACAACAGCCCTCCCCAGCAAGTTATGATCAGAGATTAAATCTGATGGGTGGACAACGTGTCCTTTCTGACCACCTTGGGGCAACTGGAACAACCACTGATCTGTCTTCTGTAATCTGCTCCAGAACAGTAAGACTCAAGTTTGGTGCTGCTTTGTTGACTTGTTCTAAGATTTCTTTGTTTAGCAGAAAGTCATCATAAGTATTATCAGTGGCTCTGCAGTGCTTGAGAACACTACCTGGTCTCATCTGATTTTGATGTCGTCTTACAGTCTGGTGACTGTCCACACGAACAAGGTACATCATGCTTTCCAGTGTGCGTAGGACTTGTCCGTGCAACCATGGATCACACTTTGACGAAAAATTCTTGACGAACACAGAATCTCCACTGTGGACCTTCGATATCTTCTTTAAACTAGGCCTACTTTTCGGTGTTGTCTGGGGCTTTATCAGTGATAACTGTGTCCTGGGTTGACGGCCGTGCAGTAATTCTGCATGTGATTTGCCTGAGGCTGCGTTTGGTGTTGTACTGTATGCGAAAAGCAATTCATCTAGCGCATGGTATCGAGTGCTTCCTCCCCAGCAAATCTTTGTCATAGCAGACTTGAATGTACGAAAAAAAGCGTTCTGCTTCGCCGTTTGAAGCCGGATGAAATGGTGCTGTTGTGAGGTGCTCGATTCCATGTGATGTACAGAAGCTACGGAACTGATGAGAAGTGAAATGCGTTCCGTTGTCAGATACGATGGTATCTGGAAAACCTTCATGGAGGAAAACTTTGCTGAATGCACGTATGGTTGCATCTGTTGTAATAGACTTCATGTTCACGATGTATGGATACTTGGAGTATGCGTCTATGATAATTAACTAATGTTCATCCATGAATGGACCGGCAAAATCCACGTGTATCCTTTCCCAAGGACGTTCGGTAGCAGGCTATGAATGGTAACGCTGATGAGGGCTAGTCTGATTAGCTTTACATGCATCACAACCAGTCGTTACAGCTTGGATGTCTGCATTAATATTTGGCCACCAACAGTGTCGTCGTGCCAACTGCTTCATCCTAATAATTCCAAAGTGACTTTGATGCAATATTTGAAGAATTTTCTTTTGAAGAGATGCAGGAACTATGACTCTGTTCGCTTCAGCTTGCCATAGGAGTATACTTTTGTGAACTGAAATATTCATGCGACGATCAAAATAAGCTTTGATGTCCGTGTCTTTTAGAGACAGAGATTCAGGCATCCCTGTAATACGTACTGTCGAACTCTACTGAGTAACTTGTCTTTGGTTGTTTCATTTTGAACCAGTTGTGCATCCAAAGGGAAGTCTGCTATAGTATCTTCATTCTCCATAGTTTTAAAAAAAACATGAAGCTTCTGACTTGTCAAACTCTGGATCTTCTCCCATTGGAAGTCTTGAAAGAGCATCCGCGTTAGCGTGTTTGCCGTTGGCCTGTATTTTATCACAAAGTTATATGACATCAGAAGAATAGCCCATCGCTGTAAGCGTTGCATAGTTAGTACTGGTAACTTGTGATCTGGAGAAAATATCGCCAACAAGGGTTTGTGATCTGTCAGAAGTTCAAAAGACCTTGAGAGTCCGTAGAGGTATTGGTGAAATTTCATCACATCAAAAATAGTAGACAGTCCTTCTTTTCAATTTGACTGTAGTTTCTTTCAGCTTGAGTCATCGTCTTTGATGCAAATGCAATAGGTTTTTCTTATCCATCTTGGTATCTGTGAGACAAAACTGTTCCTATGCCGTAAGATGATGCATCTGTTGCAAGGATTATCGGAAGATTTGGATCGAAGTGAACCAGCTTTGTTGCTTTTATAATAGCTGCTTTAAGAGCGTGAAAAGCTTCTTCCTAAGATTTGGACCAAGAAAATGGAGTATCCTTTTTCCTTAACCTGTTTAGGGGTGCACATAGCTCAGAAGAATTGGCAATATATTTATGGTAGTAATTTATTTTGCCGAGAAAATATTGTAATTCCATAAGATTCTGTAATCTTGGTAGTTGCTTGATAGCTGCAATACCTGATTCTGAGGGACGTAAACCTTCAGCTGAAATGATGTTGCCTTTGTACTCAACTTCTGACTTGAAAAATTCACACTTGGATTGGTTACATCTAGTCTGTGTTGTTTTAGACGTCTGATTAGTTCTTCTAGTGTTTGAAGGTGTTCCTCGTCAGATTTACCAGTGACAATTATGTCATTCAAGTAATTTGCACAACCTTCCAAACCTCATGTGACTTGTTCAATGAAACGCTGAAATATTGCAGGTGCACTTGAAATTCCAAAAGCTAGCTGTTGATACTGATATAAGCCATGTTGTGTGTTGATGACAACAACCTTTTAAGATTCATCATCAAGTTGTATCTGTAAACAGGCATCTGAGAGATCTATTCTGGTAAAGTGCTTCCCATTCTGCAATTTCTGGAATAGTTCCTTAGGTCTAGGAAGGGGGAACTGTTCTACTTGAATTTGAGAATTTATGGTTACTTTGAAATCACCACAAATTCTAACAGTGCCATTTGGTTTTGGAACAACTACAATAGGTGCAGCCCAGTTACTGGAATGTACAGGTTTAATGTTTTCTAAATCTTCGAGACTTTTAATTTCTGCTTTGACTGCGCCCTTTTGTGCAAATGGTACTGGACGTGGCTTGTGAAATTTTGGAACTGCATTCTGGTGAACATGTAAGTGAGTCTTGAATGTTGTGCATGTTCCAAATCCTTTGTTGAAAACATTAGGAAATTTGCTGCAGAGTTCTTTCGCTTAACCGATGGCTCCGACGGAAGAAAAGGGTTCTACCATATTAATTACTTCTGGAGGAACTTCGTTTCGTTCTGTTACTGTAAGTCCAAAAGCATTGAACCATGGTATTCCGAAAAGATAAGCACCATGAGGTGTTTCTGCGACAACTGTCTTAGAGTGCATACTTTGTCACCCAACTTGACCTCAACATTTGTCCATCCTTTGATTGGAACGTTAACAGCTTCATAAGCTTTGAGTCGATAATCAGTTGGTTTTAGGCGTGGTGATGCGATATCAGCATATCCTTTCAAACCGAGCAAGGTGCATGAGCAACCTGTGTCCAAGAGAAATTTTAAAGGTTTGTTATTGACTAAGACATTAATGAGAAACTTGTCCTTCTGTTCTTCCATATCAATCAAGTTGACATCGGTACTTGATCTGTCATTTGTTTTCTTTGACAATCTGTATGTGCTGGAACTACGTCTTGAGCTGCTATATGCGGAACGTACTGTATTCCTTGAGTTACATACTGAGGAAAAATGACCCACTTTTCCACAAACATTGCAAGTAGATTGCATGTGACTAGACTGCGATCATTCATGCTTAATGTAACACGCTGGACATGACTTCAGTTTATTGGTTTCTAAAGTCTCGTTTGGCCTGATCTGTGATGTAGCAGAACGAGTGAGTGACTGCGACCTTGTCTTTTTATACTGGGGCTTCATTGCATGATTGTCTGTCCGAATTGTCTCATCTCCTCTGAGAGTTTTATTGGCAGAACTTGTATTTTAATATAACGCTGCTACTTGTGAAATCTTCTCCAGAGATGGATTTTCATCAGATAAAGCCGCTCTGCGTATAAATTCATGAGATGTATGTTGTAATCCCGTGTCACGAATACTTTTATCAACCAGTGACTGGCCACATTCATCTTTAGGACAAATACATTTGCAATCAGTTGCTAGGCCTCGTAACTCTGCAATCTACCGTGAGTATGTTTGGTTAAAAATAATCATGGATTTATTACATTTTAGACAATATGAGTCTACAAATGTGTTGGTGAGAGTGTATGCAAGACAGCATATTACCATATATGGGAGACGTGACATTTTGCAAAATTTTTCCATGTAGGAAATATTTTGAAAGTGCCACACCCGACCTGTTTGACATGGTTGGATCTTTCTGATTAGATTCAAAACAACATTGAGGGGAATATAGGCTGACCATTTCGCAGTTTTATTTCACTGTTAATTTCAAGCTCGCCAAGACAACCTCAGACCTTACCAGAGTGATAACTAGATTCATAATTGCTATTTGTTAAACGGAACTTTTATTGGAGAACCAGATAAGAGTTACAAAAGCACAGGATATCTTTACATTTTAATAAGGAACCCTTGGACTAGGAAACTGAAAAAACACGGAGTCCGAGTGGGCCATCTATTGTAAAATTAAAGACATCCCAGACGCGTGTAAGAGCACAATTCGTCTCTTCTATTCATCTGAGCAAACAAGTCTGTAGCCAGGATTGGCGTAAGTTGTGATTTACATTTAATTTTTTATTACTAACATGAGAACTAACATATTTATGTATATATTACCATGTGAAGTTTAATGTGTGAAACTCGCTATTGGATGTCAGTCATTTGGGGCTGGCAACCTCAGTTTCTAAAATGATGATTCATGAACCCCCACTGCACGGGCTGGTGATTGCTTTATTTATAGTTTCGTAAAGAGAACTAAAAGCATAAAGTAGTTCCAGGTTCCCTGTGGAGCAGGGAGGGAAAGATGAAAGAAAGGATGTACATTCTGGGAAAAATGCTTACATTTTCAGGGCAGTGTAAATGTCCCTATGAACATATTCACTTTAAAATTAATGTAAGTTTTCAAGCTTTAAACCAGTGTAAATGTCTATGTGAAAATATTCATTTTAATTAATAGAAGTTTCAAACTTTTCCACAAGTGTAAATGTAAATGAAATATAAATGAATTTATATTGTGAACACTTTTCAAACAGTGGAGATGTAAATGTAAAACATATTATATCTTTACGTTTAGCCTTTTAATTTAAATGTAATGTAAAGCTAAAACTATTCAGTTTAAATGTAAAGGAAGTTTTATCCCGAGGGATTAAATTTAATTCTCATCGAGGGTAAATGCTGACATGGGATGGTAGAATAGAAGAGGGGGGGGGGGGGGGGGGGGGGAGAGGGAGGAAACATAACTGTGTCGGAAAACGTAATACTCAGAAGAGCGTTTCGTTTCTATTTCTATTACCAGTTATTGGTGGTATTAGCCGAAAGTACTATCTCTGGAACCAAGTAAAGGTAGAAGTGGACTGACGTTTTGCGAGACGCCATCATAAGAGGGTCTTAGAGACAGACGCAGAACCAACTTAGCCGTTACTCCTTGACGTTCTGGGAACGTGCGGTGCCTGAACTTTGATCAGAGACGAGCGAGAGCAGAGTGAAAAGAACTGACCCAGCGGGAGAAGAAACTACCATTGGCAGCTAAGTAAAAATATCCGCTGCCAAAAGTGACCTCTTTTATTCTTCTATTATTAAGCTTCTATCACATGGGAGTCTTCATAAGATATTCAGATAAGCGAAAACAATGCTGGCTGTCGCTGAGCACGTTAATTGTATAATCTGCCGACACTTTTATGAAGAATTTATCAATGGTTTATTCTAGCTCGTTAACACCCCACCCCTGATTTAATCAGTGGAATTATTATTATAATGTGTATATATATATATATATAGCTCTGTTTAGAGTGTGTGTTTAGTAAGTTTGACTGAGACAAACATGCAGTACATTTAAAAAGATTAAATCGAAGTTAAATTTGTAACATTATAAATAACAAAATTTAATAATCACTTTAGGTTTAACAGTTTAAAAGATATAATTTGAATAGTTATGAAAAGGATTTCATCATTTGAATGGGATTTAACTGAATAAATGAGGTAACTTTTCGCAACGGATATTTTCATTTAGCTGCCAATGGTAATTTCTTCTTCCGATGGGTTAGTTCCTTTCACTCTGCTCGAGCTCGTCTCTGGTCAAAGTCCAGGCGCCGCACGTTCCCAGAACATCAAGGAGTAAAAGCCAAGTTAGTTCTGCGTCTGCCTATAAGACCCTCTTATGATGGCGTCTTAAAACATCAGTCCACTTCTACCTTCACTTGGTTCCAGAGATGATACTTTCTGCTGGTACCACCAATAACGTAATAGAAATAGAAACGAAACGCTCTTCTGAGTATGGCGTTTTCCGACACATAGTTATGTGCTCCCCTCTTCTAGTCTACTATCCCATGTCAGAATTTACCTTCGATGAGAATTAAATTTAATCCCTCGGGATAAAACTTCCTTTACATTTAAACTGAATAGCTGTAGCTTTACATTACATTTAAATGAAAAGGTTAAACGTACAGATATAATATGTTTTATATTTACATCTCCACTGTTTGAAAAGTGTTCACAATATAAATTGATTTATGTTTCCATTATATTTACACTTATGGAACAGTTTGAAACTTCTATTAATTTAAAATGAATTATTTCACAAAGACATTTACACTGGTTTAAAGCTTGAAAACGTACATTAATTTTGAAGTTAGTATGTTTATAGGGACATTTACACTGCTTTGAAAATGTAAGTATCCCATCTCATTCCCAACTAACATAATTACCGATGTATGTTACGTCGGTCGGTCTCACTCAAAATAGTAACTCGCGCCAGAAAAAAAAGTGCGCAACGCACGGTGTGCATCTTGCTCGGCGTGGGTGTTATATAAAACAAATAGTAAATAAATATTAGACAAACATAAAGGTGTTTTCAGGCACTCGTAAGAAATAAAGATGTAGAACACTAGACAATAGAACAACAACAGACGTGAGTGGTTTACCCAGGACTCGAACCCAGGACCTTCCGTGCGACAACCCCGCCTAGCTATGCAAGCGAATCACACTATCCTCCCTGTCATCTAGGCATCACCTTTGGAGCAGGGAACATAACATGTACAAATCATGAAAACTTGAAAGTTTTTGTTAAAATCACTTATTATCAGGGAACACTCTTTGAAAACAATCCACGCACTTTCACTCGAAATGTTGTCATAAAAGAACTTTTAAATTGGATCTAAAATAACATAATTCTCGCCGTGTGTACGTTGGTCACAGCTGAGGAATGAAACCGTGTTGAAAAATTGTATTGTTTCCATTATATATACTGTCCCCGAAAATAGTTACAATCAACAAAGAAAAGCGTTCAAATGACGGTGTTCATGAACAGTTTGATTGCACTGTTTAATGGAAATAAACCAAAAACACTCTAAGAATGTACTTCTATCTGTTCATCCGGGAACGGAAACAGCACACTATAATTAAAAACCCGTCAAGTTCGACGGTTTACTGCTAGTTATACTTAGAATGTACATAATTTCTTTCATCTTTCCCTCTCTGCTCCATAGGAAACCTGGAACTACTTTAGGCTTTTAGTTCTCTTTACGAAACTATCAATAAAGCAATCACCAGCCCGTGCAGCGGTGGTTCATGAATCATCATTCTATACGCTGAGGTTGCCAGCCTCAAAGACTTTGACATCCAATCGCAGTTTTCACGCATTAAAATTCACATGATAACATATGCATATATGTGTGTTAGTTCACATGTTAGTAATAAAACATAGAATGAAAATGCACTACTTACGTCAATCCTGGCTACAGACGTTTTTGCTCAGAGGAATAAAAGAGACGAATCGTTCTCTTACACGCGTCTGGGATGACTTTAATTTTGACAATAGATTCCACCTCTGACTCCGTGTTTCTTCAGTTTCCTATAACCAACAAATCTGGGTAGCGCCAAGCAAATGTGAGGTATCAAATCAGCCGCTCCTTGTAAATGTGATATTTATCATCTACAGGGTGCTTTGATAAAATCCAATATCTGCTACTTAGCAGAAAAATAACGAAGAAAGAAAGAAAGAGAGAAAGAAAACTGCGATAATTGACAGCACATAATAAAAATCAGTACCACAAATGTACCGATACTGCCGGAGAGAATCAAAGACCGTTAAGAGGTCGTCAATTTCGTCACAGCATTGCTGAGGATAGAGAGAAGTGGAGGACCCTGTCTGCTGATGCTTCCACCATGGCACCCCTACGACCCATAACGGGTTACGGGTTGAGATGATGATGATGATATATTGTTTTCAATTCCAAATAATATGAACAACTGCTGATGTGGGAAATGACATCCCACCTGTCAAATCATTGTAAATAGAGCAAATCACAATTACCAGTTATGCTTGTGTGTTTAAAAAAAGCAAGTTAAAACCGAAAAAAAATCAAAAAGAAACTCCAAACAAGAATAATATTAAGAGAAAGTGATGTAAAGGCCTGGTGGTTCCAGTTATATAACTGACTTTAACAGATACATAATTGACTTTCACCTGTTAAAAGTCATATGTATTGTAAGAACGTCAAAATCTGCTTTAAAGTTGCCCCTTATATGTGGTACAGAGAAAGTGCGTATGGCCGACGCCAGCTCTTTTCGTGGAAAAGCTTCATGGAGATTCAAATAGCCTCAAACTGACTACTGCTTTCGTTGAGATTATTCAAGTGGACGTCTGAGAGTGGACGTCTGAGAGTGGACGTCTGAGAGTGTACGAAGAAGAAGAAGTAAGAACGTCATCAGACCTTCACATTCCCAATTACTATATACCGTAGTCGAAACACATGACGGTCTTAAAGTACGTGGATGAAAAGTTGGGGCTTCCAAATTAATGTAAACAAAGCAGTAGGTATGATATTCAGCAAAGGACATTAAAAAAATAACAAAATCAATATAACCATTAAAGGACAGAAAATATGTACCTCCTCAACAACTAGATTTCTGAGCATAACTTTAGATAAACAAATAAATTGGAATAAACATATAGACAATTTAGTAGAAAGCTGTAGGGGACCCCTAAATATACTAAGGATAGTAAAAGGTAATGGATGGGGGCCAGCAATAAAATAATGCTTATGTTCTACAAGTCTTTCATCATGGGGGAAATTAGATCATGCCAACATAGTCTATGACTCAGCTGCAGCTTCTAACAAAGCAAAACTAGATATAATTCAAAATGCAGCCATGAGAACCATTACAGGTGCATTTATATCAACACCAGTAGAAGCACTGCCCAATGGGCTGATCACCCGTTGGCTTGTTACACCGATTACGGAAACAACGGCAGATGGATCTATTTGTTGTTGCCCTAAAGACGCCGCTAGGCGTGATGGGAAACTACAACAGAGAAAATCAATCTGCTGTTGCCCTTAAGACGCCACAAGGCGTGATGGCCTCTGACTGCTTGGTCGGTCTTTGGCTAAGGACGGAAGAAGAAGAAGAAGTAGAAGCACTAGAAGTAGCTCTTGGCATACTGCCCCTTGGTCTAAGGCGGAAAGAACAAAGATTAAATTATTGGAGTAAAGTAGCCCAAGCAGTGACCCACCCAGCACATAAAGCATTTGTCAAAAACCAACCAAGTGTATGGGACGTTCCCTTAAATAAAGAAAGATATCCAACAGGGTGGAGAACTATAGAAGATCTAACACAGTTCAAAGAACTATCAAACACAATCAATAATAGAATTAAATATAGAAGCACAATACCACCCTGGGAACTAAAAGCAACAATCATAGACTACACACTTACTGAAAATATTAAACAGAACATAGAAGATAGGGAAGCCAAAATGATAAGTAGACAGTTCATAAATCAACTAACCAAACAAAGTCTGGCTGTTTACACTGATGGATCCAAGGGCGATAGTGGACAACTAGGTGCAGGAGTAGTGATACCACAGTGGGGAATTAAGAAGAGTTACAGTGTAACTGGAGGGGCTTCGATTTTTGCCGCGGAGATGGTAGCAATTCTAAAAAGTTTAGAAATAATCGACGATAATCCGCCAGAAGCAGTAACGATTTTTACAGACTCACTGTCATCACTACAAGCACTACAACACCCAGGTAAGTGTAGCCGGCCAGATATAAAGGAAGAAATTCTAGCAATTAATACACCACTAGGAAACAACATCTGGAAGTCCTCTCAATACAGCACAAGCACAAAATTAAGATTATATCAGAGCTGTGTGCTTTCTGTGCTTCTCTATGGTGCAGAATGCTGGAGAGTTGCAGAGAAGGAAATGTCGAAATTGTCCTCTTTTCACACAACATGCCGAAGAAAAATTCACCGAATCTTTTGACCGAATACCATCACCAACCAAGATCTGCTTACTCGGAGCAAGCAAGAGGACATGCACCCATCACAGCTGGCAGACGCTGGAGCTGGGTTGGCCATGTCCTCAGAAGAGACCCCGATGCCATCACAAGAACAGCTATGCTTTGGGCCCCTGAAGGAAAACGAAAGAGAGGCCGATCAAAAACAACCTGGCGGAGGACTGTGGAGGCTGAGATGCAAAAAAATGAGCCAGAGTTGGGGCACTGTACGAAGGATGGCCACCGACCGAGCAAAGTGGAATCAATTTGTTGTTGCCCTACAAGACGCCACTAGGCGTGATGGCCTCTGACTGCTTTGACGGTCGGTGGCTAAGGATCAAAGAAGAAGAAGAAGAGGAAACAGTGGATGCAGAGTGAGGCTAGTGTGGGTTCCTGCACACATACGTATAGCTGGTAACGAGATGGTAGACCAGTCTGCCAAATATGGAAGAATAAGTAAAAACAATATAAGTGCAGGACTTGGAATATCGGAGATTAAGAGCCAAGTGAAGAGGTGTCAGACAAGGTTGTGTGCTGTCCCCTTGCCTATTTAATTTAAACACCGAAAAAATTTTCAAACAGATACAGGAAATACCAGGACTGAACATCAGTGGAAGGTCAATAAACAACCTTAGATATGCAGATGATACCGTGTTGTTAGCTGAAAGCGAACAGGAGTTACAAGAACTAGTGAAGCAAGTGAACAGCATAAGTCATGAATATGGACTCGACATTAATATTGAGAAAACAAAAACTATGATAATTAGCAAAACAAACGATAAACCCACATTAAAGATAAGCGTAAATGGGAAAATCCTGGAACAAGTCAAGAGCTACGTATATCTTGGTCATATAATAACAGAAGATGGCAGATGTGAAACAGAAATCAAGAAGAGAATAGGAATGGCCAAAGCTACATTCAACAACATGAAACATATACTGACATCCAAACAGTTATCTCATAAATTAAAACTGAGAATCATAAAGTGTTATATATATTCTGCATTTCTGTATGGTGCAGAAACATGGACGATGAATAAGCATTTGGAAGAAAGAATTGAGGCTCTTGAAATGTGGATATATAGAAGAATGGGGCGTATCTCATGGAAAGAGATGAAAACAAATAAGGAGGTCCTAGAAAATCTAGGTATGAAAAGAGAACTAATGAGGGAGGTCAAAGTTCGGCAGTTAAAATACTTTGGCCACATAAAAAGGCATAACACCTTGCAGAAGACCATAACAGAAGGGAGAGTTGAAGGCAAACGTGCAAGGGGAAGACAACGCTATAAGTGGGAAGATAACATCAAGAGATGGACAGGAAAGAGTCTATCAGAGTGCACCACCAAGACAAGAGACAGAAGACGTTGGCGATCCATTACAGCCAACCTTCGTTGTGGAGATGGCAACTGATGATGATGATGAAGCTAACCATAAACGAGGAATGGAAAACAACATGGAAGGACAGTAGTAAAGGCAGACACGCATTCAAACTTCTAAAAGAACCAAAAAGGACATGCCAGGTCAGAGAAGAATTAAAGGTACCATAGAACAAAAAGCTGTGGCGTCTCCGTCTCGGTGCAGTGTAATTTCTGATAGGGGAACCACAATGCAAGAATGTCAGGAAGAAAATGACATAGACCACTACCTGATCCACTGTAAAAAGTACGAACAACAAAGGCTTGAATTAAAAACCTACTATAGAAATCACAATATAGACATGACAGGGGATAATTTTTTAGGTATAGATGCCCCAGGGGAAGCCCAATCAATACTTAAACGATATATACATAAAACAAAGGAAAACATATAGGTTAGTTCATTCATAACCCTCCAGTCCCAAAGGAGCATAGGCTTCGACATACATATGCCAAGTCCTCCTGTCACGTGCCATCATCTCAAATTCTTTCCACGTTCTCCTTATAATTTTCACCTCTGTTTCCAGCTCTCTTCTCCAGTGCTTCTTGATCTACACATAATTGAGGGAAACCCGAGGCCTGTAAACAGTAAATTAATATGAAACAAATATAAAGGTATGTTATCAGGCACTCGCAGGAAATAAAGAAGTAGAACACCAGACAACAGAAAAACAACAGACATGAGTGGCTTACCCAGGATTTGAACACTGGACCTTCCGTGCGACAACCCCGCCTAGCCATGCAAGCGAATCACACTATCCGCCCTGCCATCTACGCATCATCAAAAAATGATGTTTCAATGGCAGGTCAACAGTGCGAACCACAATACATGATACCAGAAGTCCACCATGGGCAGTTCAGCCTATTAATGACGCAATCACTTCTGTTGTATTTCTATCAAGCAGTATAGGCCGAATCCAACAAGACAAGGACCTTAATACTGTGTCCAGTAAACGATAGTAGACTAGAACAGTGAGAACAGAATAGTGGGTAGGTTTGGTATTGTATAAACATATATTACACATAATTGAGGGAAACCCGAGGCCTGTAAACAGTAAATTAATATGAAACAAATATAAAGGTATGTTATCAGGCACTCGCAGGAAATAAAGAAGTAGAACACCAGACAACAGAAAAACAACAGACATGAGTGGCTTACCCAGGATTTGAACACTGGACCTTCCGTGCGACAACCCCGCCTAGTCATGCAAGCGAATCACACTATCCGCCCTGCCATCTACGCATCATCAAAAAATGATGTTTCAATGGCAGGTCAACAGTGCGAACCACAATACATGACACCAGAAGTCCACCATGGGCAGTTCAGCCTATTAATGACGCAATCACTTCTGTTGTATTTCTATCAAGCAGTATAGGCCGAATCCAACAAGACAAGGACCTTAATACTGTGTCCAGTAAATGATAGTAGACTAGAACAGTGAGAACAGAATAGTGGGTAGGTTTGGTATTGTATAAACATATATTACACATAATTGAGGGAAACCCGAGGCCTGTAAACAGTAAATTAATATGAAACAAATATAAAGGTATGTTATCAGGCACTCGCAGGAAATAAAGAAGTAGAACACCAGACAACAGAAAAACAACAGACATGAGTGGCTTACCCAGGATTTGAACACTGGACCTTCCGTGCGACAACCCCGCCTAGCCATGCAAGCGAATCACACTATCCGCCCTGCCATCTACGCATCATCAAAAAATGATGTTTCAATGGCAGGTCAACAGTGCGAACCACAATACATGACACCAGAAGTCCACCATGGGCAGTTCAGCCTATTAATGACGCAATCACTTCTGTTGTATTTCTATCAAGCAGTATAGGCCGAATCCAACAAGACAAGGACCTTAATACTGTGTCCAGTAAATGATAGTAGACTAGAACAGTGAGAACAGAATAGTGGGTAGGTTTGGTATTGTATAAACATATATTACACATAATTGAGGGAAACCCGAGGCCTGTAAACAGTAAATTAATATGAAACAAATATAAAGGTATGTTATCAGGTGTCGCAGATATAGTTGATTGTGCACTCCAATTGACATTGAATGAGAATCCAATTGTCGCATAAAGAGTTTATTATAGTAAGGAAGATGTGTAGAAAGCACATAGACCTTTAGACACTGGTTTTCACAGAGGTGAGCTAGTGTTGAGGGAAAGAGTTAACAGAAGGGCACAAGTTGGTGTCAGTGATTCTCTCACCTTTTAGACTACCAACTCTTGTATTTTTCTGGCGACGACTAACTCTTTCTTACTCAAATCTTTTTTGAAGATGAACTAATAGTAACAAGTAATACACTAGGCTTTCCGTTAACCTGGTTGTGAAGTTGCGTTATGAAGTTCAGGTGCTGACGATGTGTTGACTGCTTAAATCGGTAGACTGCTCATATGCTATAGACTGCTCAGGGTTGCTGACTAGTGATATCACCGCTAGGTTTGAGACGTAAGCACTAGTTCTCTCTGTAGCATAAAGCAACTAGGCGATTTACTCGCAACAATTGACAGCAATCAAAATCCAGAAACTGGCTAGGATTCTGCAACTGGGCTGTGGAAGATAATGCAGGTAATCAATCTTCTGTTTTATACAGATATATTAACTACAGCCATTCTGGACATTTCGTCTCAGGATGGTGCCTAATAATATATTTACCTGAAACCATAACAGTCAGTCTTCCTTAAAGGCGGCTGTCCGTTTGTTTACAAATTCCTGTCTAGCAGTAGTCTCACACTGGTCGGGTCAGTAAGGTCAACCTTTGTTATAAGCAGACGCCTGGCCGTGTGCGTTCATGCGTGACGGCATTGGAGGAATGCTATTTCATTCACTCGTTCCTTGAACAACATGGTTCTTCTCTCGTTCACAACAGCTTTTTTCATCACTTTCCTAATACAATTAGCTTGTAGTACTTTCTCATATCAGCCAGTACTTACATCATTATAATGCATCAATAACATTCAAAATACATAAATGCAAAATAGCTATCAATATAATGTAAAGAAATAAAACCACAATATTTAGTATTTCACACTTTACATCCATTAACTAATCCCTTGATATAAGAGTTAGCTAATTAAGCAAATACTGAGAGTTTGCTTACCGCTCAGGACTTTATCCGCAGCTTAAGAAATAGAACTTTAGTAGCGTTTACTCTCAATCAATCACATATACTTGTAGGTATGAGGTAAGTTGATGCTTCTATTCTATAACTTATAAGCGTGCGTTGTCTTCCCGCGGTTAATCAGCAAGTGATCTTAAAAACTCAGCATTCGTTCGCATGAAGTTAAAATATTTCCTGATTCCCACGCCAAGAGTTAATTATGTCCCGTCTCATGCTAAGACACGTAAAAGATTTATCGTGCCGGTCTCCAGTTGACCACTGCACACGGAAATATAATACTCTGGGAACCACTGGTTTCGACCAAGCTAATAAATCGTATAGACATCTTTAAAGAAATGCTTTTAAGTGCCTTTGTAGAAGAAGCTAGAATTTTGGATCGAATGACAGGACTATTAGCGAGGACTCAAAAAAAAAAAAAAAACAGCTAAAGAAACGAACACAGGTGCAAATATTTCCGTAGAGAACACAGACAAATGTGAAGGAAAAGAAAAGTAAGGAATTTTAACATAATCTAGACAAAATCTTCGAGCACTCTGTGACAGAAACTCCCCAATTTAAAATAGTTGCAAACTATTCAACGAGAGAAGGTCTTTGTCTAAATTATAAATTCCTTCTGTCACCCAACTTTTCAATTCTCTCGACCTCTGTCCGCTTGCTAACGCTCCACTTGGCCATGGCTCTACATTTTGAGAATCCCTGGTCTGAGTTCTCAATGAGCTAACTTTCGTAATTTCTTCTGGGCCCGTTCGTCCGGCCAAAATGCTGTACTCATTCACCTCTTCATACAAAAGAAATTTCATATGAACTAGTGTAGAGAGTGCACTATCTGTTGTGAGTTCATTGCGCTTTGTCTGCCATTGTTCCGTGGCCCGCTTGAATGGGCGTGCAAACCATCCTTTGTCACGGTAACAACGAAATTCTTGCTTGTGTCTCTTCCCTAAGAAATAGGAACTTCTCATGTATCTCCTTAAGTCTGCTGCTATGTTTGACCTGCTCAGACAGTTAATGTTCCCTGTCTTTCTTTCTGGATTGAAAGATGTCCATGCACTACGTGGGTTAAATCTCACAAAAGTTAAGTTTCCTAAACATCCCGGGGCAAAGTCTTACAGACAGGGGGTATGATGTGTTGGTGTTGTGGGTAGTGGGTTTCCCCCCTTGCTTCACCCTAGGCCTAGTGAATTATTTCATGAAAGGAGCGACCATTGCGGTGTTAGTCTCTTGGCCTAGCAAAACCTCTCATACCCCAAGATCGTTGTGCGTGGTGAAGAGCCACACCCTCCCCGAGGTAGTCCTGGTAACTGAGGGTGCGAATCCTCAGGCAAAACACAACGGATCTAGAGGAGTAAACCTCGATAATAAATCCGGTGCACTACACCGTACACGCCCTCTGTGGGTGGGAAGGAGCCAGATGGATACTGAACAAGTCTTAGGAGTGGGAACGAGTATGAACTACTTCCTGAAGATCGGAACCCATCGTACAGGCACAGAGACTCAGGACGTGACGATCCTATTGCCTTCAACTCTTGGTCACATGCCTAGAGCCTCGGAGAACTCGGCGTAACCAGCAGGCAATTAGGTGGCGGGGAATGAGCACTGTGAGCCCTACCTTGGCTACGTATCTCAGAGAGGCAGAAACACCCCCTTTATCTCCCCCAGAGCTGGCACAGTACACTTCTGGCTTCTACCCGGGGCGGTAGGAAATCCACAGGCACCCCAGCATCACAATGCCATGAAGATGACAAAGTTAAAATTTATTAACTCAAACGAGATCGGACGACGCCTCGGTTATCAAGGTCCGCGCCAGACAGTGAGTAACCAGGCTGTGATGTGCGAAAAATTGATTACTGGAAAAAACCCAAAAGATATACTCCCCAAGAAGAGGGAGAGTGGGAGGGAGAGCAAAAAGAAACCAGACCACACAGGGAAAAACACACCGACACTTAATATTCTGCAGCTAAACATCTGTGGTATAAGAAATAAAAAGCTTGAACTTGCCAAACTGCTAGACAGTCACAGGGTACATGTGGCTGCTCTACAAGAAACTTTACACAAAGATTTTGACCTGCACCTGTCCGGATACACTAGTTACGCCTGTAAGTGCATTGGTTGCCGTGGCATAGTAACCTACATCAGAAATGACGTACAAGGAGATGTCACTCAGCTAACAACAGCCCATCCCACAGATGTACAAAAAGTCAATATCTGGCACAATGGAGGCAAATATACTATATACAATGTGTACAGCCCACCTCAGACAACATGCAACATACCAGAACTATACAAGACACAGTATCACAAAACCCTTCTTGTAGGGGACTTCAACGGACACTCACCCCGTTGGGGTTACCCTGATTAGAACAACACAGGAAAGTACATTGAAGAGACCTGTGAAACAACTAACCTGACAGTATTACAGGATACAGAGTCCCCACCAACTTTGCTGCACAGGGCCCACCTCTCTCTCAGCCGACCTGACTTGACCATCTGCTCATCTGATTTGATAGATTTTAGTCATTCTCAGGTTCTGGATGACATTGGAAGTGATCACAAACCAATCCTCTCCACTATAGGAACCCCTAGTAAAGCATGTTCCAAGCAGAGAACTCGCTGGAATTTTCGAAAAGCAAATTGGAGACTATTCCAGGAAACATTGGCTTGCCTCCTAGAAAACATTGATACCAACTGTGTCGAAACATTCAGTGAAGAACTAACAAAATCAATCTTGAATGCAGCAGCGCAGTCCATCCCAAGGGGCAGCCAGAAGCTATATAAACCATTCTGGAACAAAGAAATACAAATTACTATATCTGAAAGAAACAAAGCCAGAACAACACTGATGCGTGATGCCATATGATGATGGATGGTATCCGCATGTCTGGTTTTGTGTAGTGTGCAGATGTGTTCAGTCAAAACAATGTTCATACAAAAATAACAGGGCAATCCACATAGGACGTCAGTAAACTCACGACGTTTAAAGTCAATGATTCTTGAAACAGCCGTTGACGTTTTTCTTCATTATTTATTGTGGACGCCACAGTGACAAAATGGTTACGCGAATATGTAGACACATCAAACAGTCATTATCACAGCAACATTCAATACAGCAATAGACGGTAGACAGCATTACAATGATGAGTCAGATGCATGTTATATTTCATAGTGCTGTAAATGTAGTCAGGTGAAAAACTCCATCCTTTTCTATAACAGCCAGGAGATAACCAGATATATGAGATCAGTTCACTCTCCTTAGTCTGACTTCAGCAAGACAGACACGTCTGCCGAAGTATAAATAATGTCCTCAAAAATATCCTCTAGATAATAAAGGTTTTTCAAACCTAGTTCATTTAACAAAGTAGCAAGTAATGGTCCTTGGAACCTGCATCAACCGATGCAGCACAATACAGCGACATGTGAGCTAGGAAAACATCTCGTGACGACGACTTTCGAAGACAGGCTATGAACCAGAAATCGTTCACGACCAAAAATCGATAGAGTTAATGAAAATGTTAATTTACCTTGCCTTCCGGAAATACACAGAAATATTATGCCTCCCGGCATGTGCAAATACACTAGAGCTATTATCTCGAATAAACGAAATATCCATAAGAGGACTACACATCCCTGACAGAACAAAAAATAGCGGAGATCCCCTCTTCAACGAGGCATCTCTTTCGCCATTCCAAATCGCTCACTCCACTAGTGGTGGGCGGAAACCGATCGACCAAGAAGCAAGACAAGTCATGCGCAGTCCAGCGCAAAAAGACCACAGCTCAAACTTAACTGCATTCGATACCAACGCGAGAAGACAAATGCTTACCGAGAAAAGTGACTATAAATTTCAAGCAGTTGTTGCCCTTGCATTATAAAATAGATATTGAAATAAAACGATGTTGCGAGAATTTATCACGCAACATATCACCACCTCCTCCCGATTAAAAAAAAATGTGGAACATTTTTTTTTTTCAATATCAAAGAGCATGCGATAAGCGGCTCAAAACGCACGAATTATGCGCTGATAATTAACTAAATTGCCAAACAATAGGCTAATTATAGAGTGTCTGGTGAGGATATACCTCAACAGAAAAATAAATATGTCTCAAAAAATATTCACATCGGGGAGGTGTCACCAACACACATCACGTTAGCATGTAAACACAATATACGTATGCAAGTTACTATAATCATCATTAAACAGCATACTCTAATATTGTCTTTAAAAATGGATGTACAAATCTGATAGGAAAATTTAAATAGTACATTATTTGACATGTAATGACATAAGTACATAGTAAAGTTAAACTACATGACGATCCAGGACATATGCTCTGGTATTCCGAGGGTAAGTACACAATCTAGAACTCGTCATGCTTGATACTAGTAAGGTAAGTCCTCAGCTCAACAATGACATTCTGAGAAAGTACAAGCATTATAATGCTAATTAATAACTAATATGCTTCATAAGGTACAATACATTATTAACAATTGTGGCTGTTTAGTAAACTAACGGCCCTTATATTAACTACTCAGTCCTCCTCTATCATCTTAAAAAACGAACAGAAGAAGATGACAACAAAGCACGATAGTGTGTACATATAAAGTAAGTACAGATGTGCTAATCTATTGTAGAAATATAGGTGTGTTATTACTCTGTAATATATGGAAATATAGGACAGAAGTATTAGTTGGAGTCATGTGGGCATCTAGACAAAATGTCAGCCATCACATTATCCGCACCACGGATAGCTCGTACCGTGAAGTGAAAAGGTTGAAGAGCTATAGCATATCGAGTGGATCTCGAACTCTTCAAATTCTTAGTCTGAATAGCTGTAAGAGCTTTCTGATCAGTCTCTAGAATGAAATGTGCGCCCAGGAGGAATCTTTGTAGTTTTAGAATTGACCAAACCATCGCTAACAACTCACGGTCTAAAACCGAGTAGTTCCTCTCTGCCGCATTTAGTTTTCTAGAAATGTACATAACAGGATGCAGAGTATTTGCATATTCTTGCATCAGTGCTGCTCCAATCCCAGTGGATGAAGCATCACTCCGAAGAACAAAAGTCCTATCAAGAGTAGGTAATCTTAAGATGGGAGGAGAAGAAAATATATTCTTGATTTGGTCTAGTGAAGATTGGCATTCTTCAGACCAACGGACCAGATTAGGCGAACCTTTCTTCAACAATGTTGATAGAGGTGCCATGATCGAAGATAAATTTGGAATAAATCTCCCATAAAATTGAATTAAACCTAAGAGACTCCTAACTTGTTTCTTCGTTTTAGGAACAGAGATGTTCAGTATTTTGGACGTATTGTGGTCTTCTGTCTTCAAGAGACCATGACCAACACGATGACCCAGGAAAGAGATTTCACCAAAACCAACAAAAGCTTTAGAAGGTTTTGCTGTCAAATTATTCTCACGTAGAGTGGACAGTAAGTCATATAACCCTAAATAGTGATCTTCCCAGGTATCACTGAAGAGACAGATGTCATCTAAGTATGCGATGACATCCGAACGATGTGACAGAATTCGACGCATCATGCGAACGAAAGTGGCAGGGGCGTTCATGAGACCAAAAGGCATAACATTCCATTGAAATAGACCCCTAGGTGTAGAAAAAGCAGTAAGAGGTTTGGCATGCTCTGCTAAAGGCACTTGCCAATAACCTTTAGACAAGTCAAGTTTAGTGAAGAATCTAGAATTAGAAAGTCTAATCAGTAGATCTTCTAACAAAGGCATCGGTTCAGCGTCGAACTTTGTGACCTGATTCAATTTGCGATAATCAACGCAAATTCGTATGTTCTTATCCTTCTTCCGGACAATAACCATGGAAGAAGAATATGGTGAAGTCGATGGTTCAATTATATTTAATTGAATCATTTCATCCAATTCCTTTTCCACTTGCGACTGAAAGTGTATAGGAATAGGATACGGCCTAACCCTAATTGGATTATTGTCGGTAAGAATTATGTCATGTTCTATGACATCTGTGTGTCCAGGAATGTCAGTGAGAACATCCTGAAATGTTTGTAACATCGACGAGACTTGTCGATGTTCGTCACCAGAAAGATTAGGAGAAACAGAAACGTTTTTCCAAGATTCCGTGGAATGTAATGGAACCACTGGAAGGGGAAGGTTGACATCAGAGAAGGTAGCTTCCTCATCCTGAATGACAGACAGGGATGAATAATGACCGTGAGGTGCAGGAGCATCATCCGTTGCCTGGAAAATAGGCAGCAAATAGTCCGGACGTTCGTGAAATTCCGAAAGCATGTTTATGTGGAAAGTTTTATGCTTTCCATCAATATCGACCACATAGTCAACATCGGAAATCCGAGAGACTATTGCATACGGACCTTTCCATGCAATAAGAAGTCTATTTTCCCTACTGGGGAGTAGGACGAATGCTTTGTCACCTGGACAAAGTTGTCGTAGACATCTATTCTTGTTAGCAAACTGCCTTGCCTTCTCTTTAGCAATTTCTGATGAAGCAGTTGCTAGCTTACATGCCTCAATGATCTTTTGTCTAAGAGCAATGACATACTCATATGAGGATTGAGTTTCATCGCTAATATCATCGGCAGTGATGAGATCGTGTAATAAAGACATAGGGCCGCGTGGACGCGCGCCAAAGACAAGTTCGAAGGGAGAAAATCCTGTGTGTTCATTAGGGACTTCTCTATAGGCAAAGAGAGCCGCGGGTAAAACCCTGTCCCAATCTTGAGGATGATCTTCAGTTATCTTACCAAGCAAAGTCGTGAGCGTTCTATTCAGACGCTCAACTAACCCATTAGACATAGGATGGTAGATACTACTGAGAGATCGTTCAATATGTAAGGTAGACATTACCTGTGACATAGTGTCAGATATGAGTTGAGTGCCATGGTCTGACAATATTTCTCTGGGGAACCCCAAGCGAGAAAATATCAACCAAAGAGCATCTGCGATATCTGTAGTAGATATGCTCTTAAGAGGAATAGCCTCTGGCCAACGTGTGCACATATCGACACATGTAAGGATAAACTGATGTCCTCTGGCCGACTTGACCTTAAAAGGGCCAATAATATCTATGGCCATTTTCTGAAACGGCCGAATAGGAATGTCAGCAGCCTGGATAGGCGCAGCATGTCGTGGTCCTCTAGATTTGACCTCCTGACATACCTTGCATGATCGGCAGTAAATACGAATGTCCTTATTGACAAAAGGCCAAAAGAAAGCCGCAAGGACTCTCGACTTCGTACGGGCAAAACCCATATGTCCAGCACATTGCGAGTCATGAGCATGTTGCAATATTTGCACTCTCATGCTCTTGGGAACAAGAATTTGCGAATGTGCCGACGTAGTCGAATCTTGTACCATACGTACAAGTACGCCGTTTCTCATTGCAATCCAAGATTTTCTATTTGTATCCTGATTCGGATCACCTTTCTTCGCAAGAACGAAGAATTTTTTTAAAGAAGGATCTTCTTCTTGCAATTTTATGAAAGAGTCACGAGTGATCACTAAGTGACTATCTTGGCTATGAACTTCATTATCACTATTCAGTGAAGTTTCGGGTGTTTGTAGAGCTTGTGCTCTTGTAACTACTGCATTTGTAGCTTGCATGTTATTATCTTCCCAAGCAGCAATCTGCTGTGGGGTACACTCCCTAACTCCGTGAATACGACCAATAATAAGGTCCGCAATAGGATTAGGTAAGAGACAAGCATGCACATCTCCAGTAAAGAAAGGAGTGGCAATGCGAATTACAGCAGTGGGATATTTTTCTAGAGTGCCGCCAAATGTGACACATTTAATAACCCTTCCTGTAGCACAAGATGGATCTACAAGCGATTGTCTAACACCAATAGTGGTGCATCCGGAATCGAAAAGTAGTGAGACCGGAGTATCATTAACAAGACCCTTATGTAGGATTAAAGAACCCCTCCCGTCATGCGCAACAGCAGCAGGAAGAGCGGGAAGTGGGTGACCACAACTCAAAGTAGTTATGGTACCCGGTTCGAATAAAGTACTGCATTGGGGGTATTTGTTTGCTCTCTCAAAGTCAAAAGCAGAACCAGTGACAGCGTCAAAGTTTTTACTATCAACAACATGATTACAGGCTCCCTCAGTTTCCTGTTGTACAGCATTAGCCTGCTGATATCTCTTTTTTTTGTGTTGAGATCTACCCCGACTATTATTACCTCTGAAGTTATCAAAGTTATTATTATCTCTGCAGTTATTATTGTCTCTATTGTAATTGTTATCCTGGTTCGAATTCCAGTTTCCACGATTACTATCATGTTCACATTGATGCGAACATCTATTTGTTTGGTTCTGAGGTCTTCGGCAGGAATAACCTCTATTACCATATCCTCTTTTGAAATGCCTATAATTATTAGGGTGATAGTAACGAGTACTATCAGGTTGTCTCCAATTCTTCGAAGATGAATCACCATGAAATTGGTTTCCATGATTTTGACAGAAATTACCGCTACTCTTTCTATCAAAATTTTGTTGGAATCTACGAGCAAAGTTTTGGCCATACGGAGCTGCCGAAGCAACTGGTAAACCTTCTTTCACCTTAGAGTTACCCATGGTTATGTGTGGGTGCGCAGTTACGTATTGGCAACAGAAATCTTCCATTTCTTTTATTGTTTTAGGTTTACGTTCATGAAGGAAAGCAAGGAAAGACTCATTGACAGACGACATGACTTTGTCTCTAAGTATTAAGTCCATAAGTCCTTCATAAGTTTTTTCCGTCTTAGATAGTTCAACCCATCGTGAGAAAGTAATGCGTATTCTTGCAATAAACTCGGAGAATTCAACTCCATTTTCATGTAACATGTTTTTAAATTGTAGACGATAGCCGTCTTCGTTAAGCTGATATTTCTTTAACAAAGCGGCCCTGACAACCTCATAATTGTTCTTGTCAGGTTCATCCACCATATTTAATATACTTAGAGCTTTACCTGTCAGTATCCCTGATAACTGATAAACATATTTTGCTTTGTCTATGTTATGAGCTGTACATGCTTGTTCAAATCTGTCCAGATAGAACATTATGTCATCACTGGAAGGACTAAATGTTGGTAACTTAATCTTAAAAGTATCATTATTAGCCTTACCAGAAGATGAACCCTTGTTTGAATCATTACCATTACTCATGCTTGTCAATTTCAATTTTTCCAACTCTAAAGCTAAGACCTTTTCTTCATGTTCCATTTTTGCTTTCTCTTTCCTCTCATCAGACTCTCTCTGTAATCTTCTTTCCTCAGCCTGAGCCTCTTTTTGAAGTCTTTCATTTTCAGCTTCTTTTTCAAGTCTTTTATTTTCAGCTTCTTTTTCAAGTCTTTTATTCTCAGCCTCTTTTTGAAGTCTTTCAGCTTCTAGCTGTAGCTGGAGTTTTCTTTCCTCAGCTTCTGATTCCCTTTTTTGTTTTTTCCATTTCCATTTGGAATCTTTTTTCATCCACCTGCATCTGCAGTTTCTTTTGTTCAGCTTCCATATGCAGTTTCTTTTGTTCAGCTTCCATTGCTTTATCATATCGAGCAGTTGCAAATTCTTCTAACTTATCACCAGTCTTGCCAAGCAATTTACCCTGCTCAATAAAGTGCTCAAATGTAGACATGTTGTCTAACATATGAGTCCAAAACCTGAAATAATTAACTAATTTATTTCAAACCTAAGTGTAACAAGTCTTAATTAAGCACTTGTATATTCACATCACCTTATATTATCCCAGTCTCTGTGGGAAACAAGTCTCCAATGAAAGAACTTGTATATGAAATATCAACAATCAATTCTTGATCATAAGTGCACTTCTCATTCAATAGTGCACGACACTATTCATCATTCATTTATCATCAGTGTAGTAGTAACAGTGCATTAGCATAGCCCATTAACTAATTACTATAACTGTAAACAATGACTATGTAAACACATGCAGAATGTAAACATTGAAAATGTAAACAATACAAACAATGTAAACAATAACAATGTAAACATTAACAAAGATCAGCAACAATACAAAAACGTTCGCAGAAATCAACTAAAAATAAAGCAGAAATTAATGAAATATCACAAAAAATGTGACGATATCTGCGATAGAATTAAACAAAATACATGACACCACAGTGTATAAACAAAAATGTTGTATGAAACTAAATTATAGACAAGAGTAGGCTAACAAATACAAACAAATCAAAACAAAACTAAAGAATGCGAAATAATAACGAAAACAATATTAAAACATGTCATCACAGCTAACATAAATAGCAACAGAAGTCGCTTAGCAAATTCCAGTATTGGAAATTTGCAAACCTTACAGAAAACGCTCACAATAGACGACCTCTATGACGTGGCATAATCTAACGGAGACACCACCCAACCGAGAACCCGCTGAAATATAAACATATAAATATACGAATAACATATAAACATATAACATATAGAATGAGATGATACACAGAAGACTCAGCAGAAGTATAAGGGCACAGTTTACATACAAACAGGCCACTTAACTTATAGGCTTCCAATCGTAGAACAGCAGAAAAAACGGATGTCAATCAACGTCCTAAAGAGCGAAGCTCCAACGATGATGGCACATCTGAACTGCTTCCACTGCTAACACGATGGTACAAGAGCTTCTGAAATACTGTGTGTTGAGTTGTTTCGGCACTTGACCTTCTAATCCAAAAGTAAGTTGATGGAAATCGGTACTTGGCCTTCTTCAGAAAACAACCCGTTTCAACCGGCACTTGACCTTCACAAAAACGACAGCACTGGAACCTTGACAGCAGCAACTTGCTTGACTTGCGTAAAAGATAACAGCAGTCCGAGTTATCCGGCAACATGTAACAACGCCGGGTACTGTCAAATTCTTGTTTTCGTCAAAAAGTTGAAATTTTGACTTTTACCGGGCAACGCCGAGTACTTTGAAAATTTTGAAGATGTTGACTGTATTGAAGAATGTTAATTTCTTGAAGGATGCTGATGAATTCTTGTTGAAAATGAAGTGGGTAAGGGACCCCGTGTTTGCTGGTACCAGAATCAAACCAGCTTATGGCCACCAAATGATGCGTGATGCCATATGATGATGGATGGTATCCGCATGTCTGGTTTTGTGTAGTGTGCAGATGTGTTCAGTCAAAACAATGTTCATACAAAAATAACAGGGCAATCCACATAGGACGTCAGTAAACTCACGACGTTTAAAGTCAATGATTCTTGAAACAGCCGTTGACGTTTTTCTTCATTATTTATTGTGGACGCCACAGTGACAAAATGGTTACGCGAATATGTAGACACATCAAACAGTCATTATCACAGCAACATTCAATACAGCAATAGACGGTAGACAGCATTACAATGATGAGTCAGATGCATGTTATATTTCATAGTGCTGTAAATGTAGTCAGGTGAAAAACTCCATCCTTTTCTATAACAGCCAGGAGATAACCAGATATATGAGATCAGTTCACTCTCCTTAGTCTGACTTCAGCAAGACAGACACGTCTGCCGAAGTATAAATAATGTCCTCAAAAATATCCTCTAGATAATAAAGGTTTTTCAAACCTAGTTCATTTAACAAAGTAGCAAGTAATGGTCCTTGGAACCTGCATCAACCGATGCAGCACAATACAGCGACATGTGAGCTAGGAAAACATCTCGTGACGACGACTTTCGAAGACAGGCTATGAACCAGAAATCGTTCACGACCAAAAATCGATAGAGTTAATGAAAATGTTAATTTACCTTGCCTTCCGGAAATACACAGAAATATTATGCCTCCCGGCATGTGCAAATACACTAGAGGTATTATCTCGAATAAACGAAATATCCATAAGAGGACTACACATCCCTGACAGAACAAAAAAAGCGGAGATCCCCTCTTCAACGAGGCATCTCTTTCGCCATTCCAAATCGCTCACTCCACTAGTGGTGGGCGGAAACCGATCGACCAAGAAGCAAGACAAGTCATGCGCAGTCCAGCGCAAAAAGACCACAGCTCAAACTTAACTGCATTCGATACCAACGCGAGAAGACAAATGCTTACCGAGAAAAGTGACTATAAATTTCAAGCAGTTGTTGCCCTTGCATTATAAAATAGATATTGAAATAAAACGATGTTGCGAGAATTTATCACGCAACAAACACTTGAGACCACACGTTCACAAGAGGCAAAGATTCTGTACAATAAGGCATGTGCCAGAGTAAAACTTACAGTCAAGAAGGCCAAAAAAGATAAATGGACAGAAACGTGCTCCAACTTAGATCTCAGACAGAATGGAAATAAAGCACGGGCACTAGTTAATAGTCTTTCTGGAGAAAGTAGAAGGATGAATCCAAAGCCAGTGATAGATGGAAGGAAGACAATCGCTGAAGACCAAAAGAAAGCAGAACACTTCAACCGTTACTTTGCCAATGTGAATAGAGCAGGTAAACTCACAGAGCTGGACAGGAAACAACTACACCAGTTAAGGAAACAAGAGAAAGCCTCAACGGTCAATGCTTCCCTATTCGAAGAAGATTTCAGCATGAAGGAGTTAGAGCAAGCCCTGAAGAAATTAAAACCTAGAAAGTCCCCAGGGCCGGACAAGATCCATAATGAAATGCTACTCCACCTGGGCTCATCTGGGAGAGAAGCAATCCTCAAGCTGATCAATAAGACATGGAGATCAGGCAAACTTCCAAAAGCCTGGAGGAATGCACATATTGTCCCCATTTTAAAAACCAACAAACCCCCAGATGAACCCAAAAGCTACCGTCCGATTTCTTTAACATCATGCCTGGGGAAAATTGCTGAAAGAATGATAAACACACGTCTCTATTGGTTCCTTGAGAGCTCCAGTATTCTATGTCATGAACAGGCAGGCTTCAGAACGAGCAGCTGCACAGAAGACCAGCTTTTCCGTTTGACGCAGAGAATTCATGACGGCTTCCAGAGTAAGAAACATACTGTGGCCATCTTCTTCGACCTCCAGCAGGCCTATGACCGCGTATGGAGAAAAGGCCTCCTGATGAAGATGATTGGCATGGGAATACATGGCAGGTTATACAACTGGATAAAATATTTTTTGGTTGATCGAACAATACAGACAAAGATTAACAATGCAATCTCATCTAAAGAAGTCTTAGAGGAGGGCTTACCACAAGGCTCCTCATTGAGCTGCACTCTATTTCTCATCTACATCAATGACTTAGCAGACCAGATCAAAGCTGAAAAAGCTCTGTACGCTGATGACCTGGTGATATGGCAGAGTCATGAGAATCTAGAAAGCGGAGCTCAAAGACTAAACGGAGACCTTAGAAGACTACATGAGTACTGCAAAACATGGAAATTAAAGGTCAACTATACAAAGACTGTGTACACCATCTTCACCAAAAGCCATAAAGTAGCCAAGAAGAATATCAGTCTGTGGCTAGACAAACAACAAGTGACAAAAGAAGAACATCCCACATATCTTGGAGTCACACTTGATCGGCAGCTCAACCTCAAGAACCATATTGAGAATATAAAGAACAAAGCCCTGAGGCGATTACAACTATTGAAGAGGCTTGCTGGCACTACATGGGGATCAGACAAGGATACTCTGAGAGGCTTGTACCTTGGCTATGTCCGTTCTGTGATAGAATATAATAACTCACTGCTTACTACTTGCTCCAAGACAAACCTGGAGTCTCTCGACAGAGTGCAAAGCAATGCCCTTCGGCTAATCAGTGGAGCTATGAGATCAACGCCAACTGCTGCATGTGAAATACACACAAATATGGAACCCCCCAGTTTACGGAGAGATAAAGCTGCTTTAGAAGTTTATGAAAGATGTAAGAGAATGAACCGAAACCACCCTAACAGGCACCTTGTAGAAAACTGGGCACACAAGCAAAGAATAAAGCACAAGTCAGTCTTGCACCATGTCCATGAAATACAAGATGGATACCACCTCCCAGAAAGAAGACAAGAAATACAGAAAGTAGTAACGAATTTACCACCACATACCCACTTAAAAACACCAGAAGTACAGATGAAATTAGTAGATGGAACAACCAAACAGGCCGACCCAGTCAGTCTGATGAGTGCATCACAAAGAACCATTGATGCCTACCCTGAAGAATGGATACACGTCTATACTGACGGATCTGCATTTAAGGCCACCATCAAAGCAGGTTACGGAGTTTACATATGTTATCCAGACGGATCCTCCGACGAGCTGTTTGATGCATGCGGGGAGTTTTGCTCCAACTATGAAGCTGAAACCATTGCACTGGAAACAGCTGTATACCATCTGAAGACTGTATTTGATGCCTTTCCCTCAAAGGCTCAAAACATTGTCATTTTTACTGACTCATTGTCTGCCCTACAAGCTCTGGAAGGCAGTGGACATTGTAAAACTGAATTAGCCAAACTAATCCAGGACGCTGACCAGCTTATCACTTCCTATGGCATCAGAATAGTTATGCAGTGGATCCCTGGCCACTCAAATACAGCAGGTAATGACAGAGCAGACAGATTGGCAAAGAAAGGAACAAAACAAGAACAACCACTCACAGCAACAACTCTCCAAACAGCCAAAACACTCATACGAACAATAAACAAAGAAACTTGGCTGAACAGATGGGCCATGGGAAACACTGGAAGAGAAGTTTACAGACATATGGCTGGTCCTGATCCTAACGACAACATCAACCATCTCACAAGGAGGGACCAAAGCACCATTTTTCGACTCAGAACACAACATATACCACTCAACAACCACTTGAACAGAATCCAACCACAACACCCTCCAGGGTGCCAGCTATGTAACTACCACCATGAAACTGTTGACCACCACCTCTTTGAGTGCCCAGCACTCGATGATGTTAGAAAAGTGCTTCTTCCTCCCAGACCAGATAAGTGGAACACCTTGTACGGAGATACAGAACAACTTGCGAAAACATGCAGATATCACTACATGGCATTGGGCCGAAGGGCGAGAGCCCAAGTGCCGCTGGATCAATAACAACAACAACAACAACAACCTAAACATCCCAAAGTTTCAGATAACTTGTTCCTTGACAAATCACACCAAGATTGAGGGTAACTGGCGTTCAGGTATGAACGAGGCAGTTTTTCGTGGGTGAAAGTCAAATTTATAGCTGTGAGCACAGGTGGTTTAATGCGGGTGTCATTCAATTTTCTGTCCATCCGGTGGTCATTCCCATTATCCATTCTTTTCTCACCCATAGGCGTATCTTGTATCTCAGTCTCGGCTGAATGGTTTTCAGCCTGGGCTTTTCCTATCACTGTTGTGATATTGTCAAGCAAAATTTTGGTTGGATCTTTCAATGACCCTGACGTATCTCCACTCATTTGAAAATACTCATCTCCTTCTGTAAAACTAATCGTCTCCTTGAGATTAGGGAAACTGTTATAGAATGGCTTCTCAGCAGAAGTATGAACTCTCTCATTTTCATCCGTGTTTGTATGTTCCCGTGGTCCATTGTTTGGTAGGGGTGCTAAAATTTCCGTTTGCTTGATGTTTTCACAGAAGGGACTTTGTAAACCTGGCGCCTGTGAACTACGTTCGCTGGGTGCCATATTCGTTTCTCTCTCACAGAGAAGGGGTGGGGTTTTTGGTGCTGGGTTAAATCCAGTGATATGGCAATGTTCTGCCGGTTTATACTTTTGCAACATTCCAGTGGATAAAGTCACAGGTAAAAAAGTTTCCTCCTGAACCTGGTTTACGACTCTAATTAAAGAGTCCATTGTGTCTCTACGAGTCACATGTTTTATCAGCCCTTTTGGTGGTTCCGCGTGTACCATCAAAGGCTGTTTCAGTTCTCCTAGAACCATGCAACTTCCCTTGTCGTTCACTCCATTAGTGTCAACAATGAGAGGTTCCTCTGGGCTACTATTAAGCTCTCTGTCCTTTTGTTGCCCAGATGACATTAATTGCGGGAGGGGGCCGTTACTGAAGTTATCTTTCTGCTTAGACGCTTCTTTACAGTCTCCATTCCTCCGGTTTGTAGTGTTTTTGTAGTCCTGAGCGCTTTTGTTGTGGTTATGAAATCGGTCTTTGTGCGCTTTCTGAGATTGAGCGAAGGCATGTTGTTGATTATTAGAGATGTTCGGGGTGTCTGGGAAATTCTTTTTCTGGCGTGTTCCTGACGAGAGTGTACTTTTCCTCATACTACCTGCATTTATGTGCGTAGGTACCTTCACAAAGGGGTCATGACTTATCGAGTTCGATGTCCGCCTCTCTGCTTTGCCTAAACATGTGCTCTGAGTACTAAGTTGCGCTTCCTGTGGAGCAGAGGGTGCTTCCTCTTGAAATAATGGTTCATCTGACCTGGGAGTGGGGCTCTGGGATTCCGTGGCCTCATGACTAGTCATGGGTTTCAAATCTCCTGGCGAGTTTTGAGTTTCCAGGGGCGGCGTCTTCAACTTAAGGTAGGGTTGCACTTCCGGCTGTTCCCTCTCATAAGCTGCTTCACTGCTTATGGCCTCTTCTTTCCACTTGGCTTCCTTCTCGTTCCAGTCGCGCTTCCATTTTTCATCACTCTCTATCATTTCCATCTCTGTTCTCGTGAAAAGTTCTGCCTGTTCTAAGACATATTTCGCAATTAACTTTCTCGAGTAACCTCTTTCCTCGCCTTCCAAATAAGAGTCACTTATCCATGTATCTAGACATCTTATAATTTTTATGAAATCGTTCACTTGGTGATCTAGCAAGTATTGGAAAAAATGAGCTCTAAAGAGTTAATTATGTCCCGTCTCATGCTAAGACACGTAAAAGATTTATCGTGCCGGTCTCCAGTTGACCACTGCACACGGAAATATAATACTCTGGGAACCACTGGTTTCGACCAAGCTAATAAATCGTATAGACATCTTTAAAGAAATGCTTTTAAGTGCCTTTGTAGAAGAAGCTAGAATTTTGGATCGAATGACAGGACTATTAGCGAGGACTCAAAAAAAAAAAAAACAGCTAAAGAAACGAACACAGGTGCAAATATTTCCGTAGAGAACACAGACAAATGTGAAGGAAAAGAAAAGTAAGGAATTTTAACATAATCTAGACAAAATCTTCGAGCACTCTGTGACATCAGGCACTCGCAGGAAATAAAGAAGTAGAACACCAGACAACAGAAAAACAACAGACATGAGTGGCTTACCCAGGATTTGAACACTGGACCTTCCGTGCGACAACCCCGCCTAGCCATGCAAGCGAATCACACTATCCGCCCTGCCATCTACGCATCATCAAAAAATGATGTTTCAATGGCAGGTCAACAGTGCGAACCACAATACATGACACCAGAAGTCCACCATGGGCAGTTCAGCCTATTAATGACGCAATCACTTCTGTTGTATTTCTATCAAGCAGTATAGGCCGAATCCAACAAGACAAGGACCTTAATACTGTGTCCAGTAAATGATAGTAGACTAGAACAGAATAGTGGGTAGGTTTCATTCATAACCCTCCACTCCCAAAGGAGCATAGGCCTTCAACAAACACATGCCAAGTCCTCCTGTCACGTGCCGTCATCTCAAGTTCTTTCCATGTTCTCCTCATCATTTTCACCTCTGTTTCCAACTCTCTTCTCCACGTACTTCTTGGTCTTCCTCTGCCTCTCTTGCCCTGGGGGTTCCAGAACAAGGACTGCCTTGTAATGCTATCAACAGGTTTCCTCAGTGTGTGTCCTATCCATCGCCATCGTCTTCTTCTCATCTCTTGTTCCACTGGCACTTGTCCAGTTCTTGTCATCAGTTCCACATTGGTAACCTTGTCATACCATTTTAATCCCTCTATTCTACGCAAGCACCCATTTATGAAAGTCTGTAGCTTTTTGGTTGTTGTCTTTGTTGTTCTCCATGTCTCCGAGCCATACAATAGGACTGACTTCACATTTGAGTTGAAGATTCTTATTTTCGTGTTGGATCCTATTTCTCTTGATCTCCATATATTTCCCAATGCAATGAAAGCTCCTCTTGCCTTTTGTATTCTTATTTTGATATCGCTGTCTGTCCCTCCAACTTTGTCTATATTACTGCCAAGATATGTGTATGATTCTACATCTTGTATTGGTGTTTCTTCAAGTTCAAGTGGGTAGGTTTGGTATTGTATAAACATATATTACACATAATTGAGGGAAACCCGAGGCCTGTAAACAGTAAATTAATATGAAACAAATATAAAGGTATGTTATCAGGCACTCGCAGGAAATAAAGAAGTAGAACACCAGACAACAGAAAAACAACAGACATGAGTGGCTTACCCAGGATTTGAACACTGGACCTTCCGTGCGACAACCCCGCCTAGCCATGCAAGCGAATCACACTATCCGCCCTGCCATCTACGCATCATCAAAAAAATGATGTTTCAATGGCAGGTCAACAGTGCGAACCACAATACATGACACCAGAAGTCCACCATGGGCAGTTCAGCCTATTAATGACGCAATCACTTCTGTTGTATTTCTATCAAGCAGTATAGGCCGAATCCAACAAGACAAGGACCTTAATACTGTGTCCAGTAAACGATAGTAGACTAGAACAGTGAGAACAGAATAGTGGGTAGGTTTGGTATTGTATAAACATATATTACACATAATTGAGGGAAACCCGAGGCCTGTAAACAGTAAATTAATATGAAACAAATATAAAGGTATGTTATCAGGCACTCGCAGGAAATAAAGAAGTAGAACACCAGACAACAGAAAAACAACAGACATGAGTGGCTTACCCAGGATTTGAACACTGGACCTTCCGTGCGACAACCCCGCCTAGCCATGCAAGCGAATCACACTATCCGCCCTGCCATCTACGCATCATCAAAAAATGATGTTTCAATGGCAGGTCAACAGTGCGAACCACAATACATGACACCAGAAGTCCACCATGGGCAGTTCAGCCTATTAATGACGCAATCACTTCTGTTGTATTTCTATCAAGCAGTATAGGCCGAATCCAACAAGACAAGGACCTTAATACTGTGTCCAGTAAATGATAGTAGACTAGAACAGTGAGAACAGAATAGTGGGTAGGTTTGGTATTGTATAAACATATATTACACATAATTGAGGGAAACCCGAGGCCTGTAAACAGTAAATTAATATGAAACAAATATAAAGGTATGTTATCAGGCACTCGCAGGAAATAAAGAAGTAGAACACCAGACAACAGAAAAACAACAGACATGAGTGGCTTACCCAGGATTTGAACACTGGACCTTCCATGCGACAACCCCGCCTAGCCATGCAAGCGAATCACACTATCCGCCCTGCCATCTACGCATCATCAAAAAATGATGTTTCAATGGCAGGTCAACAATGCGAACCACAATACATGACACCAGAAGTCCACCATGGGCAGTTCAGCCTATTAATGACGCAATCACTTCTGTTGTATTTCTATCAAGCAGTATAGGCCGAATCCAACAAGACAAGGACCTTAATACTGTGTCCAGTAAATGATAGTAGACTAGAACAGTGAGAACAGAATAGTGGGTAGGTTTGGTATTGTATAAACATATATTACACATAATTGAGGGAAACCCGAGGCCTGTAAACAGTAAATTAATATGAAACAAATATAAAGGTATGTTATCAGGCACTCGCAGGAAATAAAGAAGTAGAACACCAGACAACAGAAAAACAACAGACATGAGTGGCTGAACTGCCCATGGAGGACTTCTGGTGTCGTGTATTGTGGTTCGCACTGTTGACCTGCCATTGAAACATCATTTTTTGATGATGCGTAGATGGCAGGGCGGATAATGTGATTCGCTTGCATGGCTAGGCGGGGTTGTCGCACGGAAGGTCCAGTGTTCAAATCCTGGGTAAGCCACTCATGTCTGTTGTTTTTCTGTTGTCTGGTGTTCTACTTCTTTATTTCCTGCGAGTGCCTGATAACATACCTTTATATTTGTTTCATATTAATTTAGCTTCTTGATCTACCTCTGCCTCTCTTGCACTGTGGGTTCCAGAACAAGGACTGACTTGTAATGCTATCAACAAGTTTCCTCAATGTGTGTCCTATCCATCGCCATCGTCTTCTTCTCATCTCTTGTTCCACTGGCACTTGTCTAGTTCTTGTCCTCAGTTCCATGTTGGTAACCTTGTATGAAAGCTCCTCTTGCTTTTTGTATTCTTAGTTTGATATCACTGTCTGTCCCTCCAACTTTGTCTATATTACTGCCAAGATATGTGTACGATTCTACATCTTGTATTGGTGTTTCTTCAAGTTCAACCCTATTATCATTACCTGCATTTATTCTCATTATTTTTGTCTTTTCCCTGTGTATTTTCAGACCAAATTGCTGTGACCTCTCATCGAATGTTTTCAATTTGTCCTGCATCTGATTACGGTTATGGGACAGAAGAGCCAAGTCATCAGCAAAATCCAGATCATCCAGCTGTTTAGTCAAAGTCCACTGGATTCCATTTCTGTTGTGTGTTGTCGATGTTCTCATAACCCAGTCTATTGCTAGTAAGAAAAGAAATGTCGCACTCCTGTTCTTATCCCAAACGGTTCTGTAAGCTGTCCTTCTTGAAGAACTCTGCATGTCATGTCTTCATATGTTTTCTTTATTATCTCTTTGACTCCACAATTATTTTCCACCCTGTGCCGTAATTTTAATTCGTGATAGACTAAAAACAACGCTGAGAGATTTGTTTTGGCAAGGGTGTTAAATCTGACCAACGCTCTGAGCGTTGTTCCGGAGTCAAAGAGTTAAATTAATGATCTTCAGGGGAACACCATAATGCCTCATCAATTTCCAAAGTGATTCTCTGTCTACACTGTCAAATGCCTTCTCGTAGTCCACAAATCCGATGTATAGTGGTGAATTCCATTCCAGACTTTGTTCAACTATTATTCTCAAAGTGGCTATCTGGTCTGTACATGATCTGTTTTGTCGAAAACCTGCTTGTTAATCTCTCAGTTTCTTGTCTATGGACTTTTTTAATCTCTCAAAGATAATCCTGTTTAATACTTTTCCTGACACTGATAGTAACATTATTCCTCTATAATTTGTGCACTCTTGTAAATTTCCCTTCTTTGGCAACTTAACCAGATATCCTTCCTTCCATTCTGCTGGTATCTCTTCCTTTTCCCAGACTTTACCAAGTAATTTATATAACATCTCTGTAGCCGGGTGTTACGTGCAGTCTTTGATATCTTACAATATTATACATAGGTAATTTTTTAGTGCTTAAGGGAAAGTCATTATTGAGTTACTTCCCTTGAACTCCGCGGATAAATACATTTTACTGCGATTTATTCGTTGTTTGGGTAATAATAGATTGTTCTTGCTTCAGAATATCTATGGCCTGAATTTATGTGTATTGTTTGTCTGAGTAGGACAAGTCTGTCTTATATCTGTATATCTTTACATATCTAAGTCGAACTATATGTTCTGTTGTCTCTAGAGAGGTCAAAGGCTATTCGGCGGATGTGTCGCTTGAGTGGTGTGATTTGGCTTCGTCCTGATAGGGACTGTGTGTGTTTTGCTATGTCGGCTTGATGCCTTGAAAAAGTGATCTCAGTGGTTTTGGGGAAAGTGATAGTCGTCTAGACCTATCGTGTATGCTTTACCCCAGTGTTTATTCATCTTGCCAAGGAATGGCAGTTTCATATTCCCTCTACCAAGGTAATCAAAGATACTCTTATGAACTCTCGATCGAAGCCACCATTGTCGATAATTACGATTTGAATGTTTAAGAGAATATATTTGACTCGATGAAAAACGACTTCGATTCCTAGCAGCACTATATTCTGTAGAATGCAGTCTATTGTTCATGACCAAATCTACAGAGCAACGAAATGTTGTATGAATGACTAACTTTAGAACAGATTCATTATCTGTATTCAAACGTGAGTGACAGTTCACGAGTGGAGCCATCTTGGAACCAAAACTTGTAGGACTTTCAAGAAGAGAAAAGGGATGCCCGTATTATCGCTTGATCAGTCCAGAGATCACTGCTACACATGAGAACCCATTGTTAGCGGTTCAATATTATTATATGGAAAAATATGTGCTGAACATTATGTTGAAGAATCGTTGCTAAACGAGATTAGGTTTAGAAGTCATCTGAAATATTGTTTACAAGCTGACGTGCTCAGTCAGTGACGTCAGATGATATATGTATGGGCGATACTGAGTGCTTGGCTATTGACAGTCCATTATACCATTATTCTACATGAGTGCCCATGTAACATTGCAAGACCATTTGTCCACTGTACTATGATGTATTATGGCAACCTGTGATTTGTCACTATCTGTGCTGTCGAGTGTGTACGTCCAATTAAACTTTAGAAAAGGTACACAGTCGTTGGTGTCGATGACTTCCGGTCATACATGAGTGTGAGAAGAGAACATTTGTCAACAACACGAACCCTTATCATCATTCGCACATTATACACTCCATCCATGTCTACACAACACTGCGTAGGTCAAGTTGACATTCCATACACTACAGTGGGGCAGGCAACACCATAGGGATCTTGTCAACTGATGATGATAGACGCCTGTCTTCCCGCCTAGGAGTGTTCTGGTGTACTTTATCAACATATATTATATCCAACTAAATATCAACATTATCAACTGGTGGACCAGCTTTCTGGGTTTGACCTCGCAGAAATTCAGAAGTCAACAGATTACCGATACCAGACCGTTTCCTGTGGCTGATACGACACACTTGCAGTATTGGTTTGCTCTTTGTCAACGCTTCGTCACGTGACCTGTCAAGTGAATGCAGTATGTAGGTCAGCGTTGTTGACATTTTTTACATTAGACATTATAGAGTTTCACAGAACAGTTGGATCAATTCTTGTCAGTGTTAACAGAAAGACAGTATTTGTGAACTAAGAAGTCCTGGTTTCATCGATGGATCTTCTTGTTTGCCATATATGAACTTTAATATTTAAGGCCAGAATGTTTAATTGAATAAAGTGGCAGTTTGTTTGTTTTCATGAAAAATAACTTTGCCATTACTGTAAGACTGAGCCTATTTTGCAACACATACTATCATACACATAATTTATATATATTTATGTTTACATGTTATTTGTTTGTATAGTATGTTAGTTTCTATGTCAGCGGGTTGTGTTTAAGGTTGGGCGGCGTCCTCACAACAGAGTATCCCACGTCATAGAGGGTCCGTTGTGGGCGTTTTCTATAGGTGCAATTTTCTTGATTGAAAATTTGCTGCGACAACTGTTGCTTTTGTGTTAGCTGTGAAGTCTGTAATTATTGTTATTTTTGTAATATTTCTTTGTTCTTTAGTTTTGTTTTGATTTGTTTGTAATTTGTTGGTCTAACCTTTTCTATCTTTCAGTTCTATTCATAATTTATATTCATATATTGTGACGTCATTTGTGTTGTTATTCTTTGCAGATTCAGTGATTATCTTCATTGATTTCCCTATTTGATTTATTTTGATTTCTGCAAACGTTCTTGTATTGTCAGTCCTATTTGTACTTTATGTATTCTGTTGGTTGACATATGTTTTATATGGGTATATTTCATAAGACACAATTGCCTGTGCACTGCACTTGGATTATGGTATAGACCAGTACCTGATTATTATTACTATTATTTGGGATAGTATACTGATTAATCAGGTCATTGAGAACTTGGGGTATTATTATTGATTCAGGTGATTAGTATTATTGTTAGGCATCATGTCTACTTTAGATTATTTCATTACACAAGGGAAAGCTCTTGATAAGACTGGTCAACAATTAGAACAATGGGCAGTTGCTCAATATGACAAAGCATTAGCTGCAGAAGAGAAAAGATTAGCTGCAGAAGAGAAAAGATTAGCTGCAGAAGAAAGAAAAGCTATGGCGGAAGAGAAAAGATTAGAAAAAGAAGCTGAGGCTGCTGCTGAACAAAAGAAATTGCAGATGCAGGTAGAGGAAAGGAGATTTGAAGCTGAACAAAAAAAATTGGAAAGAGAAGCTGCGGCTGAACAAAAAAGATTAGACAGTGAAGCTGAACAAAAAAGATTAGACAGGGAAGCTGAACAAAAAAAATTGGAAAGAGAAGCTGCGGCTGAACAAAAAAGATTAGACAGTGAAGCTGAACAAAAAAAATTGGAAAGAGAAGCTGCGGCTGAACAAAAAAGATTAGACAGGGAGGCTGAACAAAAAAGATTAGATGCTGAAGAGAAAAAAGCAATAAGAGAACATGAATTTGAGTTGGAGAAATTGAGATTGACAAGTATGGTAATGTTAATCAGGCATCTAGTGGTAATGGTAAACCTTCTACTTACAAGGTTAAGGTTCCACCGTTCAATCAGTCCAGTGACGATATTACATTCTGGCTGGATAGATTTGAACGTTCTTGTCGTACACATAATGTGGATAAATCACAATACGCTAATCAATTATCAGAAAACTTGAAAGGTGAATCTTTGACTAGATTATGCCTTGTAGGAGAAGCAGATAAGGATAATTATGATGTCATTAGGGCGGCTTTGATAAAAAAATATCAGCTAAGTGAGGAAGGCTATCGCCTTTTATTTAAGACGATGGTACCTGAGACGGGGGTAGAATTCTCAGAATTCACTGCAAAGGCACGTCTCACAGTTGATCGTTGGATTGAGCTTTCCAAAACAGAAAAAAAACGTATGAAGGACTTATGGATTTGTTGCTCAGAGATAAGATTATGTCATGTGTGAACAAACCTTTCCTTGAATTTATACATGAGCGTAAACCTAAATCTCTAAAAGAAATGGAAGAATATTGTTCCCAATATGTCACTGCACACCCCGACGTGACTTTTGGCAACACTAAGATTAAGGAGAGTATGCCAGTTGCTTCAGCAACACCATACAATCCCAATTATTCACACAGATTTCAGGGACCTCAAAACAGATTTGATAAAAAAGGTAACCATAATAGTTATCAAAACCAAGGTAACCAATCATTTCAGGGTTCTTCTTCAAAGAACTGGAGACGACCTGATAGCTCTCGACACAGGGGTGGTCATAATTATAGGAATTTCCGTAGAGGAAGTAATTATAGAAACTATCAGGGTTATCCGTCTTGGAGTCAACAAGATCATAATTACAGAGATACTCATTATAATGAATATGATAATGGTAACCAAGGGTACTATGACTCAAACCCAAATAGGGGTTACAATAGAGGTAACAATAACTACAGAGGTGATAATAACCGAGGTAGATCTCAATACAAAAGACATAAACCACATTTTCAGGCAAACTCTGCACAACAAGAGTCCCATGAAGCCTATAAACAGAGTAAAGATAATAATGATGCTAGTAATATGGCATGTGCCGCTTTTGATTTTGGGAGAGCATCTCAGTGCCCCCAATGCAAAACGTTATTTGAGCCAACCACAGTGACTACTTTAAGCTGTGGCCATCCTCTTCCTGCTCTTCCAGCATCAGTCGCGCATGATGGAAGAGGGTCTCTTGTCTTACATAAGGGTTTAGTGAATAACAATCCAGTCTCTGTGCTATTTGATTCTGGATGCACCACAATTGGTGTTAGGCAGTCACTCGTAGATCCTTCCCGTGCCACTGGACAAGTAGTCAAATGTGTAACATTTGGCGGCACATTAGAGAAATACTCTACCGCTATCATTAGGATTGCTACTCCTTTCTTTACAGGAGATGTACACGCATGTCTTCTTCCGAATCCGATCGCTGACCTCATCATCGGTCGCATTCATGGAGTCAAGGAATGCACTCCGCAACAAATTTCCACGTGGGAAAGGCAAAACATGCAGATTGCTAACGCTGTAGTCACTAGAGCTCAGGCTCTTAATGTGCCTCAAACTTCATCTACTGAAGATAATGAAGTGCATAACCAAGATAATCCTTGGTAATTTCTCGTGACTCGTTTATAAAACAGCAAGAAGATGATCCCACTCTGAAGAAATTCTTCATTCTTGCAACTAAAGGTGATCCGAATAAGGACACAAGTCGTAAATCGTGGATTACAAAGAAGAATGGCGTACTTGTACGTATGGTTCAAGACTCCATTACGTCAAGTCATTCTCAAATCCTGGTTCCCAAGAATTTGAGAGTTAAAATTTTGCAGCACGCTCACGACTCTCAGTGTGCTGGACACATGGGTTTTTCCCGTACTAAGTCAAGAGTCCTTGCGGCTTTCTTTTGGCCATTGGTAAACAAGGACATACGGATTTATTGTCGATCTTGTAAAGTATGTCAGGAAGTTAAATCCAAAGGTCCACGGCATGCTGCACCCATTCAGGCGGCGGACATTCCTATTCGGCCGTTTCAAAAAATGGCCATAGACATTATTGGTCCATTTAAGATCAAGTCTGCCAGAGGACATCAGTTTATCTTGACGTGTGTTGATATGTGCACACGTTGGCCAGAGGCTATTCCTCTGAAGAGCATTACTACTGCTGATATTGCAGATGCTCTTTGGCTTATATTTTCTCGTCTGGGGTTCCCCGGAGAGATATTGTCAGACCATGGCACCCAACTAATATCAGATACCATGTCTCAAGTAATGTCTACCCTGCAGATAGATAGATCTTTAAGTAGTATCTACCATCCAATGTCTAATGGTATGGTCGAACGCCTTAATAGAACACTTAAAAACTTACTGGGGAAGATAACTGAGGATCATCCTCAAGACTGGGACAGAGTTTTACCTGCGGCCCTCTTCGCTTACAGAGAGGTACCCAATGAACATACGGGATTTTCTCCCTTTGAACTCGTCTTTGGCGCGCGTCCGCGTGGCCCTATGTCGTTGCTTCACGATCTCATAACATCTGACAATATTGACGATGACACAAAGTCATCCTACGAATATGTCATCGCGTTGAGACAAAAGATTATCGAAGCATGCAAATTAGCAACTTCTTCTTCTGAATTTGCGAAACAGAAGGCAAGGCAATTTGCCAATAAGAAGAGATGCTTACGACAACTTTGTCCTGGTGACAAAGCATTTGTATTACTACCTTGTAGGGAAAACAGATTACTTATTTCTTGGAAAGGTCCGTACGATATAATATCGAAAATTTCCGATGTCGACTATATTGTCGATATTGATGGGAAGCATAAAACCTTCCACATCAATATGCTTACTGAATTCCATGAACGTCCGGATTATTTGCAACCCATTTTCCAAGCAACGGACAATTCTCCAGTACCACATGGTCATTACTCATCACTGTCCGTGATACAGGATGAGGAAACAAGTTTTTCAGATGTAAATCTTCCTCTTCCAATGATCCCACTTCATTCCAGTGAATCATGGAAGAACGTTACTGTCTCTCCTGATTTGTCTCTAGGAGAACAGCGACAAGTTTCAACTATGTTGCAAACATTTCAGGATGTACTCACTGACATCCCTGGACAAACTAATGTCATTCAACATGACATTGTGCTAACTGACCATACTCCTATTAGGGTTAGACCTTATCCTATACCTATACATTTCCAAGCACAGGTCGAGAAAGAGTTGGATGTGATGATAGATTTGAAAATAATCGAACCATCCACCTCTGCGTATTCTTCGCCGATGGTTATTGTGCGTAAAAAAGACAATAACATACGTCTTTGCGTTGACTATCGAAAATTGAATCAAGTAACGAAGTTCGATGCCGAACCTATGCCTTTACTGGAAGAGCTACTTACTCGACTCTCCAAATCTCATTTTTTCACTAAACTTGATTTGTCTAAGGGATATTGGCAAGTTCCTTTATCTGAACGCGCCAAACCTCTCACGGCTTTTTCAACACCTAGAGGTTTGTTCCAATGGAATTTTATGCCTTTCGGTCTTATGAACGCACCAGCTAGTTCGTACGCATGATGCGCCGAATCCTATCTTATCGGTCAGATGTCATTGCATATCTAGACGACATCTGTCTTTTCAGCGATACTTGGGAAGATCACTATTCAG